>JACAVU010000002.1:500100-1100100 GCA_014183005.1 Castanea mollissima | reverse complement strand
TCCAACCCTCATATGTCATGCATTACGTAAATGAGATTTTTAATAGAATAGGGACCTCCAAACAATGATTTTCTATAAAATTTTCAAAAAATGAAATTAATTGTACATTCAAGTGATTAATTTTGATGTGATTGCCAAGTAAAATTTATTGATTTTGTATTAGGGATTTAAGAGAAGGTAGACTATCCCCACTATATGGCCTTGCTATTTTGAGGATATTAAAGACTTGGCCTCTCTCTTTGTTAGAACATAGTTTTTGATCAAATTGGTTTTATATGAATTGTCAATGAAATGGCTCACTGATTAACTAAGTTAGCCATCTCTTAATTTGCAGGGCTCTTATGCCCTCTAAGGGTTTCCTTCATTCTGTTACAATGACTCTTGTACATGATTCTTGTTCTTTTCTATAATGCTATGTGTTTACTATTGGTCTTGTATGATTTTATTTGCAAAGTTTGGATGTATGTGATCAAGATATAAAATAGATTACATAAATTATACATTGATAATTGTTCCATATGTTTTCAAAGGTTGAAATATTCACATATGAGTTATATTGTTAGTTAAGTAATAAAATCTCACATTGGATTATAATGACAAGAGTGAGTGGTTAATAACATATTAAGCCCAAATTCATAAGCTTAAACTTATGATTAAGTGGTGACCCAATATGTTATAAAAAACAAAATAAAAAACTCATAGATACACTCTTCAAGGTGTTAGCATTTTAACCCTCACAATTGAGAAAAGTAATGTCAGAGATAATGGTTTCACATGGTAAATGTTCATCAATGAGCCACACTAAGTAGAAAGAGGATGGATCAAATGCCAATGTCATTCAGGATTGAATAGAGTAAAGTCACTCTACTAACGAGTATTAAAATTAATGGTAATATATGACATTTGGATTGCTAAGAAAAATACTTATATTCAAGGGGGAGACTTACCCGAAGTTCTACTTTAGATAATAATGAAAACTTGATAGGAATAAATAATTAATACAACATAATTTGGCTCAAACTCATATACTTAAGTTTTTGAGTTAAATAACGTTTCAATGTCTTAAATTAATATATATATATATATATATATATATATATATATATATATAAATAAAAGATGCTAGTGTTTAACTCTGAGAAGCTCAAAACTTCAATAGCAAATTCTTCTTCAAAATTAAAAGGAATTGATTACTTTGCCGTAGCTACATGAAAGTGCATAATTTTGGTTACATAATGCTGATTGAAAAAAAGGAAATTCAACCCTTTCCATTTGGGCCCCAAGAACGAAGGTACTAGGTAGTAGGTAAGCATTAGATATTCTACAGATCGAAAGTTAAAGAAACATTTATATTAAAAATACTATCATTTGGTATATAATTAATTGTAACAGGCTAATCTCATCACTTGTTGTTTGCTAAATCGACATACTGTCTTTTCTTTTCTTTTCTCTTTCTAATCTTTACTTATTTTATCTTTGGCGCATTAGAGGACAACTTCCCCTCCTAGTTGAAGTATTATATTTCATATTAATCCAAAGAAATAAGGGCAAGTGCATTCATGTTTCACGTCACACTCGTACATTAACAGTAAATCCAAGTGGTTATTAAAAACGTCTAGGGGGGCGTATTGTATCAGAAATCCACGTAAGCCGGCATTTATAAGATTCTTAAGAACGTGATATCTTGTAAAATTTTTATGTATTTTTATAGGAATTATTTATTTTATTATAATATCTTTATATTTGTAAATTTAATATCAAATTATTATTATTGTATTATTATTATTCAAATAAATAATGACATACAAAAGAATGACAAAACTTATATACAGTACTTTAAATACTAATTTTTAGATTCTCTTTTTAAGATTCTGTCATGTGACTATTTAACTAAAAAATACACTTCTATCATATGAGAAAAATGCCACATGACAGAATTTTAAGAGGAAAACCTAAGGAACAACATCTTAATACTGTACCTAAGTCTTGTCTAATATAAACTATAAATTATGTGTTAAGAATATGAAATAATTGTTGTAATCACTTTAGTTAGATAGTTAGCCAGTTGGATGAGATTAGGATTAGGATGAGTTAGTTAGGATTTGAGTACATGTATCTCATTTAACACATAGCTTAATTCATAGAACATATGTTGAATTAACTAGCCAATTACTTTGAGCCATGTGGGCCAATGACATTAGAGTTAGTCCCCTATAAATACATGATTGTAATTTAACATTAGATATGAATTGAAGAATAAACCAATTTCTTAGTGTATTAGTGTATCTCTCTCTCTCTCTCTCTCTTTTAATCTCTATTTCTCTATGGAGGGTGACTATCTCAAATTAAGTCAATTCCCCTACAATTCCCACCAATCCCCCTACAATTCATACCCAACTCCATACAATTTATACTCAACCCCATTAGGAATCTCTAAGTTCTAACAAGTGGTATCAGAGCCGTTGATCTTAAGACCAACAATTGTGACCAAAGAAAACTTTTGAAAGAAATACAGCAAGTGTTCAACAAAGCCTTACAGGATGTCAAAGATATTTCAGAGATGGTCAAGGCTTTAGCTGAATCTAAAAACGCCATGAAAGAAGATCTCTCAAGATTGCAAGATGATCTTGAGAACATGATGGAAAACGACTTACAATCTCTTGATTAAATGGAATTCGAAGAAAAAATCAAGTTACAAGAATCTGCTGCTATTGTTGCAAGCCGGGATGTTGATTTTTGTGCCAAAGTGGATGATGATATACATGAAGACGCAGCCCTTGAAGTTCAGTCCAAAGAACCAACAAAGAAGGAGATGATGATTTTCCAAGAACCAATTCTTGATGCACCAATGGAGGCTTCCATTCAAGAGTCTATAATTCAAGAATTGATAATCTAAGTGTTGGTGATCCAAGAATCCAAGATGTAAGTGCCAACAATTTTAATGATTCTAAAATCAAATGAGGTCTTGAGGATACAATTCATACCCAACCCCATTAGGAACCTCTAGGTTCCTAACAATATGATGAATTCATTAAAATTATAGTCTAACATTTCAAAATGACATGTATAATCCAAAAATAACTATTGAAATTCTTGTTCTTTGTTGAAATTACAACATCATGTCTTGTTAATAACAATAAGGATAAAGGGGTAAAATTGTCAATTTATAAAAAATGTAATTTCTTTCAAACTTGGGAATCTAAATACCCACTTGTTTCAAAAGGAATCCACATTTCTACAAGAAGGGGGTTGAATAGGAATCCAAATATCCCTAATATTTAATTTCCTGTGTGATTTGCAACCAAACATAAGAATCTTTCAACATTTCTAAAAATCCTAAAACATAACCTTTATAATTCAATCAATACTTCATAGTACAAATGACTAAAGAGTTACATTCCCATTGTAACTATTGAATTTATCCCAAAAAAAGAAAAAGAAATGTTACATAAGCTGAATTAATGATAGTCTTACATATCGACTAGGAAAGACAAAGTATCTTTTGAGTGTAGGTGTTTTTAACTCAAATATGATTGGGATAAAAAACAATTATCACGGAACAAACGTAATTTTACCAAACAATAGTTAATTTCTATTTTTTAAAAAGAGAGTTTCAACCTATGGTATCCAACTGTTAGAATCTTTAAGGGTTTGCTTGGTAGGAGTATTTAAATATATATATATATAATATATATATATATATATATATATATATATATATATTGTTTTGCGATTGACAAAATTGTAGATTCTACACTTGAATTTATTGTAAATAAATTTTTTAGAAAACTGTATCCTATTTTCCTGGTTTAGAATAGGACTTTGAAAACGGCTAAAGGGGCGTTTTCACTTTTTAGGATACAGAAAATGTTTTTAATGACATAGTTGTAAATAAATTAAAAACAATGGACCTTACATATTTTTCCAAACTCTTTTATCTCCTAAATTGATGAGCTTATCCTTACCACAAAAAGAATTCTCACCATTCAAATTTGAAACTTATCATTATATATATATAAGGTACATGATGAGCTCTATTCATTTATCATTATCCACAAAAAAAAGTAATCGACAAATTTTACATGTTACTTTTTGTAAATATATTTTTTTAAATCTCAAAAATAGAAATGGTCTCCGAAACAATTATTTTTTGTTTTTAATATTTTGAAAATTGTTCTTAAAAGTGAGAGGTAAACACGTAAAATATAAAAATTATTATTAGAAAACTAGTTTCAAGTTCATTTTTTTAAAAATTGTTTTTATATTGTTTTGAAAACAAAAACAAAAATCCTCCTACCAATCAGGCCTTAAAGTGTACTAATTTTGTTCTAAAAAATATCAATAACTAATCTTAAATCTCCTTCAATATAAATTGTATGCATATTTTTATTATGAGTACAGATAAAAATCTTGTCATACTCTTAATATTCTACTTTATGCTCCATTAAATGTAGCATACCATGTGTCTAATTTTATTTTATTTATTTCATTTTAAATTTTGGTTGTTTTCTAAGGAAGAAAAAATGAATATAAGACAATTCATAATTGATGGAAAATAAAGTACAATATTCAAAGAAGACCTAATATCAACAAAAGATGAATACTGTTGATAAGCTTTAGACTTTCAAAGAGGAACGTTTTGGGACATCTTGAAATGGAATAGAAAATCAACAATTGGGCCGGATTATCTCCTTTTTTTTCTAAATAACTTTTTTCCCCATAAAATCATGTTATAAAAGAAACGGCATATTAGGAAGTGTTGGATATAAGGGAGAGAGATCGGATTGCCCTTTCATATCTTGCATTGTACTATGTAATTCAAGCTTAGGACCACATAGATTCCTCTCTCACTATGTGTGTCTTATTGAATTTTCATGCAGAATGCATTTCATCAAGCGGTTAGGTCACTTTCTTTGGTCATCTGCTAGAATGATGTCAAAATTTACAGGTTGGTAGCTTGGTGATGAAATCATGAAAATGATGGTACCTTTGTTGCTAAGAGATTGTAGTGTTATCCTCTCTTAATTGTATATACCTACTCGGGCAGCTGGACTCCTATGTGCACTAAATCTATTTGGCAAAGGAAGGATGCAACCGTCTCTCTTGTCTTTCGCTATTCATCATTTTCCTCCTAATTGTATTCTAAGCAAACTTTCCATATATTTATTAATTAATCCGTGCAATGCATGTGATAGTTAAATAAAAATTAAAAGTACTTATTTTGCTTAAAGGTTTATGACTTAACTTTAAAAAATGTATAACTTGAAAATGAATAAAAACTAGTCGCTAATAAAGCATGCATATATTAAAAGACAATTTAAGTTCATGTATGCTTGCAAGGGATACATACCTAGATAGTTCTTGTAGTAGCAATAGAAGCCTTATCTTTAAGATAAAGAACCAACGTAATGCTAGTGAGATCCACTCTATGGCCAAACCTATAATCCAAAACAAAGAAATGGCTAAAATTGAGACCAAAAGTTCATATAAAAAAGAAGAAGAAAAAGTTGAGACAAATCCCAGTTCTTTCAAAAGTGATTTAAGATCTACTGTTGAGTATATAGAATATTATTGAAGTTGTGATCTCACAGCTCATAGTATCCGTATCAATAAGCTCTTGATTATTTATTACTAACATGGTCATGATCGTGATCCTAACCACTTAATCTAAGGCCTTTTTGGATTTGCTTTTATGGAAAAATCTGTTAACACTGGTACATTTTCTAAAATAAGAGTCGCAATATCTATGAGTTTTATTGTTGAATTTTAGTTGTTTAGTACTTGATAATTGATATCCAAACCTCAAGAATAAATAAGAAAGATGCAATTGAAACATACAAATTTGTGAATCCATCCAAATCAAAAAAACAAAAGATATACAAATTGAATTACCATATACATAATAATTGATGACTTGCCATCACATACTCCCACAGTCAAAGCTCAATGCTCTTCTCAAATTCTCTCTTCTATTTTCTACTTCAGATGATGTTTTTTTTTGTTGGGCTTTATGGAGCCTAGTTTGTGTTTGATCCAATTGACGATCCAACCTGACTTGAATAATGTTGCATGGTTTTTAATGGGAGATTTTTTGAAACTTAGTCCATGGAACAGAGGCTTGGGCTGACAGGCCTAAGCCGGAGCGCAGGAGGTAAAAGACGCAGTTTTTTTGTCATTAGGGTTTTGTGGTCGTTGTAGTCAGTTTTGAGAGAGAAAAAAGGAATTGTAGCCGCATTTTGTATTTTTCCCTAATAATAGTGAAATCCCTGCAACTCTATGGACGTAAGCAAATTACCGAATTACGCAAATACTGTCTTGTGCGTGTGATTATTTTTCTTTGGCGTGTGTGTGTGTGTGTGTTTTTTTTTTTTTTTTTTTTTTTTTTTTTTGTTTCTCACAAATTTGGGAATTTGTGGAAATTCCCTACAACTGGTATCAAACCCTAAGGTTAGGTTTGAGTGGGAGCAATGGCAAAGGAAGCTGGAAAGGTTTCTGGAATAGAAAAGTTTGATGGCACAAATTTTGCGTATTGGAGGATGTAGATTGAAGATTATCTCTATGGGAGGAAATTGCATTTGCCTCTTTTAGGGACAAAACCTGCGACTATGAAGGATGAGGAATAAGCTCTTCTTGACAGACAAGTACTGGGAGTTATCAGGTTAATGCTGTCTAGGTCAGTTGCATACAATGTTGTAAAGGAGAAGATTACAATAGATCTAATAAAGGCTTTGTCTAGTATGTATGAAAAGCTGTCAGCAAACGACAAGGTGCATTTGATGAAGAAACTGTTCAATTTGAAGATGGCAGAGAACGCATCAGTAGCACAACATTTGAATGAATTCGACACTATCACAAATCAATCATCGTCTATAGAAATTGATTTTGATGATGAGATCCGTGCACTGATCGTTTTGGCTTCTTTGCCAAACAGTTGGGAGGCAATAAGGATGACAGTAAGTAATTCCACAGGAAAATAAAAGCTGAAGTACAAAGACATACGAGATTTAATTTTGGCTGAGGAGGTTCGCAGAAGAGATGCAAGTGAAACCTCAAGATCTAGTTCTGCCCTAAACCTTGAGACAAGAGACAGAGGTAATGATAGAAATTCAAACCGAGGCAGATCAAAATCCAGAAATTCTAACCAGAACAAAAGTAAATCTAGATCAGGCCAACAAGTACAATGCTGGAATTGTAGGAAAACAAGTCACTTTAGGAGGCAATACAGAAATCCTAAGAGGAAGAATGAAGATGACTCTGCTAATGTTGTAATAAAAGAGGTACATGATGCATTACTTCTTGCAGTAGACAGTCCACTTGATGATTGAGTTCTGGACTCAGGAGTTTCGTTTCATACCATTCCACACCGAGAAATCATACAGAAATATGTTGTAGGTGATTTTGGTAAGGTGTATTTGGCTGATGGTTCAGTCTTGGATGTTGTGGGTATGGGAGGTGTTCGGATATTGTTGCTCGATGGGTCTGTTTGGTTACTGGAAAAAGTTCGACATATTCCTGACCTAAGGAGGAATCTGATTTCTGTTGGACAACTTAATGATGAAGGGCATGCAATACTAATGTGATATATTTGAAACTTTTAAGAAGTTGAAGGCTATGGTTGAGACAAAAACAGATTTGAAAGTAAAATGTTTGAGGTCAGATAATGGAGGAAAGTACATAGATAGAGGGTTCAGTGAATATTGTGCTGCACAAGGAATTATGATGGAGAAGACCATTCCTGGGACACTATAGCAGAATGGTGTGGCTGAGCACATGAACAGAATTCTCAATGAACGTGCTAGGAGTATGAAGTTGCATGTTGGATTGTTACAAACTTTCTGAGTTGATGCTGTTAGCACTGTAGCTTACATGATAAACTGAGGACCATCAGTTCCTACGAAATTCAGACTTCCTGAAGAGGTTTGGAGCGGTAAAGAGGTAAAGTTGTCCCACTTAAAAGTTTTTGGTTGTGTTTCTTATGTTCATGTTGATTCTGATGCTCATAGTAAACTTGATGCAAAGTTTAAAATATATTTTTTTATTAGCTATGATGATGAGAAATTTGGCTATAGGTTTTAGGATGAACAAAAAAGGAAAATCATCAGAAGTAGAAATGTGATATTTAATGAACAGGTTATGTATAAGGACAGGTCAATTGTAGTGCCAGATGTTACAGGGATAAATCAAGATAAATATGAGTTTGTCAACTTAGATGAATTGATTGAAAGCACTATCCAGAAAATGGGTGAAGAAGATAAGAAGAATGTAGATTTATAGGTAGATCAAAATACACCTATAGCTAAAGTCCGCAGATCTGCCAGGACCATTAGACCTCCACAGTGTTATTCACCCGCTCTAAATTATCTCCTGTTGACTGATGGTGGTGAGCCAGAATGCTATGATGAAGCCTTGCAAGATAAGAATTCAAGCAAGTGGGAGTTAGCCATAAATGATGAGATGGATTCCTTGCTAGGGAATCAGACATGGGAATTGACTGAACTGCCAGTAGGAAAGAAGGCTTTGCACAACAAGTGGGTATACAAAATAAAGAACGAGCATGATGGTAGCAAACGTTACAAGGCCATATTAGTTGTTAAAGGGTTTCAGTAGAAGCAAGGCATTGATTACATAGAGATATATTCTCCAGTTGTGAAGATGTCAATAATTAGACTGGTACTGGGAATAGTGGCTGCAGAAAATTTACATCTTGAGCAGTTAGATGTGAAGACAGCTTTCCTTCATGATGACTTGGAGGAAGACATTTACATGATTTAGCCAGAAGGGTTCATTGTTCAAGGACAAGAGAAATTAGTCTGCAAACTGAGAAAGAGCTTGTATGGCCTAAAACAAGCTCCTCAACAGTGGTACAAGAAGTTTGACGGTTTTATGCATAAAATTGGGTTCAAGAGATGTGAAGCTGATTACTGTTGTTATGTTAAGTTTTATGACAATTCTTACATCATTTTACTGTTGTATGTGGATGATATGCTCATTGCAGGGTCTAGCATTAAGGAGATTAATAATCTGAAGAAGCAATTGTCAAAACAGTTTGCAATAAAAGATTTGGGAGTTGCAAAGCAAATCCTTGGTATGAGAATCATTAGAGACAAGGCTAATGGTACATTGAAGCTTTTATAGTCAGAGTATGAGAAGAAAGTTCTTAGCAGATTCAACATGAATAAAGCTAAAACAGTGAGCACACCCTTGGGTAGTTATTTCAAACTTAGCAAAGAACAGTCACCAAAGACAGAAGAAGAAAGGGACCATATGAGCAAGGTGTCCTATGCCTCAACTATTAGCAGCTTGATGTATGCTATGGTGTGTACAAGGCAAGATATTGCACATGTAGTGGGAGTTGTGGGCAGATTCATGAGTAGGCCAGGAAAGCAGCATTAGGAGGCAGTCAAGTGGATTCTATATGTGAGGAGTTTATCAGATACATGTCTTTGTTTCACAGGTGCAAATTTGAAACTGTAGGGTTATGTAGATGTTGATTTTGCTGGTGATATTAATAGTAGAAAGAGCACTACTGCGTTTGTATTTACTTTGGGTGGTACAGCTATTTCTTGGGCCTCAAATTTGCAAAAGATTTTACTCTGTCTACTACAGAAGCTGAGTATGTTGCAGCAATTGAAGCTGAAAAGGAGATGATTTGGCTACATGACTTCTTGGATGAATTGGGTAAGAAGCAAGAGATGGGCATTCTACATAGTGATAGTTAGAGTGCAATTTTTCTTGCTAAGAATTTAGATTTTCATATAAAGTCGAAGCATATACAGACAAAATACCATTTTATTTGGTGCCTTGTTGAAGATAAGCTGGTAATACTTGAGAAGATTTGTGGATTTAAAAACCCGGTAGACATGTTGACTAAGGGTGTTACTATTGAGAAACTGAAGCTGTGTGCAACTTCAGTTGGCCTTCTAGCTTGAGGACATGAGGATGAGTTGTAAGGATGATGGATTGCTTTTGGATGATAGTGGCTGATGTTGGTGATTGAACTAGTCTCCAAGTGGGAGATTTGTTGGGCTTTGTGAAGCCTAGTTTGTGTTTGATCCGGTTGATGATCTGACTTGATCCGAATGATATTGCATGGTTTTTAATGGGAGATTTTCTAAGGCTTAGTCCATGGAGCAGAGGTAAAAGACACAGTTTTTTTGTGATTAGGGTTTCGTGGTTGTTGTAGTTGGTTTTGAGAGAGACAAAAGAACTGTAGCCGCACTTTGTATTTTTCCCTGATAATAGTAAAATCCCTGCAACTCCGTAGATGTAGGCAAATTACCAAACCACGTAAATACTGTCTTGTGTTTGTGATTATTTTTCTTTGGCGTGTGTTTTTTTTTCTCTCTCTCTCTCTCTCTCTCTCTCTCTCTCTCTCTCTCTCTCTCTCTCTCTCTCTCTCTCTCTCTCTCTCTCTCTCTCTCTCTCTCTCTATATATATATATATATATATATTTTTTTTTCACAGATTTAGGAATTTGTGGAAATTCTCTACATTTTTTTCCGAAGCATTGATGTAACATATTTATAGGTCTAAATTTAGATGCAATATAGACTAGAGTTTTATTGGATCCAAACCTCTCTAACTGGAGTGTAGCATTTGTTATGAGTCAAACTTCTCTAACCAAGAAAACAAACTAAATCGTATTTTGTCAAGAACTTTAATGTACTTATCTCTTTTTTTCTTTTTTCAAGATAGAAAACGTGCTTATCCTTTATATTGTGAAGCAAAACAATAGATTTTGAGTGGAGAGGAAAGGATGTGTGTGTTTAAAATAAATGATAATGATGAGTTTGAATTTAAGTTGGATTTGTTAGAGAGATAGAATTTCACTCTTTGTTAAGTTTGAACTAAACAAAAATAATTTTATTTAAAAAAACAAAATAATGATTTATTTTTTATTTTAAAAATATTATGCTGACGTGAAAAATTGTAAGAGTTTTAGAGGTTTCGGTTATATATATATATATATATATATATATAAGTAATTTTTTGTTCAATGTTTAGAAAAATTATTTTTCTATCATATCATCGATTCCACATAACATATTTTGGTGTGGGCTATTCTATGGTGATGACTTCACATACTACTTAATTGCAATTAAATCTACTATTCACCACTAATCTAATTTATGTTATCTTGATAGTTTGCTACATCATTATTATTATCTATATATAATATAAAACTAAAAATTTTGACTTTTTGAGAGACTTATGTTAGAATTAGGATTAAAAATAATTATAATAATTTTTAATTAGACCTCACGTTAGAATTTTTTTTTTAATAAAAAGGTCTCACTTTAGGTTTCAAAAAAAGAAAAAAGAAAAGAAAGACTCATGTAAAAAAAAAAAAAAAAACTGTAAGATTAAGGAAAAAAGAAAGAGAGACTCTTGTTAAGACTTTTTTATTATTTAGTTTTAAAAAAGAACACATGTTAGATTTTTTTTTTTTAAGGACTTAAGGTTTCAAAAAAAAAAAAAAAGAAAAGAAAAAGAAAGACTCAGGTTAAAAAAAAAAAAAAACTTTAGTAATGAGGAAAAAAAAAAAGAGACTCTACTCTTTTATTATTTAGTTTAAAAAATTAAAAAAATTTATAAATTAAAATGATGATATGAAAAATTGTGGGAGTTTAAGATGTTTTGGTTTATATATATATATATATTGAAAACAACTTAAGATTAATGCTATAAACACAATATTTTTCAGAACTTATTAAGGATTTAAGGTGATTCATTATTATTGATTTTCCTTATTATTGAGTCATTCACAACCTTTTTTTTTTTTTTTTGTATATTATTAACAACATATCATTAGAACGGCCGTGAAAAAATTGTGTTTAGTAAATTAGTTGTTAATGAACACCTAAAAAGATGGGACAAAAGTGTGATCAATATTAGTATTTGGAAGTATATGGGAGTATAAGACAAACATAGGCGTGGTCTCGGAGGTTTAGGTGGCCTATATGTGTGGAAATTAATCTAAACACAATTTGTTGCCACCTATATATTGATTCGTATCTGCATAATTATAATCAATAAACAGTGCTGCAATCTGTCGTTTCAGACATGTTAAATATACAACTATTAGAAGCTCCGTGAAGCTTTATTGGGGATTTGATTGATATTTGATGGTACTAGTAGTAGACTAGTAGCTTTAATTTGGGAATGGAAAGTCTAGCATTGTTGAACTTTGAAATGACATGATAGGATTCTGAAGATAAATCTTGCTGAAATTTAGCTCTTAAAGTGGCCTGCACAAAATTGAGATTGCGATAGGGTGTCAATTTGGATTAATGTGTTAAATTCGTGTCATGTCGGGATAGGTGTATTCGACTAAATGATTTAATTCGAATCTGATCTATTTAATAATTGTATCATGATCTTTCAATTCACTTGACATACTAAATAAACGAGTTGTGTTAGGTTGACGCGAATGTAATACAACTCATTTCAACCTACTTAATATTCAATATAACATCTATCTAAAAATAATTTCTTTTTTCATATATCAAAAATAGTGCATATACTTCAAGTCTTCAACACATTTCAATTTCTAATTATATCCCTTATAAGTTTTTGTAATTACTCAGTTTTATTTTTAAGTTTAAAATATAGGTTGGATATAAAAGTTATTTGACAAATTTAAAATAAAATAAAAATTTATTTGGTTATATGAGTTAAACGGGTTGTATTAAATGTATCATTCCAGGTTTACACGAATAAATTAACGTGTTAAATATGTCTATTGTAAATCACGAGGGTTGATTCGCTTATGACACGTTTCTTATCGTATTATATTCGCAGATTGGGCGGAACATTGACACCCTATCGGAACCATATTATAATTATTTTGGGTGAGAATATGAATATATATATCTTTGTCATTTATTTTGAGATAATGCTCCTGTTGCTCTACTGTTCTGAAAAATAACTGACTACGTTCAAAACCTAGGCTGGCCCATTTTCTGTTATTAAGCTTTAGAAAAGCCTGTTTGCTAACCCACATCAAATTAGGTCACTAAGCTTGAAACTTCTGAGCAAGTTGTAGTGGATGTTTCAACTTATAAGGCCTGTTGTTACTGCAATTGGGCCTATGGTCCTGGTTGCAAAGCTTTGGAGAGTGCACGGATCTGGACTATTGTACCCATAACAAACATCCAAATGATCCAATGCTCTATACCCAGAGGTTATCAGGTTGGGCCACCAAATATAGAAGTTCCAAATAAATTCACTGTTGGTTATAAAAAAGTTGACGTTAGTATTGCTAGTAGGTGAAAGCAAATACATAATTGCCAACTCACTTGTTATAAAAAAAAGGTCAAAAAAATTATTTGTTTGTAGCATTGCTCAATAAATAAAAACTTGAAAAAAAAATTTTAAGAACCATATTTAAAACTTGCTAAAATGTAAGGGTATGTTTGGTAACTGTTTTTCTTCTTATTTTCTATTTTTAAAAACAAATTTCTATTTTTGAAATTAAAAAACTTGTTTGGCAACCCAAAATGGATAGAAAACAAAAACTCTTTTCTAAAACTCAATTTGTAAAGGAAACTGAAAACATGCAAAAATCTGTTTTTAGTTTCTAATTTTCAAAAGTGAATGAAAATACACATTTAATTTAATGAATATGTCTCATTTAATAAGTTAGTTTTAAAGTTCAAATCCTAATAACAAAATATTTTAGTATTTTCTATTTTTTTTATAAAAACTATTTTTTTTATTTCAACTAACTAAACATGTTTTTGATTTCAAAAATACAAAAAAAATGATTTTTTCTTTATATTCCCAAAAACAAGTTTTTGAAAATAGAAAATAGAAAACAAAAACTATTACCCAACATAACCTAAGCTTTTGATTGAAAAAACGTTAATTTGATATAAATTCATCTATGATACTATTTTTATTATTCACCAATTACAATAAATCACATCAATAACAATAACAATAGATCACATCAATAGTTGTGACAAAGTCTATGGCATTAGAATTATTGAATGAGTAATAATAAAGCAGTGTGAGGAACCATGAATTAGCCTGAATGTATACTCTTATTATGTGAGGCTATGACCTATCACTCTATAACTTATGTTATTGTACTCATTTGCACCGTGTGGATCTAGTATTGACAATTTGACGCACTAAAAAAACCTACTTTTGGTCTATTTTACACGAAAAAACCTACTTTCTCTATTTTATACATTCACTTTTACAAAACATTCACATCAGTTTATCTATTCTACACATTTATTCAATAAAATATTTATTCGTTTTACATTTTTTATTATTTCCTTCCCTCTTCTCCTCTTTGAACCCTCTCACAGATCCAACACAAACTCAGCCACCCAGCCACCACCATCAAACCCACCTAGCCACCACCATCAACCCACAATCATCAACCACCATCACCCCGCTAAAAATCCAAACAGAAATTCCAAACAGTAAATCCAAACCCCACAGAAAATCAAGACCCCTAAACCCATCTTCAACGACTCATCATCTCGATCTTCAACGGTGCTAGAGTTTGAGACCTTGGCTCTACACAAAAACCCCATGGCATCGGAGGAGGCGCTGGAGCTGTCCAGGTAGTAACGAGCTTCGCCCTCCATGTTTGATCGATTCTCCGTCACCGTCTCCGTTTCCAAATAGATTGTTGGATCGGAGAGGTTGATTGGCGTTCCCAACTCACTCGCTGCCCAAACTTGCCGATCGGACAGTCCATGGCACGCAAGATCTCCGCTGAGATTAGCCTGAGATTTTGAAGAAGAAGGAGAAGCTGATCGGCTTTGCAAAGTTGAGATGAAAGAAAGAGAGAGCTGTGATGAATGGGAAAGAGAGAGCTGAGATGAGAGAGTCAGGCGTAGTAGGAGAGAGAAGAAATTATTAAAATACTCTATACATGAGCTACAGTGACCGTGTATATATGCACGGTCACTGTAGCATTTTCATATTTTTGCACAACTTTAAACAATTTTATACCTATTGATGTGGATATTTTTTTTACCAAAATATATAAAATAAAAAAAATTATGTATTATAGAAGATTTTCACCATCCCGTGTGAATGCTTTAATAAAGTAATAATGGAGTGCATATTTAGTACGTGGGACTTTTTGAATGCACAATTCATCGTTTATAGCACGAATTTTAATACAAAGTAATAATTTTTCAACTCATAGTCAATATTAACGGCATTATCTACTCTGAAAAAAAAAATAGTAATTTTTCAACTCATAGTCAATATTAAAGGCTTTTTCTACTCTGAAAATAATAATAATAATAATTGCGTTTCGGGTTTATAAATAAAATGAAAAAAAAAAAAGCATTTCATTTCATAAAATATTTATACATGTATATAGCAATTAGATATAACATTTAAGTTTGCCTTTTGGTTTGATAGGGCCCTTGACTTGGCCAAGTTAGTTTAATTTATTAACTTTAGTTTTTATATTTTTGGTTTTAGCTGCTATGTGCTTTTTTTGGATCAGGATCCAGTTATTCTCATTCCTTTCGCATTTTTTTTAGCTTTTTCACTTCTTCACTTTGATTTTGTTTTTGTTTTTGTTTTTATAAAATTCAAAAGCTAGATTGTAAGTTTCTTTTTTAACTTTTAATCTCAACCATAAAGAATAATTGCACACCATACACTAGGTCTCAATCCATATTTGTTATCCTCTTTAATTTGTTTAGTTACAATAATTGGAAAATCTTGATAATTCAATTCAAACAGTGCTTCTTCATATATAGTAATATATAGAATCTAGTTTTTATTTTATTTTTTATTTTTTATTTTTTTTCCATTTGTATGGGTTTTAGAATTAGGGTTTCATTATTTATTTAATGATCTTTAATTTAAAAATGAGAAACATGGGCATACAGGATTTTTAATATATATATATATATATATATATATAGAGAGAGAGAGAGAGAGAGAGAGAGAGAGAGAGAGAATAATATAACTCTACAAAAGTTACACCTTTTAGACCGTAGATTTCTAAGAAATCTAATGGTTAGAAAATCACTATAATTAATGTCATCTTCAAAATTAATTGCTTTCCATATTAGCTAACCTAATTAATTTGAGAGAATAATATATTATATTATTTTTTACTTTCTTTCTCTCTCCTAATTAATTCATCCCTAACCTTGCACAAGTGCCTGTTCTCAACATTTTTGAGTTGTAGATTTTTTTTTTTCTTTGGACAAATAGATTTGAATTTCCAAAACCGAAAAAACAAAACAAAATTTTCTCCAATATTCAAAGACAAAAAAAAAAAAAAAACAACAACAACAACACAACTAGCTATCATGCAACGTGCAGGTATGAAATGCTTCTGAGTTATCCTTGGCTTAAGATGTCAAATCTTGGCACAAATTGATATTTAGTACATCAAACATATATATATAATTTTTTTTTTTTTTTTTTTATGTAAGGATATACTAGAACTAAAATGAAAAAAAAAAAAAAAAGCCCTAACTTTGCATTTGAGTTGAAAATTTTCATTACTATTCTTTTATAGATTGGCCCATCAATTTTCAAAATTGGGGACTCTTGTGTATGTGAGCTTGTGAAATGTCTACTTGACCCCACAGAGTTTCTAAAGATTCTAGAGGATGACTCCCACAAATTCACTTTATTCTCCTTCATTCTCTTTGATAGTATATGGAGAATCCGAAATCTAACCATTTTTGTAGGTCACATACCTAATCCAAAAAGGGCAATAGAATTTGCAACATTCTTCTTTAGCTCCTCCAGAATCCAGATAGTATAGTAATTATAATGTCTATTATTAGATCTATTTTGAGATCCCTTTCTTATTGGGATTTAGGCCCATAATATTACCAGCTAGGCTGCTCATTGTATCTGGGATGGGCCTTGACCATCACACTTATTAATTAAATCTTTTGTCCTAAAGATAGAGATGAGTTTGGGCTTTCTTGAATGCAATTATTCTTAATTATTATAAAAAAAAAAGTTGAAAATATTCATTTTTATACTATAATTTATTGAGCTCTAGATGATGTCAAACGTTGAAGACAGTCCACTCTATTGACATCGTAATGAATGACATAAATTTATATAGGGTTGTGTTAATAGGTACCGCAAGATGCTTGTTAATAACTTTTTTTGAAATTTTTGTGGCAATTTTTTTTTTTTACAACTTTTTTTTTCAACTTTATAATTATTGCTTGGTGTCTTTTTTTTTTTGACTTTTTCCTGATTTTTTTGTTGTTGTCTTTTTTGCACCTTAACCAGCATTGATTGGCGCTTGTTTCCCATTTATTTAATGGACCATCCTTTTAACATAATGCATTAGATAATGCTTGAATGGCTGAACTTTTATGGTAAGAAACATTAAATGTTTATTGGCATACTAATTATATCTATAAAATGTGACAGATTTGAATTCAAATTTCCAGCATACTAATTATATCTAATGTGGAATAAGATGGAATAGATTTGAATTTAAATTGCCAACTCTAAACTTCACATCAACATCAAAACTCAAAGGTTTTGTCCACTTATTTTGTTTCTTTTGAGTGAACATAATTCTTTGGCAAAAATGCTCAACTAGTCAAATTACAGCTATAAGGGTAGCTTTCAAATTTGAGAGAAAAAACAGTGGCTTTGCATGATCTATTATTAGGCTAAGTTTGGGTTCTGACCAATCACTCCAAAGAGCTTGAGCAGAGCTGTGAGCACCATAGGTCTAGGCAGACCTTGGATACATAATGTAATTAGAAAAATACAATTATATATAAAGAAAAGTGAGACTTTAAAAAGGGAAAAAAACTAATCCAAACGCACTTAGTGTTCAAATATTAGATTGCCATTGAATCAAAATTCAAAGCATGAGGTCTTCCTGCCCTATAGAGTTTAAGCAAAAAGAAAAAGGACTTTTCTCGTACAGCATAAGAAGGAGACACCATGATTGACGAAGCAAATAGAACAACAAAAGCCAGCTGAAACCGTGTTAACATGGCCCATAATTGTAAAGTAATTTCTCTACAAGGGGTCCTTTCCAGCTAAGTTTGCTTTATTTAACGGATGAATAACAAACATCATTGATTAAGTTCCCACTTAAAAGCAGACAGTCCAATGAAGTGAAGCCATTGATTGTGCTCCACTCGGGTTTTACTCAATAGCATTTATTATGCAGCATGTTTTAGTTCTAGAATAAAAAAATTGGTTAGGATAACATGCGCATATTAAGTAAATTCAAACGAGTAATAAGCTCATTTCGTGTCCCAAGAGAGTTGGGGTTCAATGTGACCACACACACACACATACATGCACAATGTAGTTGATGGCTCCAGCCTCCAGTTATGTTCACTGCAGCTTCTTACAAAGCCCATCTCCATTCTCTTCTATCTCTCTGCTCAAATTTACAAATGTTATTATCCCAAGTGGGATTTGAAGCTCGATTCAATGAACTGAAAGTTCTTTAAATATCCTATTGTCCTGAGAAAAAAGTAATGATTTCTTGACCATCCGGTTGTTGAGTGAAAATATATCTGTTCTGAGTCAAAAGCAGCACACATGCGAAATACTACCAAATAAACAATTGCTATGGCCATTTATTATTGCCATCAGGTAAACCCCACCTGATTTTTGTCCGAATGATTGTCATTATCATGATGTCTTTGTTGTTAGGCTGTGTGAACTTCTATGCTAGATACCTTGACTTTAAAATTACACCTACAAGGGGTCCGGCTTTCTCTGTTGCACATGCAATTACCAAAATCTTTGACTAAAAAGACAAGTGAACAAGTTATGAGATCCCAGCAATATATGCTTTGAAAGGAAAAGAGATCTTTCGATTATCACACAGCATTTTACATTCATTCAATTTTTTTTTTTTTTTGATGGAAAGCATTTTACATTCATTCTTGATTGTTAATCTTACAGAAACAAGGATACAAATCTATTGTGCATTACAAGACCAACCCACCAGTTTTCTGAAATGGAAAACATTACAAAAGAGGGGAAAAAACAAAAAAACAAAAAAATAACACATCTTCATGATACATATGGAGATAATTTATATAAAAATTCTATAAGGAGAGCAAAATTCCTAAACCCAAAACTCCAAAAATATATAAACACTCCTAGAGAGGTTGCTGCAGTGTCACAAGCAAGGGACTGGTGACAGTGTGCTTCCCATCAGACCATACAATAGAACCATCTTTCATTGTAGAGCTTCCAGGGGAGAGCTTAATTTCCCTAGCTTGCACCCTTACAAGGAAGCTCAACTTCTGACCCACCCTCCTAAACGCAAGCTTCTCCGGCTGCACCGTCACCACCATTCCGCTCGGCGGCCTAATTGTAACTTGGTAAACCGAATTCGGATCCCCAACATTCGTCACTGTCCTAATAAAATGAGTAGACATCTTATGCTTCCCATATTGTTGAAACACTGCAGACAATGAAGGGTAATTCAAATTCCCAGCATGACCAGCTCTCTTTGCCCCACTACAATCTGCATTCTTCCTAGTAATCACTTGAATATTCTTAGTAGTATAATTCAAATTGCACAGAAAATCCACATAATCATATGAACTTATATCATAAACTAGTCCAGGATCCATAGCCTTCTCAGGGTGTACATGACCAGCACCATAATCCAACACACTCGAAACATTTCCAGTAGACTCATCAATCATAGTCTGACCCCTATTATCCACAGTATAAGCAGTGGTCATAAGAGCCGACCTTATTGAAGCTGGAGTCCATTCTGGGTGAGCTGCTTTTAACAGTGCTGCTAAACCAGACACATGAGGACAAGCCATTGAAGTCCCAGACAGTATGTTAAACTCAGTCTTCCGCTTATCCGATGGAACCCCAGATGGACCAACACTATCAGGCCAAGCTGCAAGAATGTTCAGCCCTGGAGCAATCACATCCGGCTTCACAATCTCCGGGGTCTCCGGATTAGTCCCTCGAGCCGAAAACGATGCCACCACAGGTGCAGGCCTAACTCCAAGCCTAGTTCCTTTGAATTCAATAGTTGCCACCGGCTTCTTTGCCTCTGTAAGGTACTTCCTAATTGCATCACCGCCAGCTGCACCGACTGCGGTCGCGGGCAACACGTGGCAATCAGCCACCAATCCTTCACCATCAAATACAGCATTGGCTAAAACCATTCCAGCCCCTCCAGCTTTTTTCACAACCTCGCCTTTTGCAGTCCTAGAATTGATGCCTCTATCACATAACACAATTTTTCCTTTCACGAAATTGGGGTCTAGTGAACCTTCCAAACACAAAGACGAGGAATACCCATCACCGCCATTACCCGCCTGAGAACTCCCGCCGTACACTAACGGGTACATCCGACCCGGAACCAAATTCGGCCCGCCGTAAATACTCATACCCGGAATAATTTTCTCGTTCCCAAGCTTCACGTCCGCCGGAAAATCTCTATCAATGGTTCCAGCACCGACTGTGGTAACCCACGGAGCCACATTCGTCACCGTGAGAGCTCCGGGGCCGCCATTTCCGGCGGAAGCAGATACAAAGATCCCTGCATCGGAAGCAGCAAAAGCTCCGATAGCTATTGCGTCGAGATGGTAGGGCACAACAACGCCACCAACGCTAAGCGAGATGACGTCGACGCCGTCGGCAACGGCGGCGTCGAAGGCAGCGAGAATGTCGGAATCGTAACAGCCGGAGTTCCAGCAAACTTTGTAAGCAGCTAAACGAGCCTTCGGAGCCATCCCGGCGGCGACGCCACGAGCATAGCCTAAAGTGGACGCCTGAAAAACGTACCTTCCGGCGGCAATGGAGGCGGTGTGGGTCCCATGACCGTCAGTGTCTTTAGGAGACTTTGTTTCGACGGTCTCGTTGATTTTACCGTTGGTGGCTTCGTAGCCTTGAGAGAAAAACTTAGCGCCGATGAGCTTTTTGTTGCAAGAAGAAGGTGGGAAGTCTGAGGTGGCGACGCAGTGGCCTTTCCATTTGGTGGGTACGGGACCGAGGTCTTCGTCGTTGAAGCTCTTGTGGTTGGGAGTAATGCCGGTGTCGATGACGGCGATGACGAGGTCGGAGCCGAAGTCGGACTCTTTGAGGAGGCCGGAGTTGCCGGAGGTTTTGAGGCCGAGGAATTGAGGGGAGCGAGTGGTGTGGAGGTAGCGGAGAGTGTCGGGGAAGAGAGAGAGGATGTCGGGGTGGGAGCTGAGGGTGGCGGCTTGGGATGGAGAGAGTGTGGCGGAGAAGCCGTTGAAGATGGTGGAGTAGGTGTGGAGAATGGTGGAGCTTGTTGTGGTGGTGGTTGTGGTGGTGTTGGTGGAGAGGAGAGAGTTGTACCAGTTAGTGTGAGTGGGGAAGATGGTGGGTTTGGAGTCTGGGTTTACTAGGATTATGAAGGTTTTGGGTTTGGAAGTGGGTGTGGAGGTTGTGATGGTAAGGGTAAGGGTGAGGAGGAGGAGGAGAAAGAAGGTGAGAGAAGGTGCCATTTTTGGTTGTGTGTGTGTGTGTGTGTGTGTGTGTGAGTGTGAATGGTTTGGTTTGGCAGTGAAGCCAAGTTTAAAAAGAATAGAGAGAGTGAGAGAGGGAGAGTGTGTGATAGTATGGGAATAGTATGGTTGTAGAGAGCGGAGAATCTAGAGATTTTGTGAGAGAGACAGACAGAGACATAGCGAGAGAGAGAGAGAGAGGGAGAGAGGGTGTGTGTGGCTATGTGGGTGAAGGGAGTGTAAAAATGATGGTACTATCAACTATGGTACTAGCAGTATTCAGCATAGATTAAAGATCAAAGACAGATATTAGGAATTTTTTTTTAAAATAGTTTCAGTTTATATGAAAGCTTAATAATATCGAATGAAAACATTAATTAATTTTTAGTATAGACTATAAAAAACTTTATTAGAAGCTAATCAGAATTCACGAATTAGTATAAATTTTATTACTATTATAAAAATGACTTTTCCTTTTTTGTTGAGAATCATAGAAATGACTTATAAATTATAATGAGTGTGATTAGGGGTAATAAATAAACTAACCCTAGGTGTCAGTTAGTTATAAGTCGTTGTCCAACTCATCATAATTGATTTTGGGTTCAAGTCACTGTTAGTAATATGACTATCTTGTCGAGTGAGAAATGACTGAATTAGAAACTAAATAAACATTGTAATTAGTATTTCTTTTTTCATAAGTGACACATAAGTTATTTTTTTGGATTGTTGAGTGAAAATTAAGTTTATAAGCTTATATGATATATAATTAAAATTTGTAATATTCTTACAATTAAAATGATAATAAGTATAAGGATATAATATTTTTCACCATATGCAGTAATTAGTAAATATTGATTTACAAGATTTCTGTCAAAATATTTTCTTCTAATGTGTAAAGTGTGCGCAGAGATAGAGACAAGTGAGGTATATTGACAGTGATACAAGTGGGCTAGTGAGGTGTGAGTGTGAGATGGGGTGGGGTTTGTCTGTGTTGTGCTAGACGAAGAGTGTTGCTGGTTTGGGAGGAATCTATGTGAATTATATTGTTCTATCAATTAGAGTTCTGAGATTTCTCTTCTTTGGGCAATGGAAATTTTAATTCGTGGGGTTGGGTATATTGTATCTTTTGTTAGTTTCTTCATTAAATTGATAATAATTCTGCTTTTGTCGCATAGTGTTTGATAGGAATGTTGCTGATATAAACAGTATTTTTTATTTTCCTTTTTCTAAAAAGGAGATAAAAGCCTGGCTCTATTTGCTTTGATCCTTTTCATTTGATTAGATTTTTTTCTTTTCTTTTTATCTTTATCTTGTAATAATTGGAAAAATCCAAATTATACGGGGATAAGTGTCATTGAATCACTTTGATTAACACCCTAATATAAGCTTGTAAGAAAAAGTTTAGTTTCAAGTGGTAATTGCATTAAAATTGTAGGTTTGTTGATTAGTTCATGTTAATTGGCTTCTTATCACACTATTTATCATTCAGCTCATAGTAATCATGATACACCAAATTTATAATGATATTATCAATATTTGTTAATAATTTTTCATCATGTAAATACATGAACACCATCATAAGGAAATGTTTGTATCGAAGTATTATTCTAAAGAACCACTGATCATATGTATGATCATCTCCTTTTCTATTGTGGATTTCTTTTTCTATTTTTCAAAATATAATGTAAAGCTAGAATTTTTTAATAATATTTTCAATATTTAACCATGTTTATTATACAATGTATTTTAAAATTTTAAATAACATAACACTAATTATATTTTTTTGTAATTCAAACACTAATTACATTTTTATGTTTGTAATATTTAAATGAAATAATAAAATGTAACTATTTTGAATAAATAAAATTATTTTCCAAATAAATTATGTAACTCTCTCTCAAAAAAAAAAACAATTATGTAACTTTTAACTAAGGTTGCAATTCATATTTCTAAAATAAATAAAATATGCTTATTTAATGACCGTTGAATTTATTTGGACTTGGTTACGTTGATTCAAAAGGTCATAAATTCAGTTTCTGAAGAAAAAAACAAAGGTCATAAATTCCTTGACCATCTCACCATGGGATCCTTGGTTTGACCCATGGCTCATAATGGCGAGAAAAGAAACATTTGAGAAATGAGAACACAATATTGACTTTCTTCTTTCCTTTTATTTTTTGGATGTAATCTTTTCTTATTTCAAAGAAAAAAATAGCCTCCAATAAGCATATAATATTATATAGTTGAGAAAAACTCCTCTCACAAGTCACAACAGGAGATACAATGAATCGAGTCTCTGAGACCAAAGACAAAATGGTATCTATCTATGTGTAGACAATCATCCAAACTAATTAACATGCACTATAAAATATTTTTGTACTATATAGGAACCGAAGAGAGAGAGAGAGAGAGAGAGAGAGAAAATCATTTATGTATCTTGGTCTCTTGGGCCTAATACCCTGGTTGGATGGAATTCTTTCTTCCTCATGGGCATTTGGAGTATATGGCTTCATAGAAATAGGTTTTGCTTCCAAGATGCAAATATCAACCCAAACCTTCTTAAGAACGTCGAACAGAAAGCGATTGTATTTTCCTTTTGTGTTTCAAATTAACAAGTTTCTAGAGCTCTCATCTTTGTTCTTGTGAGGTGGGAGGTTCCTCCCCCAAATTGGTATAAGTTAAACATTGATAGTCTTGTCCAGGGCTACCCGAGACCAGTGGGAGGTGGGGGTCTAATCAGGAATCACCATGGATCTTAAGAGTGTATTTGGTCGGGGTGAAAATATAGAGGATGAAAAATAGGGTGAAAAATGTTGTTTTTCACAGTTGGTTGAGAAAGGAAAATAAGAGAGATAGAAAATAGAGGAGAAAGTTTTCTCTCCTGGATCCACTTTTTTTATCCTCCAAAATTAGGAGGAAATTGAGGAGGGAAAAGTAATGAGAAATCCATTTTACAGAAATACCATCTCATTTAACCCTCACATATTATGTAACAAGGGTATAATAGTTAATTTATATAAATTATATTTTCCATACTTCCCGTTTTCTCTCCAACCAAATAAAAGAGTTTTCCACCCCCCAACCAAACACACAAGAGGAAAAACCAAATATTTTCTATCCCCTCACTTTTTCACTCTTCCAACCAAACGGACCCTAAGTCAAATGATTCATTAGATCTATTGGCTGAGCCAATGGTCTGAAGGTCGAGCTTTGGGCAGTCATGGATGGCTTAACTTTATTCTCATCTTTTGGGTTTCCTACGGTTGAATTAGATGTTGATGCAACAGTAGTTGTTTATTTACTTTCTAACAATGATAGTTCATCTGCTAACTTTGAGCCAATCCTTGATGATTGCAAATGCATGTGTTGATGTGCTTGCCAAGAAAGGATCCTGCCTTTAGCATGATTTTGTTATTTAGGAAACTCTACTTGTGGAGATTGACCCTATTTTGATTAGAGACTCTTCGGGGTCCTTTTGTAACAGACTATGTACAGACCTAACTGCCTTGTCTGTTGGGTAGTTTGCTATTTATTTTTTTCCCTATAACCAATGTGTGTGTATATATATAATAATAATAATAATGAGGAATTATTTTGTATATTCAATGCATTTTATCTTTATTCTGAGTTTTATGTATGTGACTCACACATAAAACCCACTTCAATTAAGAAAATGATTGTATTATACCCAATACAAGAACAAAACTTCTGAGAGAAATCTTAGAAACTTCTTATCTTAATATTAAGTGTGCATTTTGAAAATTTAACCTTTAGGTTGTATGTTCTTATTATATCCTTTATGTTTGTAAAATTTTAGGAATATTAAAGATTCATTATTATGTCATCAAATAAATGTTAAAATTTCAAGTTTTGTGATCTAAAGTTGTGTATATAAAATAATTTATTGATCGAATAGTAAATAATATCCGATTTGAACGAAATTTAATATACATGTTAAAAATATAAAAACATGAAATTCAACTATTAAAATTTTAAAATTCACATTGAAAAAAAAATATACATGCTAAAAATTTGAAGAGTTTAACTTTGTTTCCAATACAATAAACAATTTGACCGGATATATAACACCCTAAAATTTAATGAATTTTTTTTTTTAAAAAAAAATTATAAATTGTCTCAAACGTTCATGCGGATTGACTTCAGTTGGCACATAAGTTTTCTTCAACCAATTTAACCTTTTGGGTAATACTAAAAAGTAAAAACTATGACTATATATAGCCTAATCTACAACAAAAACTAGAGTGGTATGTAAGAATTAGCCAAGTTAACTGGTCAATGTCGACATGGACGGTGGTAAAAACAAAAAAAGAAGAAAGTGATACTAGTAGTAAAAAATTCAAAGTGGGATTTGGTTTTGAAAATTGTAATAGTTTTTTTAATCCTTTTTTTAAAGAGAAATTTGATGTTAATGTGTGTCGGGGACTTGTCATCATCGTCTGCAGCTCTCTCTCAAGTAGTTAAAGGCTGAATTTGCACACACGTGTCAACATGTTTTTACAGCCTTTTTAATTTGGTAAAAAATAAAGCTGGTGGGTTTTGCTTTTTTTTTTTTTTTTGTGCTGAATAGTGGGTTTTGCTTTCTGATTTGATTTGTACATGGCTTTTTCATACACATAATATATATTGTCGAGGTCGGTACATGGACAATTTATATGTAGGACACGTGGGGTTGCATAACTTTGTTCTTTGTATATCAAAATTTTTTTAAATAAACACTGCTTTTCATGCACATTATCCCACCGTAAAAGTCAGGGACATTCCCATATTCTATTGTAGCTATCACTATTACTATCATTTTAATTATCTGTTTAGATATTATTTATTTGGTAAAAATTAAAAATTTATAATTAAAAATATTGTAACAAAATAATTTTTTGAAAGTAAAATATTGTAACAAAACTCATAGTTGTGTTTTTCAATTCTTGGTGGTCTGTGTACAATACCTATAGGACCCACTAAAAAAATGCAAACTCAAAAACATGGATACACACACTAAATATGGAGTCTTTTGGCTAAAAATTGCAAAAAACGAAGTTTATTATTGTTATAGGTACTGTTCAAAGTTATTTGGCAAAATGAGGAAAGAGACTGAATTTCGGCAACTGTATTGCCGAAATTGCAAGAAAAAGTAGGATCTGTCAGGGGAGAGAGAAAATTGAATTTCGGTAATGACATTACCGAAATTCTTGTCCTGCCCTGCTGCCCGTGAAGTGCCCAAAATACTGAAATGGAAAACCAATTGTGGCAATGGCATTGCCGAAAATGGGAGGAAAAAAAAAAAAGAATTGTGGCAACCAAGTTGCCGAAAATGGAGGGAAAAAAGAAAAGAAAAAAGATGCTACGTCCACAATATTTTTCACAATAAATTACAGGTGGTTAGTTGTTATTGGTTCAAATTTGAACCTAACACTAAGATAACTTTTTTGCTCCAATAATAACAATAAGTACAACTTGTCATTTATGATTTGTTGTAAAAATATTGTGAAAATTTTGTGAACGTATCGTTTCTAAAAAAAATCATGGAGCCGAAATAGAAGGAAAAAAAAAAAAAAAAAGGGGCAATGTGGCAATGCCATTGCCGAAATAGATGGAAAAATTTCCCTCTATTTCGGCAATGGCATTGCCACATTGCCCTTTTTTTTTTTTTTTTTTTTTTTTTTTTTTTTTTTTTTTATAGAAATGATACGTTCACAACATTTTCACAATATTTTTACAACAAATCATAAATAACAAGTTGTTAATTATTGTTATTATTAGAGCAAAAAAGTTATCTTAATGTTAGGTTCAAATTTAAACCAATAACAACTAACCACCTGTAATTTATTGTGAAAAATATTGTGGACGTAGCATCTTTTTTCTTTTTTTTTTCCCTCCATTTTCGGCAACTTGGTTGCCACAATTCTTTTTTTTTTTTTTTCCTCCCATTTTCGGCAATGCCATTGCCACAATTGGTTTTCCATTTCAGTATTTTGGGCACTTCAGGGGCAGCAGGGCAGGAAAAGAATTTTGGTAATGTCATTACCGAAATTCAATTTTCTCTCTCCCCTGACACATCCTACTTTTTCTTGCAATTTCGGCAATACAGTTGCCGAAATTCAGTCTCTTTTCTCATTTTGCTAAATAACTTTGAACAGTACCTATAACAATAATAAACTTCATTTTTTGCAATTTTTAGCTAAAAGACTCCTAAATATGTCATTTTGGTGCAGCTTATGCGTCTCGAGAATAAAATTAGTACCATATATAAGTACACAGAACTTGAAGCAAATTTTAAAAAAAAGTTGCTTTGGAACTTTAAATAGTTTTTAAGAGAGTGTTTTAAATTTAAGAGTACTATTTAATGTTTAAACAATATTTTGTGTCATGGGGACTCATACAGTCCTACGTAATACTCGTCTCAATTTTCGTTGCTCCAGGCCACCAGATTATAATAAAATAAGGTGATTTATTCTGCTTACAAGTTGATAAGATTGTGATTTTGAATGTGTGTGTTGCTTGATCTATGTTATCTAGGAATTAATATACTAATAATAATAGGATGTGGCCACAATTATATCTTTTTCACATTATAGTATAGCACACCCTTTCATGCTGTAATTACTCACCAGCTCCTTGTCATCTTTTCCTCCAAAAAAAAAAAAAAACAAAAACCGTATCATCTAAATTGAAGAAGCATATGGACTACAATTTGCAAACACCAATGTTAGACACAATCTTGTTTACACTAACAATAATATAAAGGTGATTTGCAATGTGTTATATCATATTGTATATGCTAGAATGAATAATCCGTATTACAATGAACCATAACATGAACATATACAAGCGACTAAATCTTAGACTACTAGTACAAAATACAAATAGAAGTGAACTTGGACCTATTACATTAGGTTAATATATCTAATATATCTCCAACATATCTTTCTCATATTATACTATGCCACACCCTTCCCTACTGTTACTACTCATCAACTCCTTGCCATCTAAGTTTAAGAAGCATATGTACTACAATTTGCCGACGCCAATGTTAGACACAATCTTGCTTTCACTGCTAACATTGCTTTATTATTATTATTTATTATTAACAACAATTTGTGAGATATTCTGTGATAATTATCGTGACCTTAAGTGTTTTGTTTTGTTTTGTTTTGTTTTTGGGTAGAGAATTATGAACCTAAAGAAAGTGATTGATTTGGTAATGACTTTGGGTTGAGTACACGTCTAGTTCCTTGAGGCTGTAAACTAAGTGAGTGTACAACTTGGGTAAAGTAATAGGACCATACTACCATACCATTTCACCTAGCTATGGTATAATATGCATGAGGATGAGGTTGATTTTGGTCTAATAAAAGGAGTCTGAATTTGGGACCCATGATCCATAGGTACTCCTGCAGCTAGTACGCATGGTTAAGAAGACAGTTGTCGATCATCTTGAATCATCATTGACATTTTGGAGGAAAAAAATATGGAGGGTGGGCCATTCAAATTGAAACTAACCCCATCATTTTCTTTCTTTTTTGGATGAATAAAACTAAAAGATGTACATTCAATCATCTTTTCTTTGAATTTTTCTGATGATGACATTCTGGGTAAATTGTCGGCCCTCTATAGTTTCACATATTGCAGGTCTCAACAATAACAGGGAATGGTGGGGGACCTTACTCCATAGTGAGGACAAAGTTGCATTTCTGATGGATCTTCTAGCTTTGAATTTGAAGATGGACCATTCTATCACTTATTATTCACCTAGCTATATAGTTTTCTACCTTGCCATTGAGGAAGGTACAGTGAAAAAGGAGCACGAGTATTACTCTATTTGTAGAACTAAAAAGGTAAACCAAAGGAAGAGTCCAAAGATTAGATTGCTAAAAGGATGGGGAAATATATAAACAAAGCCAAGTGGAAAAAAATAGTACTACTAGTGATAATAAAAATTTTCGATTTTAGAAATTGATGTAACAATTATTTTTTTTTATAAAAAAATAAAAATTTATCTATAATAATGTTAACCACTTAGTGTGCGTTTGGGATGCTTATTTCGTTGCTGCATCTGGCTTTTTTGTTTTTTTTCGGGACCAACGCCTCCAGCATTGTTCATGTCCATGAATAGTGCAAATATGTAAATAAACAGTAATCGAAAAATTATTTTTTATTTTTTTTAGTTTTTAGCTAAATAAGTAGATCTCAAACAGACCCTTAATATAATAGTAATAAATAAGTGAGACAATCGCATTTAATTGTCACTTTCTAAATTCTTTATAGTAAAATTGATATTAATTTTAGTAATTTTTAGCCAAGGATGATTAAGAGAAGCCAATTACATGAGACGCGATCCTCTCTATTACACTTCAAACGGAAATAGTCTATTTCATTGTTTAAATTTTATTTCTTAAATTTAACGGTGTACAAAATAACATGTAATAACGTGATATAACCATTTATAATATATATTTAACCGAAAACACATAAAATATAGCCATTTTTATACTGCAAGGATTCTTTTTTCTGGAACAAGAGGCAGTGAAAGCAAGATTAAAAAGAATGGGATACAGAAGGTGGTACAGTTCACATGCAATTATTGGGAGTCTCATTATTAGCAGTAAAGAGGAAGAGATACAGGGTTGGCAGGCCTCTTTGTTGTGGTTTTGAATCAAAGCAAAAACCACTCAATGAGCCTTTTCCTTTTTTGCCATTGTCTTAATAGTTTGAAGGCAAAGTTATTCAAACTTTAAACAAGTTTATAAAAAATGTTAGAGGGGGTATGAAGAAGGTTCTTGCCTCTTCCATCTTAATGATCATCCTCTCGAATTATTGTCAACTAAACTTTACTAGCTTTTGCTAAACACTAGACTTTCGAAAGTGATGGCAATGTGACATGAAACAAACCCATTTTGTCTTCTTCTTTTTTTGTTTTGTTTTAATAATTGAATCGGAATTGGTTTTTTATTTAATTTTTTTGGTAGAAAGGGGATGCATTAAAAACTAGAGAACCAAACTAGTTTAAAGACAAAGCGTGTTTAATTAACACACTCCATTCAAATTCGAATGATAAAAACTTAACAAGTTCACAAACGGACTATCATACAATACAAAATAAGAGGTTTGATTAACTCCCAACCTCACCAAAACCGTTGACACATCTGGTAGCTTTGCAATAGCAATGCCTAACATGCATCTAGAGAAGTTGGGAAACTTGTTGTATAGAACACCTTTTATAAGATCGTTTGAATTGTCTGTAAGATACTTTAAATCTCTAACAACCACCTACAGGAAAATGGTTTTATATTCAAGAGTTCGACATTGTTTTTTATTTTTTTAGAAGGAAGAGTTTGCCATCTATGTCAATTTAAAAATTTGTCAAGAATATTGCTTTGTAGTAAGAAAATTTAATGATCTAATTATACTTTATAAAAATTGGATCCCAAAACTGGTTGATACGTGCATTGTCTTCTTGAATCTTCTTTACCATATCATTTACTGGTTAATAGGAACTAGGTTCGAATTGTTCTCTATGTTCAAATCAGCTGGAATTTTGAGTCTTATGTTTGCAGTGTTAGGAGAATTTGAGTGGTTGTGATTTATTGGATCCCCAATAATTAAAATTTCAGGCTTGAATTGATTTTTTTTTTTTTTTAACCTTTTCTTTTGGGCTTAATTCACTTTACTTAAAATAGGAGATCAATTTAAATGATTCTAAAAATGATAAAGAGATTGGCATTGTCTTCTTGAATCTTATTTACCATATCCTAAACTTTGAACAGCAAATTTACTATGACAATACCCAAAAACTCCTGCGCAAAACACCTGGATTGGCAATAGTGAGTGTTCCTATAAGCTTGTTCAACTTCTCATCATTGTGGACAGCAATTGTATGGACCTGAAAATGAATTGATACATCAACGTCATGTTGAAAAACCAGGTGCATAATGCCCCACTTATTTGCAACGTTTCTATAACTGGCCTTGGTTAGAAGAGAGAATGAAAGGTACAAGACAACGCTTAAAATAGCTCTAAGCCTCTAACCTATTAATCTATTGAAACATTCTTGACCTGTTACGTAAATCTAAATAATCAGATCCATCATACATGGTAAGAAAAAACCAAGACGAGGGAGGAAAAAAAAGAATAATGTTACAGTCACAAATTATTTTACAACATTTTTACAAATAATTGATGTGTCCAATTTTTACTGATTTTCATTTGAGTTTATCTTTAACATCACTTTTTCAATTACTAATAATTACTTACCACATCAATAGTTCATAAAAAAAATATTGTAAAATACTTTGCAACTTAGCATTTTTCGGAAAAAGCAACAGGTCCTGAACTTTCTTGTAGTAAATTCCACTTATAGTACTTATATATATAGAAGTTACATTTAAGCCATTGCGAATGTTTTAAAATTTTGAATTTAAAATAAAAGGTGATAATTCTTTTTTTGAGAGATAGTTTCAACTTATGACTAGCCAAATCTTTACGGTAACTAAGATAGTGAAAAGAAAAAAAGAGCCTAAAAATTAGGATTTATTTTTATTCTCTTCCTTGAGACTTGAATTCAAAATGATAGTAGTGTATGAGTGTTAGTTTTTTTTATTTGTTGACAAAGTTGGTTAGATTTAAAAATAGTAAAACGTATTTGTGACTTTTTTATTTCAAATAATTTAACTAAAAGATAAGGGGTGTTTTGAGTTTAGTAAGTTGTGTGAAGTATTTTAGAAGAGAAACGATATGTCTACAGTATTTTCAAAAAAAATTCTAGCTGGTAGATTGTTATTGACTGTTACTAGTGGACAAAAAAAGTAATTTTAGTAGTAAGTTCAAATTAGAATCAATAACAACTATCAACTTATGATTTGTTCTGAAAGTGTTGTGAATGTAGCATTTCTCATTTTAGAGCAACTAAATTTTCATGTTTAGTTGCTCTAAAATGAGAGAGAGAGAGAGAGAGAGAGCTACTTACCAAATCTATAATTGGGGTATCCATTTTACTCTATCTCATAGATTGACTTACATAAGAAGATACCAAAGTGCTTCCAAAATCATGGTCATCTCTATCTTTTTGAGGCAACCAATTATGCACTTTATAGCAACGAGACGTTTTGGATAACTTAAATAGACCAAGTCACGAATGCAGTGTTAGAAACCCCGTAGAATACAAATTCCACATTCATTAGAGTAATCTAGACAAGATTCATGTTTTTCTAAAATGCAATCATTAATAATGCCATGATCATGATCAAGCTTAAAGAGATGAGAAAGCGGATTAGGAAGTGAAGATGGATTGGAAAATTTAGAGGCAGAGACACTAGCTTGTAGATCAATAAGAATGAGGATAACAAGCTCCATCATCCCCACCACAAGTTTTGTCATAAAATTTTCATCAATTGATTTTACCTAATGTTCGAAAATTTCTTGTTTTAAAGTATAATTTAGGAGAACGATAAAGGCTTAAAACTTTATTCCTTATTTATAACTAAATTACTAGACTCCTTTAAAATATTATTAATAGAATTATAATTAATTTAGTGTTATCGTTTTAGAATTGTATCTTTTCGAAGTATGATAATTTGTATGCTATTTGTCTAGGAATTAGAGTAATGTCTTTTGATTATGACCATAGGGTCTCAAAGTAACTATTAATGCAACCATATGATTTGAATAAAGACAAGTATGGTTATAAGAGTGTAATTAGTTTCAAGTAAACTTGTAAGGAGGGATGATCAAATAATTATACTAATGGGTTTTCAAAGGAGACATTGGTTCAACAAAAAAAAAAAAAAGTGTTAAACAAGTTATATTACAATATACGGACGCATAGAACAAAAATTTAACAAGTTATGATGGGCAGTTTAATTTGAGCCAATAAAATAAATTAATTCAAACATATGAATCAATGATATAAGTATTGATTCATTGCTTATTTGTTAATGAAGAGACAGAAAAGTTGTGTCTCTTGAATAGAGCTTATTTGTTATTAAAGCGACATATCTCTTACCAAGAGACATAGTGAAATAAGGATCGTTTGTTTCAAAGTATTATTAGAGACATGAGTGAAATAAGGATTGTTTGTTTCAAAGTACTATTAATTTCTTTTTATTGATATGTTGGTGATTCTCACTCTAATGGAATTATCGTCCACACCATTTTAACCAACAAAACCTCATTTGAAATAAATTTCAAATTTTCTATATAAACTTCATGAAAAATATATATTGTTCTAAAAAAAAAGTCATACCCATTAAATAGATTTTCATAACTAATTGAAAAAAATGTAATAACATTAACAAAATTTCTTATATCACAATAACAAAAATTACGTTATAAGAAATAAAACAAAGTACAAAAATAGCTCAATGTTTTTTTTGGAGAAATTACACTTTACCAGCTACTACCTTAAACTATATTCTAGATTACACTTTGCACCCTAAACTTTTTGAATGCACATTTTACACTATAAACTATGATTTTTGTTACACTTTGTATCATGATGTTAAGTTTTCCGTTAACTTGGATGGAAATCCAAAGTTAAGGGTGCAAAGTGTAATCAATAGTATAGCTTAAGGTAATAAAGTGTAATTTCTTCTTTATTTTTAGGGATTAAGAAGAGAGTCAATTGAGACTTTTTACGAGATGTCATACTTTTCCATCTAAGTTAACGGCAAATTTAATGTTGGGTGCAAACTTAACAATAGTTATAGCTTAAGGTGCAAAATGTGCACTAAAAAAATTTTAAGTGCAAAGTATAATTTGGGGTATAGTTTAAGGTAATAAAGTGTAATTCTCTAATTTTTTTTTTTTCATAGTTTTGTATTTGATTGTCTGTTTAAGACTTTCTATTTATTTTTTTTAATTTTTAAGTAGAAAAGGAACAATATTACATTAAAGAATAGCTGATCCAAGAAGTACTATAACTTATAAAAGGAAGATTAGAATAAAATTTTGTTTAAAAAGAAAATCCTGAATCAGATGACAACCACGTTTAGTAAGGGAATCACTGATGGTTAAGCTTCGGGGAAGATTTGCTTCTATTGTGGATAAGTTGAAATGTAGAATTAAGAGGTTGAGCCCAAAGAAATGAATAAGTTAGCCCGAAACTCAAAGCCTAATTTTAATACAATACACTTTCATGTATGAATATGATTATTTCCACATGCGGTCCATAAACAAATGGGCCGAAAAGATAAGCAATTACTTCAGCCACCAGAACAGTAGAATTGCCTTCCAAATCCTCATGTTTGGGCAGTTCATAAGTGCCTTTCAGATCGTAATTACCATCAACAACAATATATATGTTTTCACAGCCGGTTCTAAGCATTAAAGCGAAATTTTTTTTATTAAGTTTTAAAAAATATATATATATATATATATAAGCCTTTGAAACTCTTACAATTTTTCACATCATTATATTATTTAAATAAATTATTATTTTATTTAAATAAAATTATTTTTGTTTAATCCAAACTTAACAAGTAGTGAAACCTTATTTCTCTAACAAGTCCAACTTAAACTCAAACTCATAATTTTTTTTTTAATTTTGTTTAATCCGAACTTAACCAAGAGTGAAATTCTCTTTCTATAACAAGTCCAACTTAAACTCAAACTCAAACTCAAACGTTGATATTATTATTATTATTATTATTATCTCTCTACTTCACTAACATAATATTTCATGACAGGGTGCAAACTTATAGTCATGGATTATTCTTTTGAATGTAATCCAATCTTTTTCTTATATTTTCCTAATTTTTAGTCATATATATTTTGTTTTGTTTCAATAATTTTTTAGCTATGAATCATTTGATTCTTTAATATTTTTTGGTCTTTCAGAAGTTTTAATATCTGAATTTTAGGTTATTTTTTGCAGTTACTGAAATTGTCTAACAATTTTTTTTAAAGCCATTGCACGTTCAAGAAATGATTTCTTCATCAAATTGTAACACAAATTGAAATCATACAAGAGCAAATCATGTAATGATGTAGTTTCTTAATCAATTTAAGATTTTATAAAATTATTTTAATCTATCTCACAAATATGTAGGTTCCTGTGCATAGCACGGGTTAGTGAAAAAAACAACTTTTTTCCACAACTTTTTAAAGTGGGTGTTGAAAAAAAAAATTTGTATTTGGGGAGGGGGGCTTGTTTCCCCTGCAAACTAAACTGAGTCACCTTTGCAAATTTGCAATGGTGCAAAGTCACGTGAGAAGGCACTTTGTTTAGCTATTTAATTCCCACCTATTTGCCATATAGAATCTAACATAAAATCTAAACTTTGATTTGTCTTTTCACAACTAATTTAATTTACTCAATTGCCTTTGACGATTTTTTGTAGGCGAAAATACACTTTTGGTCTATACATTTTGGGTCAATTACCATTTTGATCTCAAAATTGATTTCATTACTAATATAGTCCCTAAAAAAAGAAAATTGTTTTTGAAATGGTCCATACTGTCAACCCACTAATAGAAACCTTCTACGTGGTAGATGGAGTGCCTTGCTTGTTGACTTGACGCTGATGAGGCAATTAAAATATTATTAAAAATATTATTTGGCATTTTTAAATGCCATGTCAGCATTTAAATTAATAAAAAAGCCACATCAGAGTATTTAAACTAAATTAAAAAATAAATTTAAAAGAAACCTTAAATCTAATTAAAAAACAAACCTTTAATTTCTTAACTTTAAATTAAACTGAAAATACAAATTTGATTTAAACTGAAATTTTAATTTGTCAATTCTCAGTTTTAAATTTTTTTATCACAATCCTCTATATCAAAGCCCAATCCCAACCCCACGAACCCAAGTTATCCAACCCAACATCAAATTTTCTTAGCCACCAACATCATAGCATCAATTTAACCCACGAACCCAAATTTCATCCCTCTCTTTTAAATTTAATTTTTTAAAATATAAATTTGCTAATGTGGCCTTGTTTAAGAAAATTAAAATGCTGATGTGATATTTAAAAATGCCAATTAATTATTTTTAATAATATTTTAATGGTCACATTAACGTCACGTCAGCAAGTAGGGCACTCCGTCTGTCATGTAGGAGGTTTCTGTTAGTGGGTTGATGACATTGACCATTTTAAAAACGATTTTCTTCTTTTAAGGACTACATTAGTAACGAAATCAATTTTGGGACCAAAATAAAAATTGACTCAAAATATAGAAACTAAAAGTATATTTTCATCTTTTTTATATTTTGAAACCTCTGTATGATACATTCAATAATCTTGAATAAATCTTTCTTATTTCATTTTGCTCTAGAATTTTTTTTAATCATTATTAGGTGGATCCCATTTCCACATGATTTCCTATTTCCTTATTGCAGTAGGATGACGATGTGTGATTCCTATTTCATTTTGCTGTAGAATCTCTTTTTTTTTTTTATTGGTTTAAATCATTATTAGGTGGGCTCCCACATGATTTCCTATGTAGTAGAATCTGCTTTTTGTGCACAACCACAACTAGTGTCTTCTTTTGTCAGGGAGGGCATAATTGATATATGTACTATATTAGCAGTGAAAATTTTTTTGGAAGTTCAAGGGCACCTGCGCCCCCCCCCCCCCCCCCCCCCCTCCCTCAAATGTGTGTGTGTCTATGCACTCACTCATTCTTACATCTACTTATTTTTGAGTACTCTTATGGTAATCATTTTTCTCTATATTTTATCTTTATCTTCTCAATATCTGACCAATCTCATTAGTATTAGTAAGACATCTCCAACTCGCCTCAAACTCAACCCGCCCCACTACTTTCCTTCATTGGTTTTCCCTGCTCCAAAGAGGTAACAGGATGGGGATGGCTACCCGCATCCATGATCCCACCTTAGCCCACCTCATTGCCATCCCTATATCTTACTCTAACTGCTATGGTGCTCAAACTTCATTTTTTTTACTCCCTTTTTATTCAACCTATTCCTTGTGAGTAATGATCATTCAATGCCAAAATAAGCAAAACCCAAAATAGAAAAGCTCTCAATTCCTTTTAAAAACTCACCACTACGCATTCTTGGTATAGTGGCCACTTCACAAGTATAAATACTTGTGGGGTGTGGGGGGCAAGAGTCGAGGTTCAAGTCTCTAGGAGAGAGCTTCATACACATATACACTTAGATTAGGTTAGAGTAGAAATTCTTTCTTGTGTCAAAAAAATTCCTTTTAAAAACTCACATATCTTTCTCAATGGGCCTTTTCCTATTTGGTTATCATTGTTGGTTTTTTTATATAAGAAATATACTTATTTTTTTTCACAATCATAATAAAACTTAAAATTACTGGATTACTTAAACCATCTCAATGAAATTCTTACACTCAAAAGCAAAATATTTTTTACACAAAGCATCCAAAAACATTCATAATTTTATTCAATGAGTCTCATAATTTCAATTTAGTACAGAGAAAGATGCAACCAATGGAATTTTTCTAACACAACCTAATTATGCTACCTACCTAATTCACAACCTCATGGAATTTTGCAAACACACCCTGATTATGCTACATATTCCCACATTATTGCATGATTTTAAAGACAAAGACAGAAGGAATATCTATATCTTAAGAACTACTTACCAAATCTACAATTAGGGGCTATCCTTTGGATTCTGCATGACATGACATCTCATAGTACGACATAGATAACAATTAGAAAAATCCTTGCAAATTCATAGTCACATCTCTCTAGCTTTGTGATGCAATCAATTGTGCACTTTACAGCAACAGGATGTTTTAGATCACTTAGATAAATCAGGTCACGAATGCAGTGTTAGAAACCTGTAGAATACATATTGCATATTCGTCAAACTTAGAGAGATTGGAATGTGGGATTGGAAGTTAAGATGGATTGAAAATTTTAGAGGCCTTTAGAGGTAGAGACATTAGCTTGTAGATCAATAAGAATGTCATCCTCATTACAAGTTTTGTCAAAAAAATTCATCCATTGATTTTCCCTAAGTAAGATAAATTGTATGCTATTTGTCTCAGACTTGGTGTAGTGTCTTTTGATTATGACCATAGTATGGGTCTCAAGATAACTACTAACGTAATCAAGGTAAAAACAAGTATGGTTATAAGAGTGTGATTAGTTTTAAGTGAACTTGTAAGGAGGGATGATCTAATAATTATAATATATTAGCTCAAATTCATCCATATTAATAGTGTTTTAAGGAGATATATATTGTTCACCAATTCTTTCCCTCTCTATTTACTCTCTTTGAGTAGTAAACCCAAGTTGCAATCTCAACCCAAAATGCACAGCCTATGAAGAGAGAGATTATTATTTTTTTATATATAAAAATTATTTTTCAAATGTTGGCTAATTAATATTTGGGATTTGGGCAGAGATTGACTTCTATATAGAAAGAAATATAGATTATGAATTCAGTTGGCCTTCTTCTATTTGGGGGCTTTAGACCCATGCCTAAATGGCTTGCAAGGAATCACACGGAGTGTGACTTGATGGTAGGAGTTCTCGTTCTGCACCCAGAGAGGAGTGGTTCGAGCGATAGCCTCAGTAAGACCCGTGTGGTACACGTGGTATTATCCATTGCTGTCACGTGGCTTGCAAGTAGAACCGACCCACTTTCATTATATAAATAGAATGCATCATGTTGTTTATAAGCTTTTTCTAAAACAACTTGTTCCATTAACCTCACACTTGTTTTATAAAAAAAAATATATATATAATTTAGGGCAAATAATGCTCTTAATATAGAATTTCAGGGATAAAAGTACTCTATGGCGCATTATCCTAAATCAAAATTTATATATTTCTAACCCGAACGACATTCAAATTTGAATCACATTCCTAATGCATTCTTTGGACTTTGACGTTCTTAATAAGTACGTCCACATTGATGAACTTTAGTCCAATTAGATCCGCAGCCATAGCAAAAATGAAATCCACACCTGTAAAAAATAAAGTTAAAATACAATAAAAAGTAAAAAAGTAAACGACAGTGAAGGAAATTAAAACTGATTCCTAATATGTATCAAAAGATCTTGTTTGGCAAAGTTAGAACAAATTTAAGCATTCATGTCCCGATTTGTTAAACAAATATCTACTTTACAACCACAAAAAATTACTTTATATATTTTACCAACTCATTTTACAACTTAGATGTTAAAATTGTGTGGTTAAATGATTAAATTTATTATATTTCAACAGTTTAAACTTTTGAGACAATCGGTAATTTAACATCGCACAACATCTCAGTTTTTTTTTTTTTTACATACAACCCATTAAAATAATATTAACTACCCTATCAACCCATTCTCTCTCTTTTCTCCCATCTCTCTCTTCCCTCTTTTGTGTACTTTATATACTTTTATTGTTAGCAACCATGAATACTAGGTTGTATATATACAGATTTATTCATGGTTATTAAAATTTTTTAGTAACACACACTCAGGTAAGCCTCAATTTAAGCGGGTGTATTGTTAAAATAGTAATTTAGGGGGTTTTACACCTCCAATGCTAATGCTCTAAAGCATGATTTTCTAAAATCATGTCAATGTACTTGATTGAGATTAAAACTGCATTATGATTATCTATAAAAAGAATTTGAAAAAAAAAAAACCCTATCTAAAGTGATGAATTAAGTTATAACAATAATCATGAAAAAGAAATTTTAATCATTTCTCATAAGAAAATACTTAAAAAGTGTCAATTGAATTATAAAACTCTTAATTTTTACTATTGCATGTTTAAACATGAGAAAAGTATGTTTTTATTATTATTATTATTTTATTTATTAATTTCAAATGCATCTATATCAAAATTATGCTATAAATTATTAGGTCTATCATCACCACATTATCTCAATTTTAAGTGACGTGACATACCTTTTGAATCTTTTGGACTAAACTACAAATGAGTACCATAAATAGGATATAGGATATAATATACTAACCTGCATGTAATGTGCAAGCAGCCTTCAACCTTATCCACATAGAACTTGCAATGAGGACATCTCCTCCAATTCTTTTTCTTGGCAAGCTCCGTCACCATTATATCTTCCCTCTCTCTTTCATCTTTGTTTAAATTTTGAAATTCCCTGCATTCAATACCTGCATGCCATGAAACCCTGCACTGTGCACAGAATAGTCTTCGACAATTTGGACACTCAGATGCAGTCACTACCTCCCCTCCATCATCTACTAACATAGCCGAGCAGTCCTTGTAGGGGCAGTAAAACTTTTGAGACCCAAGAAGCAATGATTCACAAAGGGCATTTTCCCATCTATCAAACACTTCTTGTGGAATAATGTCACGGCAACACTGAGGCTCCAAGAGACCTCTACATTTTGGATCAGGGCATTTCACTGATGATATATTTTCTTGTAACTTTGTTGCAACATATTGGCTAATACATTCAGCACAAAATGAGTGAGTGCAGCTATTGTTTGTGAACATTTCACTGGTTACTTTCCCATCCATGCAAATCATGCACAAGGTTTGAGAGAAGCGTTGAGAAGATTGACCAGTTTCTTTACCCTTTCCCTTGTGATTTTTCATGGAAGAGGAACAATCTTCCTCCACCAAAAGAGTTGGTGATTCCCTATTTATTCTTGAAGAGATTACTGAGGACATGAGAGCCTCTTGAAGCTGTAATTCTTGGGCATATTTCTCATCTGAGATGGGGAGTAGTTCTTCGTCATCATGGAGAGCTGAGAAGTAGAAGTCATCAACCAAGAGATGATTGTTAGAGCTTGATGTTCCAGCTGCCATATTTGATATTTCATTTAAGGAAGTATCTCATTCTGTTCGTATTTATATACGTGAACCTCTAATCAGGGGATTTAGAGGCCCTGCTTAGTATTCTGCATAGATTGGTATTGGTATTAATAAACAGCTTCCCCATGCATGCATGTATATCTAGGAATCTAAAAAGACTCTTGACCCGGCTCTACAGTCTACTGCTTAGATTTTTATTTATATTTTTTTCTCCAAATTACTTTCTTTCTTTTCCTCTTCCATTTCTTTTTATTCATTTTGTTGAAGAATATTTAGAAATATTGGGGCATGGTGTTGCTGAAATGGGGGAGGATTAAATAGGAATTTTGGCAACCAAATTGTTGAAAATAGGAGAAAAAAAGAAAGAAAAGAATTATGGCAACTAAGTTGCCGAAATTGTAAGGGAGGAGAGAGAAATATTTAATAGGAATTTTGGTATGTCATAAAAAAAAAAAATTGTGGCACCGAAAATTGGAAGAGTCAATCACCTCTTCTTTCTGATTCTTATTCTCCAAAGTACTTGGAATATATTCTTTATTCATTCCTAATAAAACTTAACCTACTGATATCACACATAGAATCTATGTCATGGATTCTTTTTTGGCTTTTTATTTCTCCTCCTCTTTATAAAAGATAGCATGCACCATCACTTTTGCATTACATCTCCTCATAGAAAGTTACATTTTTCATATTGTTTCACTTACCTCCAATTGTTCATTGCTATATTACTCTTTTGTTTTGCTTCAGTGTGCACAACTAAGAATTGTAAGTTTTGGACTAATGTGAGTTTTTCTGCTTTGCTTTATTAACTTACAGCTCTAGAAATTAGTGGATTTATTATTATTGTATAAATATATGATTTGTAAATATTAGAAACTAATACATTGTAAAATATTGCCTATTGCCCAAGAGTTACACCTTCAAGAGGCTCTCATGTCCTCAGTAATCTCTTCAAGAATAAATAGGGAATCACCAACTCCTTTGGTGGAGGAAGAGTACTGTTCCTCTTCTATGAAAAATCACAATGGGAAGGGTAAAGAAACTGGTCAATCTTCTTCTCAATCCTTCTCTCAAACCTTGTGCATGATTTGCATGGATGGGAAAGTAACCAGTGAAATGTTCACAAACAATAGCTGCACTCACTCATTTTGTGCTGACTGTATTAGCCAATATGTTGCAACAAAGTTACAAGAAAATATATCATCAGTGAAATGCCCTGATCCAAACTGTAGAGGTCTCTTGGAGCCTCAGTGTTGCCGTGACATTATTCCACAAGAAGTTTTTGATAGATGGGGAGATGCCCTTTGTGAATCATTGATTCTTGGGTCTCAAAAGTTTTACTGCCCCTACAAGGACTGCTCGGCTATGTTAATAGATGATGGAGGGGAGTTAGTGACTGCATCTGAGTGTCCAAATTGTCGAAGACTGTTCTGTGCACAGTGCAGGGTTTCATGGCATGCAGGTATTGAATGCAGGGAATTTCAAAACTTAAAACAAAGATGAAAGAGAGAGGGAAGATATAATGGTGATGGAGCTTGCCAAGAAAAAGAATTGGAGGAGATGTCCTCATTGCAAGTTCTATGTGGACAAGGTTCAAGGCTGCTTGCACATTACATGCATGTTAGTATATTATATCCTATTTATGGTACTCATTTGTAGTTTAGTCTAAACGATTTAAAAGGTATGTCAAGGTCACTTAAATTTTTTAATAATGTGTAATTATAGGCCTAAATATAGCAATCATTAACTACAACAATGCATAATATTTTACAATGTATTTGCTTCTAATATTTACAAAGCATATATTTATACTATTATAAAAAAATCTGTTAATTTCTAGAGTTGTAAGTTAATAAAGTAAAGCAAAAAGACTCACATTAACCTTAAGCTTACAATTTTTAGTTGTGCACACTGAAGAAAAGTTGAAGAGTAATATAGCAATAAACAATCGGAGGTAAGCGAAACAATATGAAAAATGTAACTCTCTGTGAGGAGATGCAATCAAAAAGTGATGGTGCATGCTGCCTTTTATAATGAGGAGGAGAAATAAAAAGACAAAAAAGAATCCATGACATAGATTCTATGTGTGATATCAGTAGGTTAGGTTTTATTGGGAATGAATAAAGAATATATTTCAAGTACTTCAGAAAATAAGAATAAAAAAGAAGAGATGATTGACTCCTCCAATTTTTAGTGCCACAATTTTTTTTTTCAGCATACCAAAATTCCTATTAAATATTTCTCTCTCCTCCCTTACAATTTCGACAACTTGGTTGCCATATTTTTTTTTTCTCCCATTTTTTGCAATTTGGTTGCCAAAATTCCTATTAAATCCTCCCCCATTTCGGCAACTTGGTTGCCACAATATATTTTTTTCCTCCCATTTCCGGCAATTTCAGTGCCACAATTCTTTTCTCTCTCTCCTCAATCCCCTACAATTTTGGCAACTTGGTTGCCACAATTGGTTTTTTCCTTTTTGAGCACTCCTTCGGTCACCTCATCTAGGAGTAAATTTTGGGTAGGAATTTCAGTAACTTCATTATTGAAATTCAAATTTTTTTCTCACTCTAGCAATCACATCATTTCTCTCTCCTCTCTCATCTTTTTTGTTAGAATTTTGGCAATACCATTGTCAAAATTTTTCTCTTTCCTTATTTTCTCAAATAATTTTCAACAGTTCCCATATCACAAATAAACTCACTTTTTTTGCAATATTATAGTGAGTCTTTTGACTGAATATTACAGAAGACTCTATTAACTATAGCCTGCTGTTACATTTTAAAATTTACCTCGAAATACTCTTCCCCTAAAAATCATGGGCACAATTCTTAATATAAACTTTGCAGTTCCCACTGAATAAGCACATTTTAACTTGAACCATATTATGAAGAGCATTGCCGGGACTTAAGATGCTAAGTTGTAGCAAAAATAAATTAAAATAAAATGTTGAGTTGTGATTTGACGTGACTTTTGGCATGAACCCACCAATGACTAATCTTTATCATTGCATCAATTACAATTCATCATATGAACAAATTGTAAAAAAAAAAAAAAAAAATTGTCACTAAATTTGTTATAGGTCTAATAACCAGGCTGAGTCTGAGACTCAACTTTTGCAGCATAGGGTAGTATTTAATTGATGAATATAACCTACTATAATCTTCCAAATTCCAATATTAAGAAGTGGCGTTTCCTGTTCGATTTCTGGCCATGGTTTTGTGCTTAATACAAGTAAATCTTAAAAAACAAAATAAACAATTTAATTTATGAACAATTTCAGTGAAAAATCTATTTTTAGGAAGCGAGATGATCTTCAGTACATTTCCAGCTGCACAAGAAGACTTTTTTTTTTTTTGGATGGACCAAAAAACTTTTATTGAAGAAACAGAGCATCCTGAGAGGGGCAAACAGGGAACCAACAAGAGAAAACAGGACAGGCAGAAACACATTTCATAAATAAAACCATTCTGCCACCAGACCATCACACAACACAAGCATACCAAAACACAATAAAATAGGCCATGATCAATAAAAATCAACCTATATTACGAACTGATGCTGGATATTCACCTAAAAATACATGGTCTCTTTAGACCATGAAAGAAATTGACTGTCATTTATGGCATATTTCAAACGGGTGTTGGTATTTTCATTTAGAAACAACTAACAATCATCCGATGGCTCGTTGTTTTGTGTCAATCACACCATCTTGTCAATAAACAGAGTTCCGTGGGATATCCATTATAAACTACATCAACTTTAGTATAAAGATTATTCTTTTCAGATAATCTAGACACAGGGAATCATTTAATGTATATATTTATCATGTCATTAAGCTACATCAGTCAAATGTTCAAAGGAGAATCAAAATATTTTACAACCACCCTGCCTAAATTAAGGGCATCCTTACCCTAATACCTATCCACCCCACTGAAAAGTGGAAAATATAAATTCCTACTTGTAATACTATGCCTGCGACACCTATCCTCTATTTATCGACTTGTATGCTTCTCTACTCCTTGTCCTTTTCCCCATAATCTCCTAATTTAATTGCAATGAAAGTGGGTGAGAACTTAATAAGAACATGCAACCCCATTAGCCGAGCAAACTAAGAGTCTCTCATACATGATATAAGAAAAAGAAACCCCAAAAATGGTAAGCCAATGAACGAAAAAAGGAATGCAAAAATGAATTACAATGGTCTTGATATCATCGAGCCTTGAGGAACTCCATTTCCTACTTTCTGTGGTTTCTTCTTGAAATTTGTAATGCTACAATGTGGACATATGTATTCTAGCCCATCTGTTTTTGCATAATCCTGCAAATTAAAAACAAATTATTACAATAATGAATTTTTCAGAACAAATCCCAGTTTGTATGGCAAATGCAGCACATGTATGATGTACAATCAAACTCCTGTCATGTATAAATTATAAAAAGCTACAAAGCGAATAATAGCTATGAGGTGAATAGTTTTTGCAACCAAGAGGTTCTTATGGAGTTCAGGAGTTGCAATACTGATACCTTAAATGCACCAAGACCCTGCCTTCTGTCACAGCCAAAGTGGGCCCACTCACCACATATGCCACAGTTCACCCAATCCCCTGCTGCACTACTGCTCAACAGTTGTAAACTTCCATTGTAAGTAAACATTTATTTTACAATGATATTACTAATTACCATCTCAGCAGAGAGAGCAAGAAAGGGAAAAGTACATACCTATGACATAACAAACAACACTCCCCATCGACATCATCATGAGCCAATTCATATTCTAGAAGGTAAGTTTCATAATGCCTTTTTAGCGTATTACCAACACCCTGTCAAAACAAATAGATTACCCAAATCAAATGGTGTTATAATAAATGTGTTTTTCACAAGTATTTGTGATTAACAATAACTCTATTCCTCATGGTAGATTCAAAATATGCTTGTCACAACTTAACATTCACATTTAAATACTTATGGTTAAGAACCTGTGGAGTAAGCATTTATGCCCTCCCACTTGTTTTACCATCCTTCCTTGCCCTCACCATTCTTCCAATTCCAACACACTCCTCCTCCCCTGCCCCCCTCCCCACACCCCCCCCCCCCTCTCTCTCTCTCTCTCTCTCTCTCTCTCCAACCCAAAAAAAAAAAAAAAAAAAGTAAACAAAGAAAGAAAGAAACCCCAAAGGTTGCATAGTAGGACCAAATTTAAAGACCATTGCTAAAAGAACTAAAAATCAAGAAGATCAAAGAAAGATTATAGAACATACAGTCATTCTATTGGTCATTGTGTAATTATGCATTTTAGAAAAGATCTGCCCTTTCCAGTTGATACCGTTGCCGACATGAAAGCCTCCTCTTGTAACCACCTATGAATGCATGAACTCTTCAGCAACAAATTGTACTAATTCCCACTAACCAGAAAAATTCAACGAACTCACCTCTTTGTACAAGTTGTATAGGTCAAGACGCTTCCCATTAAGTATGGCATCTGGGAACTCAGCAAGCCCACCTTGGGGAATAAGCCTAGTATGTCCTCGAAGGATTAGAAACTGCATCACATCCTTCAGAAACTCCTCCTACAAAAAAATTATAATGTCAACCAAGTAGAGTAAGTTCTCCTCCTCACCTAGAAGCATCTTTGATTTGAGTTAAACTTCTGAGGATACAACACTAAAATTTCTTTTCTAACATGTGTTTCATTTCATTCATTTTAAAAACACATTTACCACAAAAAAGTTACTGTGTCATGAAGAGTCCTATGGGCAAGATATTCTGATATTGATTCATCAAACCATCTTGGTGTTAATTTTCTTATTCAATGCTGTGATTAAGGAACAAATTTAAGGAAGTTGATAAAAGTAAAAGCTTTGCTTTTTCTTCCATTTTTTACTACAAAAGTAACTGTAATTTGGATGTATAATTTTGTTTTGTATATTTTCCTTCTCTTCATCATAATGTATGATGCAAGAATAGGTACAATGGATTTCCAAAATAGCCATATCTGCAGCCAAAACCATAGCTGGTCATATAAAACATAATTAGACAACTCACCTCAGAGCAATTCTGCATTGGACTTCTACCACACCCATGTTTCTTCAAAGGAAGTGGATTCAAGGAAATAATCTGCTTAGCTTGAGATGAGCTTGAATATGATCTTCGTTGTGTTGTGGGAGCTGATCCTACAATACTTTGCTTTACAGGGGTAACAACAGGCAAAGTAACCTTAACTTGGCCTCCATCATGCCCATCTGCCTCAGACATTCCAGAAAATGGTGTCATTTTATGGCGACGAACATGAGGAATAGGCCTCATTGCAGCAACCTTCAATCTTTGCCTAGCTGGAAGTAAGGGCATGCTAACCCCATTCCGCAATTTAGAGTCTCTATCATCTTCATCAATTTTAATAGACATGCCATCATGAGAAGCAGGGGTAGTCCCTTGGCTTGGTATAGACCTCTTCCGACTAGGAGCAGGCGGTCTCAACCAACTAGGGGGGCTGCTAAAAATTAAATTGTCTCTTAAGTGATCTTTTCCATGCCTTGAACAGAAAAAAGCAGACGCTCAGCATCATCTTTCTCAAAAGAAGCAACTGGCAATCCCTGAATGCTTGCAATTCCAAGTGCAACTAAACTACGATATGAAACATCTGGCGCTAGCTGCCTTAAAACCTGATAATAAAACCACAACAAATACAGAAATAAACATCCAGTTAGCTGCCCCAAATCAACACAGCAAAGTAAGTGTGCTTAATAAAGTATCTTTTTACAAAATAAATTCAGATTCATAGAACAAGTAACTTTCCATACATTCAGAGGTGCAAATGGTCAAAGAACTTGAGCCTCAAAGCTGAATCATGCATAATTTTCTCAAGTCTGAGGCTTAAAATTGTTCAGTGCTCACTAGTTCAGAATATCTTATAATGAACCATAATGCACTAATGCCAGCAATCTAACTGTATAAAAAGAGGTTAGATCTGACTCCAGCTCAAACAGGTGAACAGTGAATCCACTCAATTTGCAATTTTGATTTATACACGTTCTAAGGATGCTCAAGAGTGCCAATGGGCTCTAGCTCAAGTGGCACCTGCCTCCTCTTATAAGTTCTAGGTGGAGGATCACCAATAGATAGAGGGGGAGCGGGGGGGGGGGGGGGGGGGGGGGGGGGGGGGGGGGAGGATGCTGTTCAGAACAGACTGATACAGCTAAATGCATAATTAAGAATATTATTATTTATTTTTATAGGTACAATAGAGATTATTGTTACATATTTATAAGCCATATAATCATAGTAAGTAATCAAACAATATGAACGAGCTCATAAAGAGCTATCAACCCTGTTGAAATTAAATCAGTCCCACTTCAAGGCGCCTCATTTCACAAATGTAAAAGGGAGTAGGTCTAAGTATTGAAGGTAATCATTGTAAGAGATGGTCTTTGAATCTGCAAGAATCCAGATAATCCAAAAATCTTATAGGTAACATTATTAGACAGCCTCTCAAAAAGGAAGGTGCCATTTATTCAGGTTACTCTAACCATTATCTCCAGCAATTAAATCCAAGCTCCAAGGTTACAGCCACATAAAGATTTCCCCTAATTAGCAGAATCAAATCACAGATTTATACTTTATAGACCCAAATAACTCATAGATAAAATCACCAACTGAATTTTGGTAGTTATGTGCCATTATACTACATGCAACTTGATTTATGCTATGCTTTCACTTTCAAAGTGAACCACACTGACAAGTGAACTGACAGTTCAACATTGAAAATTATGTTCAATTAATCAAGCATAAGGTTTGTATCAGGGCCGTGTTCAAGAAAAAGCACAACCCTTACAAAGAAACATATTACAGTTGCCCAAAAAATAAGAGGAAAAGAGGGGGGAAAAGTAAATACAATATTACAATGACAAGGGGGGAACAGGGGCTAGAGGAGGGAGAGTTCTGTAGTTGAAATACCTGAGAAGCCCATGTAGGGACCTTCATGCAAATTTCAAATACAGTTGCCCCACAAGCAATTGAAGCTGATTTACGAGGCTCAGAGAATGTAATTTTCTTTTCATCACCTTCGGGCAGTGCATGAACAAGTTCGCTCTTCTCAATAATTTCATTCTTAATATGATTCTCCAGGAGCTGAAAATAAATAGATCATAAAAGTATTAGAACTCAACATCTCCAATACCAAAAAAGAATTTCCACAAAAATCCTTGTTGCTTACCTGATCATCAAAGCAAGTTTGAGCACTACCAGACACCAGAAGTGAGATGTGAGAACAACTGCAGGTTGTTACATCACACCGCATAGTCACAACGCCACGAGAAAATGTCCCTGCCTGAAGTGGTGGAGGAGGAGCACTGAACCACATTATAAAGGAATAGACATATTAAAAAGTTATTAGGCAGGGTAATAAATGAAGACAAACAATCATTCAAAACACAGGTAATTTAAAAGAACAAATCATCTTGAAGATGTTAAAACATAGGTGTAAGCATCTCTTTGTAAGCATGCAGCTTATTCAACCAAAATAATTTAAAAGGAACTAGGTAACATTAAAAATATATCCACTGTAGCTATCAACAATTTCCAAGATGAATAATACCTAAATTTTCCATGAAGTTTGCTCCCTCGTATCTGAAACAACATAAACCACAAAATGAGAAATAACAATACAGAAAAGTTGAAACATCCCTCACACCAAAAAGATGACACAAAACGCAAGTCAATAACACCAAAAATATAATGGCATATGATATTAATAATCCTTATTTTCCTTTTTTCATAGGAGAACTAACACTTAATAAGTAAACCAAGTTGGATCACAAGAACATGCATGAGAAGACATTACTGTATAACTGGATGTAGAGTAAAAATAGAAACATAAGCTCAAGTTAATTGAAGAATAATTGCAGACAATCCTCATTGAACTTACTTCAATGTTCAAGAGGGCATTGAGGCCATCTTCCAATGATTCTAACAAGCACGAATCCTGAAAAGAAATCTGTCCATAAGCAAACTACCAACAAAAAATAAATGTGGGTGGATGACTGTGTTTGTCTAACCATGACATTAGGTGCATATGTTCCTCAGAGAAGAACCATCAGATAACGACCAGTAAAGAGAAATCAATTCCAGCTTACCAATGAGGATGGCACTCCACAAACAAGAAACCTCAAGCTCACATCATCATCATGTATCCTTATAGCAGGCAAAGTACCTAAAGAACTTTCATCATCTTCCTCTGCATCTACCTCAGGTGGGTCAACATTGATTTTCAAACGGTCCCCTAGAAGGCATGGCCCCAGCTCATCATTAACTTTATGGCTGTTAGTGGGAAGAACTTGACTATTTCGTACACAATAAAGTCTAAAGGAAGCACGTGCAAGTTGGAAAGCATCCCATGTATGAGTAGATGAACTGCAATCCAACAAAAGAGATAAAGATTAAATGCCATCTCAAGCTCATATAATTTTAGCACTCCAAGACTCCCCCCTCCCCAAGTTTTTGTCCCACCAGGAAAAAAAAAATTAAAAAAAAAAAGAGATACAGAGGCAGCAGCAGCCCATGTGCACCATTGTTGAGGGCCAGGGATCTGGGTACCCTGTAAGTGTAATCCTCCATGCAACAGGGTCCCTGATCTAACTACCTATGTGCTTGTAAGACCACTTGGTAATATCCATAAATAGATTTTATTTATTAGGATTTCGCTCAAAAGAAGCATGCAATGGATACCATGTAATGCTGTGTGCCAAACTACCACATTGAGAGGTCACAAAGGCAAGCTCATAGATCTAGACAAGCATCAACAGCTCAATCAAAATACAATTGATCCATTTAGCCAACAATCCAAAATAGATAACTAAAAGATCCAAACATAAAAAGTTTCTGGTTATCATTATACCATTTTATCAACCAATAAAACATGTTTCGACGTGTGCATATACGCAGAAAAGCTAATGCATATAATCTGACCCTTAATCAGAGAGAGAGAGAGAGAGAGAGTAGTTTTGCTCCAAAATGAGATGATTTGTCTTGCCTCCAAACGTGCAGAGAGAAATAACTGTTCACAGTCTAGGTTATTTAGTCACTAGGGTCTCAAAAATTGCAGACCACCACCCAATTGATTGAACTCCTATATGGCATTCCAAATTAATGTAAGACAATAAAGTGACTCTTTTTTATGTATGCATGTACGAACGTAAATTATCCAAGATTCCAATTCTTAGCCCATCATTTATCTAAAGCTCAACTATGCACTATTCATTCACAGAACATTCCAAAATAAAGTAAAAGCCACGACATGAACTTTGGTAAGAGATAATATACCTCTGTACAACTGAAAATAATGCGTGACGAAAATGGCAAGCAGCATAACAAGAAATTGCATTCCTCCAATATATCACATAGGGAATCCCCTGAAACAATAAAGCATATCAATTTAATTAAATTTTTCCCTGAAAGATTACATTAAACCATTGCAAACACAAGCTTTCAATGTTTTAATATAATAATGAACTGTAAACACAATAAGGCATGCTTAGAAATCTTTTCAAAAGTCACCTTTGTGTGAAGTGCCTCTGCTAACTTTTCTCCATTTGGGATTTCCAAATAAACCTGCACACACATTTGAAATCAAATCAGATCAAATGCCAAATGTAGTAATGCACCTTCACCATATCAAAGGAAACAAATGCTCAGCCACATAACACATTATTAACAAGAGGTGGAGAACAGTTGGGGTTCATAGGACTAAGCTACATAAGACCATGCAGAACTGCACAAACTATGATGAACTTGTTTACAAATTTCATCTACATTACAGAATTCTTGCTGATTTCTTACTAAATGTTAATTTTCTACCAAAATAACTCACACATGCTGAATCCATATCTCTTTACTGTTAAATATATGTTCAATTCAGTTGATTAGGAAACATTAGTGAAATTTTAAACCTTTTTTTTGTCTCTATACTCACTCACCTTCCCTTTTTTTACCACACTGACACTATTGACCATATCGTCCAATATTTAAGGATTCTATTGTGCAAGTGCTATAAGCATAAAAAATAAACACTGGAAGATTTAAAAAATAAAAATAAAAAGAACAAACACATAGGAAAGTAAAAGGTGGAGATGCATGTAGCAATCCAATTAGCAGCAAACGAGATAATAAAGAACACGAATTCAGAAATAGATGCAACCCCTACCCCACCCACCACAACGGGGAGTGGTAAGACAATGGAATGATCTACACCACAAAAACATGTTCAACTTAGATGTATCACATACAGCAGTAGGCAATGTGGTAGCAAAGATCTCAGATATAGCGTCCGGGGTGGACACACCAACACCTCCAAATGCCAGAGGCCCAACTTCATCATTCTCAAGCTGCTCTCCTTGCAAGTACACAATGCTTGGCTTATACGATTCCAGAGTCTTACATAACTCGTCTTTGCTTGGATTGTTCAGAGTCTGAACCTGCAGTGAGTGAGGGATAAATAAAACTATAGTAAAAGAAGCCAACAATGAACTAGGAACTAGGAACTATAAATTATGCAATACTGTTCAATCTGATATTCATTATAGAAAATTTACAACCAAAAATAGATTACTGCACCTCCAAACGTCCAGAGGACACCAATTCTGGAAAGGGATATCTCGGCTTATCTTCCAAAACATCCTTCTTGAGTTTATCTTCAAAATTTTTGTCACTAGTGACAGCAAGAAGACTACAAGCGTGTTTTGAAGCCCCTTGTGGATGAAACATCATTTAACAATTCCCAGAGAGTAGAAACACCTCTCTTTCTTTCCCAACAAAGCCTCAGATGCTGGATACAGAAAAGTTACAGCTCAAAAATCATAGCATCCCCCCCTGGGATTGAAAACCCCTTAACTGCTGCACCAATTTCTACCAAACCTGATCAATTTTCTAACTTAATTCTTCCTTCTATCAAACAATGAAAGAAGTGTACAACACATTCCCCAGCCAAAACTCTGGAAAAAAAGCCAAAATCGAAGACCCCAAACACTGGTAACAGAATATAAGAAGGAAATTAATCAACTTTACCTCTCTGATTCAATCAAAAGAGGAAAAAAAAGCCCAGAAATTCAATGTCGAAAGCTGCTAAGATAAGAAGAAAAACAGGCAAGACCCAGATGAGAAAACACGCTGCTTCAGACAATAAAAGCAGAAAAACTCACCGACCCAGATGGGAAATCAAGGAACTTTGAACAACCCAGATGAGAAAATCAAGAAAAAATCGACGACCCAAGTGAGCCCGCAGCTTATGAAATCATAAACAGGCACCCCAATAGAGAAGTAAAGTAAGAAAAGGTAACCCTAGTCCCTTAATTCTCATATCCCCCAATTATTTTATTTCAAAAGAGAAACTATATATAACAATTAAAAACAACTTCTTGAAAGAAAAAAAAAAAAAAACACACAAAATCAAATGCACATATTCACCAAAAAAACAGATTATATTTTATATATCTAACCTCAGGTCAAACGTCAAATCTAGGAAAAATAAGGAGAGAGAGAAGTGATAAAAGTTATTAAAAAAAAAAAAAAGTTCTGATTGGAAACAACAGAACACAAGAATCCAAACTCTTATATGTGTGAACAATAATTAAACAAGTACTAATAGAAAAAACAAGGTTGTGTTTTTTTTTCTCATAAGGAATTGAACCAAACGAATAGTACTATAAAGTTTTTTGGGATAATTTGCATCATAGTTTGGTGACCATTAGATTCGGACTAGGTGAATTTAACAGCAGCAACAACAACAACAACAACGTTGTCAGTGCTCCAATAGATTTCGATAGATTAAAAAGTCAAAACAAATGTTCAAGGATTGGTTTTTTTTTTTTTTTACTAGTTTTACTACTGGTTGTCATAGTCCTCTTTATGTTTCTTTTCTTTTAGTAAAAGTGTTTGTTTTATTTTTAAACTTTTTTATGGATTTTCTTCTTTTTCTTTTTTTGATCTTGGTTTGGGTACGTGAGGCTTGTTCCGTTTAGTTCGAAGCTCCAGTTCATTAAACTAATGAAAACGTTACTCGCCCTTGAAGCACCAAAAATTCCTGGAAAAGATTAGGAAAGGTGTTCTTTGTACACCGTGCAGGGGGGCTTTCGTTTTTTTAATTTTATTTTATTTATATAAAATTTAGTTATAAAATTAGTTGTAGTATAAAACTACAACTTTACTCAATATTTTTTTTATTGAAAGCAAATTTTGACAAATTAACCGATTACATTTTCTTTTTGTATCTTCCATACTTTTCTAGAAAATTAAAAATCAATAATTATGTTATCAATAAATTGTTTAAATTGTAAGTTTTTGTAATTTAAAATTATGTAACGTATAGATCATATAATAAATAATATCCAATTGACATAAAATTTGAAACATGCAATTCAACGGTTAGATTTTCAAAATATATAATAATATTTATTTTATTGAGTATGGTTGTAGTCTCAAGAGGATCGTCACTCCCCCCCTCACAAGGTACATCTCGCACCTATGGGCTGCCCGTCCCCATGGGTAACTCAAGAGGGTCCTAAGGAAGGAGTTTAGAGGCCTTATAGTAGCACAGACTTCTTTTTCTTTCTAGGTTTCTTCTTTCAATCACTTGAATTGGTCCAACTGGAAATCTTGAATGTTACAACTAATTTTGTAGTTAAATTTTGTCATTTTTTTATGAATAATAAAATATTAAAGATAGAGAGAAGGCCTCAAACTATCTTCAACTTTGAGGATAAGAACTCAAGAAAGAAGAGAAAAGATGGATATTAATCTATCCCAATTACAAGAGACAATCCAACAAGCCCTATTATGAGACAAAAATAAAATCTCAATTATGCAAGGTGCCTAAAAAAACCATGGGAGAGAAATGCAATTGCTAAGGAGCCTCAATGATTCCTTTGGAATCTCCTTCGAAGATAACATATTGGAATTCATGGTGGACAACGAGTGGTATTGTTTGAAAAGCTACATGGGCTTCACCTTGAGAAAGATATGTAATGGAAAAGAGATTGAGTGGGCAAACACAATATCGTCAAATTCATTTCGACACATAGCAACAGTGAAAGAAGCATGGGTCGGACGGTAACATTAAAATTGACCTTCACTCAATCTGATTGTGGATGACACCAACATAAATTTCAGGTCGATACCAATGAGGACCAAGCTGATAAGTGGTCAAGATGGGCCTTGTTTATCTTTTCAACCTCTTTTGTAGGATTTGGAGTGTATTCAATAAAGATGATTTGGTTACGGAATCTCCAAATATTGTCAAATAAAACAGTAGCAAAAAAAGTGAATTTGTGACCTTCATCAATAAGAATCTTCAAAAATCATTGTGAAAATGTGACATATTTTACCAGGTCACTTGGAGTCATTGTACCAAGTGAGTCAGTGAGGAACAAAGGATAGGCGATGGAGAGAGACCGAATGATATGGTTGTATATGGGCATGAGACAAAGAAGCGGTTGACCGATTCCATTGCTTGATTACAGAGGACACAGGACATGTCTGCTTGAGGCCTCCTTTTGTTGAGTGTGTCTTTGGTTGGGAGAATGTCCCTAGCAATTTTTCAAAGCATCAGCTTCCATATATATATATATATTCTCACTCATGTTTTGATATAGAACCCAAGTCATGTAAAATTGGGGATTGGCCTAAAAGATATGATGACTTCACTGTGAAATTACCATGTGAGTTTGGAGTCCATATGAGCTTGTCTGGAGCAACTTAATAGGAGAAAGGGATCTACAAAATGTTATGGTGTTGTCAAAGAGATTAGTAAGCATGTTTATATCTCAAGCAGGATTAAACTGCCTTTTTAATTAGAAAACTCAGTTTATAATACATAAGTTTTGTGGATGTTAGCATGAAATCAAAGTGAGACCAAGGTTAAACTAAAGGGTTAGTGGTTCTTAGTGATTGCATTTCCATTGGCTTGTCCTCTTTGTGTGCCACAACTTCATTTGATAAACAACATTATGGGTAAGATGAGATTTAAATAAAGGCTTAAATATGCTTTTTGATCTTTAATTTTGGGAAAAATTCATTTTGTGCTCAACATTTTTTTGTGTTGATACTCAATATTGCTCTTGCTACTAATAATTTGTTTTTTTAGTTATTGAATAAGAGACCTAAGTTCAGATCCCACCTAACCAAAATATCAATTGGTGTCTTAACTTTATAATAAATCACAATGATCAACCACCAAAGGTGGTTGCTCTTGTGGTCATGAGCTCATCTCAAGGGTTTGGGAGGTGGAGGTCCTAGGTTCAAATCTCACAATGGGAAGCATCCGGGAAAAAACTTCATGCTCTTGGCTCATGCTTACTAGCATTCTTGATAGAATTAGGTGAAGACAACTTAGGTTTCCTCCTACCCATTTTTGTTCATAAAAAAAATAATAAAAATCATAAAATGAAAACTGAAAACATTGTAGCAAAATAATTTTTAAATGTGTGAATAGTACCGTGAGACCCATTTTTAATAAAAAAATTTTGTAAAGTGAAGTTTGTGGGTCCCATGAACAGTACACGGGACCCACAAATGTGCTGAAAGTCAGCAAAATGCGGCTACTGTTCATGCACAGTACATATGAACAGTAGCCTTGTCCCCCTTGACCTGTGCTGCAGCAGCAAAAGAAGAAGAAAAAAAAAAAAAACAGAAAACTCAGACGCAGAAAACGCTGTATCCAAACCAAGCCTATAAGTTCAAATCTACTGTAGCTATATACATATAAAAAATGCTAGTTGAGGTTAATGATATTACAGCTGTTAGATTGGAGGTCACGAAGCTAAAGAACTAAAATATTTCTAGGGCGAAACTTAGTTGTAATTTCTCAGGAGTTGCCTAAGTTTTCTAATTAAATTCAATCATGCTGTTTTGCAAAACAAAAATGAGTCATCTTCCCCCATTTCCATTTAACTTCAATAAAGTAACTTACTAGTCAGTGCAGCCACTAAGAGAAATTGGAGAAAGAACAAAAGAAACTAATGAGTTTGAGTGGGAGATTTTGGAGCTTAGTAAGAAGTGTACCAGCCACTAAGAGAAAAATGAAAAATCGAACCAATCCTGCAAAATCAAGTGAGTGAAGCAATGCCACTTATAAATAAAACTCTTTCATTGGGTGCACGATCATGACAGGACTCAAGGAAGAAGCCTCGGCAAACTCCATGCTAGCAAAAGTGGAAGTGATTTAGCTCTACAATGCCTAGCCCACACCGGCTCTAGTTGCATCACAAATCTCTCGATAGTTATTTGTTTCAAACTATACCAATTTTTAAGACCGGAGATATCAACCACTAATGGAATAATCTATCTAATATGCTAATGCCCCTGTTGTAATACGATGAGAGGCTATTCCTCCTCCGGCCACCTTTTATGTTAGAAGACCAAAAGGCTTTAGGAATACTAGGATGAATGAAAGTGAATGAGTGAAAGTACACTAGAATCATGATATCTACTCAGGGATGGAGGTATCATTGGACTGGGGGGCATTGCCCCCCAAATTGTTTTTTAAAAAAATATTATATATATATATATATATATGTGTGTGTGTGTGTGTGTGTGTGTGTGTGTACTAATTTTAGTAATTTTAGCATTTTGTGAGTAATGCTATACTCACAAAATTTTATACAACATTTTTACAAACTGTTTTGATAGTAAATTCTTATTGGTTCGCATATGGATTCATCACTCACATCAATTTTTTATTTACCATTAATTATTTATCACATCAGTAATTTATAAAAAAAAGTTTGTAACTCTAACATTTTCTTCATTTTAGTGACAAAAAAAAAGAAATTTATAGATCTAAAATCTAAAAAAAAAAATATACAAGCCAAAAAAAAAAATTCAACAATAAAATTACCAATAGTAAAACTAAAAAAAAAAAAATTAAGATCAATTAACCAATTTTATCCAAAATAAATAACCTTGCCCTTTAAAAAATTCTAAGCAAAAATAATTTTGTTCTTATCTGCACAAAAAGAAAGAAAGAAAAATCCTCATCAGCTAAGTAGTAGAGCAGAATTAGTGGTTGAAACCGCTGCACATAACCAATAAAATAGCCGCCCCCATAACTCAAAGTTCTAGCTTCATTCCTGTATCTACTTACTTTTTTCTCTAGCACTAAGTTCAACTTAAATAAAGTAGGTTAGACTTTTGCATATAGGAATTAACATAATTTCTTAGGGTCTGTTTAGGATCCGTTTATTTTGCTGAAACTAAAATTTTTTTGCTGAAAATATAGAAAATAAAGGTAAAAGTTAGTTGAAATAATACAGCGGGACCCATGAATAGTACCAAAAAGTGTAGTGGAATCCATAAATAGTAATAAAAATAAACTGAATAATAAAATAAGCTATCCAAACGGACACTTAGTCTTCAAAACCAAGTGTGAAATTCATTCTCACACCCCAATCCATTAGGCTAATGGTGTAATCTTAGACCCATGAAAGGTTTTAATATGAGGAACTTAGATCCAAAAAAGGTATTGGTTGTGTTTAAATAATTTTTCATACTTTTGTGTATCCTTGGAGAGAGAGAGAGAGAGAGAGAGAGAGAGAGAGTATTTACCAAATAAAAGATTGGAGCTCTCTCTTGGATGATTTATATGAGTAACATCTTAGCGCCCTTTAATATGCCTTTTGTACTGTTCAATATAACATTCTTTGTAATAAAAGGAATCTATTATATTCAAATTCTCATACTTTCTTCAAGTAATAGTTTTAGAAATTATTTTTAAGGTGGTCACTAAAAAATTTAAATTATACAAAATCTAATAAAGTGATAATTTGAATATTTGCTACAATTGTGAGTTGAGTCACTAAGAAGAGTAATTGTTGTGACTTCAAAGCCAAAAAGAATATAATTGTCATCACTATTAATTAAGGATAACTGACAACCACAATATTTTTCTTGATACCATTTTTTAGAGAAAAATGAAATTAGAGATTTTTTTATTGACTAGGTTGAACGAGCTACAAATTTGAATGTTTAGTGATTTTTATTTTTTTTTGTTTTATAATAGGTTTTTGGTTGAATAATTAGATCACTTGTTGTTTGGTCTTATCTTGTTTTTGATTGGTTTATGTTTTTTGTTATGTGGGCTAATATTTATTGCTATTATTTAAGTTTTTTTTTAAAAAAAAAATTATGAAATGGATTAAGGATTATGTTTGGGTGGCAGAATTAATTTTGGAGTAATGCTATGTCCACAATATTTTTACAATAAATCTTACGCAAAAAGCTGTTATTAGTGAGTGAAAAAATAATATTAGTATTGAGTTCAAATTAGAATCAGTAACAGCTTACCACATTGGATTTGTTGTAAAATTATTGTGAAAATGTTGTGAATGTAGCATTATTCATATTTTTGTTAAACCAAACTTTTTGTAATTCTCAAGTCAGAGTGTTCAACATTTTTGTTAGGGTGGTCACAATAGATTAGTTTAACATATAATTTTTTTTGGCAAGTGTATATATGTAATTTTTTGCAAATTAGGGTGGTCAGCTTGCATTTAGAGCCGCCAGTGCTTTCTTCTAGTGCGATTATTCTTTCTACCCTTTTCATACATTGAATTCAAAGTTTTTGATATAAAAACTTTGTTGCATTTAAGGGTGTGCAGCCAATTCGCCAACCTGCCAAAACTGACCCGACCCAACCCAACCTGCCAGGTTAGGTTGATTTTTAGGACTTGGTGGGTTGGGTTTGGTTACAAAATTTTTTTGATAGCGGGTTGAGTTGGGTTCAGGTCATAAAATTCCAAATCTACCAAATCTGACCCGACCCACCCATATATTTAATATATATATTTAAAATATATTATATAATTAATAAATTATTTTTTTAAATAACCAGTTTTTCTTATCCTATATAAAAGCTAATTAGTTCACACAAACCCTAGTAAATTACTGTTGTTGTTTAGTCATTAGTGTTGATTGCATTTAAGGAGTTACATTGATACTAATCTTTGAGTTTTTTTAATATATTTAGATTTATATTTTTATGCTCAATTTAATAATAATAGTAATAAAAAAAAAAATTGTCCAACTCATGAGCTCAACCCAATCCAACCTGACCCATGTGGGTTGGGTTAGACTTATGTGATGGGTTGGATTAGGTAAAAAAATCTTCTTAACTCGACTTAACCTAACCCATGCACACCCCTAATTGCCTTTTTCAACTTTCCTTTTGCTATCATAATACGGCACAGAGCATTATACAAACATTAACATATTCACCTTTTCATACAATGGGCTATCTTCTTTTTTTTTTTTTTTTGATGAACGTACAATGGGCTATCTTGATCCATTAGTCTCATGCAATCCGGTAAACCTTCAGGAAGACAAATCTTTCTCTTGTTGGACCCTCTGTGTTGTGTTGGTGAGATTCTCTTACATTGTCTGATCTTGCTTTCAAAGCAAGTTGAAAATTGGGGTTGCACATTATCAAGTTTGAAAATATGAGGAAGAGGGATTTGAAGCGAAGAGGTATGGAAACGGAAAGAGGAAGAGGCCAAATCATTAGCTTGCACTTCAAAGAGTAAAAAAAGATAACTAGGCTCAGTACCACCGCCTTAAGGTTTCTCAAAAACTTCATGGCCATCATTTTTCTAGCACTTTAGAAATTTTCTTGTTTTTAAGTTAAATTCAAAACTATATTTGAGACTTAAAACCCTTGTGTCTTTATAAACCAATGAATGACTAGGATATTTTTGTTAAAATAAATGTTGCTTAAGAAGTTTGGCTTTTAGAAGTACGAGATTTTAAGTTAAGTTGCTTCTTGTTTAAGTAATATCTTTTGGTCAGGGTCACAAGGTTTCATTAGATAGTTTTTATGTTAATGTGCTATTTTTCTCTAAGGTCAAGTATACTTGTAAGAGTGGAATTTGTTAGGGTCATATTTTTAAGTGTTGGCAAATTTAAGTCAAAATGCAATTAATGATGTATTTTGAGTCTTAGTTTTTAATGTCCACAATTATGTTAAAGATCCATTTTGAAAACACAAAAAAAATTGCTTAAGAAACTTTTTAGTCTATCTCAATTGCACCTCGATACCTGGTCAACCTATTGAGAACTTTGGTCAACCTATTGAGATTTAGTAAAGTTTGACACCTTCGAGCAATCAAGTTTCGAGAAAATTGAATAGATTTTTCTATTTTAGCTCATGATCACATGATCCATTTTGAGATCCGTGTACTAGGGTTCCCAGAGGTATGAAAACTATATTCTACAATTGTTATCATAGAGATAGAAGGCACACAAACTAAGAGAGTTTGCTATGACTTTATGCGCCTAAAGTTTTATGCCGAGCTATTTCCAATTCACCATTGAAGTGCGTTGCGGCGAAAAACTTTGTACCAATCAACTACATTAATTAAGGATTGCTATAAGGAGTCAATCACAAAATGGAGTTTAATGCATATTGAAGAAGTCTGTAGAGAAGAGTAGTCCAATTGGGTTGGATCTAAGTAGGGATAGCAATAAAAGCCTGACCCATGGGTACCCGACTCGACCCTAATGGGCCGAAATTTACTCGATCCGTTTAACATTAGCGTCGGGTTTTCTTTTTGTTTTTGTTTTTGTTTTTTTAAAATTTAAAAAACCCGCAAGGGGTCCGGGTTTTGTTAAGACCTGACTCATATTTGACCCGCTTAAATATTAAATTACAAAAAAACCACCTATATGTGTGTCTATATATATTATATATATATAAACCTAATTACCCTACCCGGCCTCACTAAACCTAATTACCCTACCCGGCCTCACTATATATATATATATATAAACCTAGTTACCCTACGCGGCCTCACTCATTTCACTCAGCCTCTCATACAGCTGCCGTCCCTCTCTCACTCAATCTCCTCTCCCACTCTCACTCACCCTCAAGCTCATCGCCAGTCTCAAGCTTCTTCACAGGTTCGTTTCAATCTTTTCAGTAAAAGAACCTGCGATTAATTTCAATCTTTCGATTCTTTTCCAGTTAAAAACTTGCGATTTATTTTTTTTAATAACTTTGGGTTTGTTAAGATTCTGGTAGGCTATAATATTTGAAGCAGCTTCATAGTCAATTTTCAGGTTCATGACAGTGAGTGGAAAAAGAAAAGTAATTTCCCCACCAATGAACAGAAAACTATATAAAGAATGGAAAACAGATCTTTTAGTCAGAATTTGTTATGAGTGCTCTAACTCATAATCATAAAGGTGCATGTCATGTTCAGTCTAAGATGGGGGTTAGGTAGGACTTTTCAAAGTCAATTTTAGGTTTGGAGGGGTTGTCAGTGTTCATTGATTGTGCCAATTGCAGTACGCCGCATGCTTCATTGGTCTTTTCATGTTGCAACTGAGTTCCACTATGATAGAGCAAGTGAAGATTTGAGCAAAAAGAAGAGCAGTGACTTGGCACAAATATGGACCGGGCTGAGGTTGACCCAATGTACTAAAGTCTGGCCTAACCTATAATAATAATAATTATTATTAAAAAAAATAAAAATAAAACCGAAGCCCCAAAACTTAATAGAATAAATAGTTGACGTTCAGCACCGCCCACTCCAAAAAATAAAACTAACAGTAGGGTTGCATCGTGTTTCAGATTCTTCTTGTACGATCGATCTTTCTAAAATTACACAATGGAGGATTCTACGGAAGATTTTACTTTTCCTACTTTTCCTGAGCAATTATTGGTGGATTCTTTCTTAATAGGTACGAATTTATGTTAATTGATTAGGGTTTTGTTTTGTTTTGTTTTTTTGTCATGTCGTAATTGGATTTTGCTTTTTCTTCTTCCCCTAACCCAAACACTAATTCCGCTACTTTTTTTTTTTTTTTTTGTAGTTTATTCTCTGGTAATTTGGAATGTGTTTGCCCATTCAGGAGACATAGTGAGCTCGTGGCAAGTTCTGCTTTTGGTTTTACTTTTTAATTTAATTTAAATTAATTGTTGACTTTTACTGAGTTGATACTAATTTGATCGTGTTGCATCTTGGTCTATAGGTTTGAAAGACGAGCAAAAAAATCCGAGTATGTCTGTTTTTCGTTTTTACTATGCTTTCATATAATTCAAAGAAATCTCATCACGTGCTTGCATGTTCTAATTATTTATATACTCATGGTCCTATTTTGAGTTTACGTTGGAGTTTAGTTGGTGCATAATATAGACCTTTCAGTTGGATTTATAACTTACCACTGGAGAGTAGTTATGGGTTTAGGGTTTGGAGAACTTGTGTATCCAGGGTTTAGGGTTGCTTAAAAAGGATTATGGGATTGTAAAAAAAAAAAAAAGCAGAAAACATAGGTTTTTAATGTATTTAAGAGGTTGTATGAACTCTACTTAGGGAAGGAGAAAAAACTCTTTCTTGTACTGGTAGTATTTGGTTTCTTACTAGTATAGTACTAGTCCAAATGCTAAATAAGTCCTATTAATACAATAAAACCCTTGGAATTTGCATTTTTTTTTTTTTATGCCTATTGGGTTGTTAATATATTGTATGACTTTTATTATAAAGATTTTGCATTGACATGATGTTCCTTTTTGGCATCTTGGTATTTATTCAGAATCAATTTGATTAAATTTTGTGGTTTCAATTATTATTTTCATTCTAATGATTTTTTTTTTTTAACAGGTTAGCTAGAATCCATCACATAATTCGCGAGAAAGGAGGGGCAGCAAAATTTATGACTTTGGGAGAGTTGGCTGAGGATCTTAAGTAAGTGTTACAATTTTAACAAATTCGTATGCATAATAGTAACTTTAGAATTTGTTCACAAGAATCTTTAAACTTGATCCCATTAAACCAAACATAATATACTTGTTCGACTCTAGAATTTTTCCTTTTAAGGTAAAATCAAATGCCTTTTAATTTGGTCTATTGTTTCATGAAGTTTTTAGGATCTGTGAAGATGCAAACTTTTGGAATAGAATGTGATATCTGTGACAATTTTCTTTTTAATTTTTTGTAAGGAAAAAAAATCTTAATGATTTCCCAATTTACTTATGGCCTAGGTCTTATGGAGATACGTGGAGCAAACTGGCTGAATCTGAATGAAACTTCTATGTGAAGACAGATTGACATGAATTCAAAATATTCTTGCTTCACAATTATTAAATATACTAGTTCCTCCCGTGCTGTGCTACTCGCAAGTTGAATCTTTTGTTACTTTTATGTTATGTTTCATGTATAATACTTATTATGGTTAATATTTTGGGAATGAACTTCAATTATATTTAATAACTTTGGGTTTGTTAATGAAATCGTTATTGCTAAAATCATTGTGATGTTTCTTTGTTGGAATGGTTGTTGCTTTTAATCAGTCGACCTTTGGTTTAAATCAAGTGTAAATTTTTTTTGTTGCTCTTTTTTTTTTTTTTTTTTTGAGAAACACAGATTCTGTCTTAGTGGGTAATCTTGTTGTTTGAGTAGTGTTTAGGGCTAGTTCATTGTAGTTGATTTGTTGGGAAAGTAGTTGATTTGTTGTAGTTGGTTTGTGGTTGATTTGGGCCACGATTTGTGCCCTGGATTGAGCCCAAATTTGACCTGGCTGGACAGGGCCTGTGGGGCCTGACGAGGCAGGTTTGGAAACGAGAAAAAACCTATTTATCAAACGGGTCGGGTCTGGATAACAAGTATGGGCCTGCTGGTTGAGTTTGAGTATAAAGAAACTCGGTCCGAACCAAACCCATTGTCATTCCTAGATAGATCAGTAGGTTCAACTGTTGTCATTCCTAGATAGATCAGTAGGTTCAACTGTAGAGAACTACGTTGAGATCAGGTAAAATTCTTTGTACTTGTAATTTTAATCTTTATTAGTGGATTCTTTGGGGAGTGGTGACTATATATCATCCGTGGGGTTTTTCTGGAAAGGTTTTCCCTATCATGAGCACATCATGTGTCAAGATTTATTTTTTGTCGCACATAAGTTTAGACCGGTGATTTAATTGTATATTGCATACAATTGGACTAACTAATAAACTTGAGTGATCGATTAATTTAGGACAAATTACAATTTATCCACCTGTAATTTGGTTAAAATTTAAATTGCCTACTTAGGTTAGGTCCATTAAACTGTTGTAACCTATCTCTGTACTTTCACCATTAAAAACACAAAAAAAAAAAAAAAACATAAAAATCAAGATCTAAAAACATGTTTGTTAAAATGGTGAAGATTTTGCTCAAGAACAATCTTCTTCTTCGTAAGAACGTTCTCAAGCCAATTTCAATCCAAACAAAACTGTCATATTCACAAAAATCCAGAGAGAGAAGGAAAAGAGACTTGAACATCTTAGATCCTAACCTAGAGAACACTATTCAAAATTTCAAATACATATTCAAGGAAAACACTTACCAAAATCCAAAAAGCCTCACAATATTTTCAGTCAATAAGTGTTAAGAATAAGGTACTAAGGTCAAGCTCACATCTCGTACATCCGAATTACAAAGTTAAGTAATTGTGATAATGTGATCCGAAATTCAAATTCAAAGTAGTTGTGCAAATAGTGATATGTGACAAAAATAGTACTAGATCCATCTGAAAAAGTGGGCAAAGAATATCAATTAGTCAGAGTTGACCATTTATTGGTCCTTCATGGGTCATGGCTCCATCCCCTGGACTCCCACTTCCCATCAGTGAAATCTTGTCAATATAGTGACAAAATTGGTTGGGAAGAGCAATTGTTAGCAATAGAAATAGCATTGTTCTTGAGATGGTGTGCAAACTGTATAGTGTTGGAAGCTGTATATATTTGAGCTGGAGTTTCAATCAATGGTTCAAGAACATTCAAGGAAAACCCAGCAACCCAAAAACAAAGAAACCCAAAACTGCCACCATCTCACTGAAATCAAAGCCCACCATCAATGAAACCCAAAAGAAAAAACCAAAAAACAAAAAACCCAGCCTCTTCAAGTACAAGGTCAGCGGCGAAGAAGCCAAGAGCTGTTGCTAAGGGCAGTAGTGACCAAAAAAGTAGTGCCAGGTTCATACTTCATATACTACTTAATCTTCCATTTTCACACCACCTCCTATAGAAAGAGATTGAGGGGTTGGAGAAAGGAAATATAGAATTAAGGAGATACAAAAGACTTTTTGAGCCGAATACTAAAAAAAAAAAAAAATTGATATTGTTTTTGTGTTCTTGTTGAAGCTCTTGAGGCCTCCAAATATTTTTTACAAAATTTATCTTTTGATTTTGTTTCTTTTAATTTTGTTATGTATTTTGTGTTTTTGACGGAGGCAATCTAACTGAACTAACCATTGGTAGGTAAATTTTTAATTTTTAAACTACAGGTAAGCAATTTAAATTTGGATTAAACTATAAGTGGGTAAGTTGCCATTAGCCCATTAATTTACTTGGGATCAAAATAAGCCTAACACAATTACTTTTAAATGAACATGTGAATGCATGATCCAATAGTTACAATATCCTTGGTCAAGGTTACGAGTTTTTTTTTTAAAGAATATATTGGTTCAAAAAGGATGATACAAGTTGTGTGTATATATATATATGAAGTTTAAATTATTATACTATTTGTTAATTAAAAGATATCATATTAATCAAAGTTTTATGCTGAAGTTACTATATAATGTCACCTATATAGCTCTCGATTTAAATAGCTCTCTATTTAAATTTAGGAAAAAATTTAGTTACAAAATTAGTTATAGTCTAAGGTTACAACCTTACTCAATATATATCTTTTTATTAGAGGTGAATTTTGATAAATCCACCATTGGATTACATCTTCTTTTTATATTTTTCATACATGTAAAATTTCTAGAAAATTAAGGATCAATAGCTACATCAATAAATTGTTTAAATTACAAGTTTTTGTAGTTTAAAATTATATATAAAATATAAGCTTATAAATCACATAGTAAATAATATCCGATTGACACAAAATTTGACATCTGTATTAAAAGCGTAAAGAACATCTAATTCAACGGTTAAATTTTCAAAATATGTGGTAATATTTATTTTATTAAGTAAGGTTGTAGTCTTAAGTTACAACTAATTTTGTAACTAAATTTTTTCCTTAAATAAAACTTGTTTTGGAAATGTTGTAGTATAACTTTCAAATATATATAATAATAATAATAATAATAATAATAATAATAATAATAATAATGACTCTTGGTAAGGGAAAATTATTAAGTACTCTTGGAGTACCATAAATGCGTATTCCCTCATCTCACATGAATTGTGGGTCTCACTATGAATTTAATTAATAGAACCCACAATTTTGTAAGAGGGAAGAGTATGTATTTATGGTATTCTAGGAGTACTCAATAATTTCCCCTTGGTAAGTACTATGAGCTTTTGGAATATTTATTACAAAAGTGGTGGATGTCTGTTAACAAACGCAATTTGAATATATGAAGAAATTCTCCTCAAAAGTCACAATTTCTTATTGTTATTGTTAAAAGAGAAATGCTAATAGATGCCCTTAAGGAAATGATTAACAAACTATTTTAAGAAATTTTTAAAACCACTTTTGTGGGAAATGAAAAAAGTTGTCAAAATTCATTTTGTCCCTTGAAACATTTTTGAGACCAAGCATTAAAACTAAGAAAAATAAAATTGGTGAAAATGCACTTTTGGTCCTTACATTTTGGGTTAATTTTCATTTTGGTCCCTAAATTGATTTCGCGTCTATCTTAGTCCCTGAAAACAAAAAATCATATTTATTTTGGTCCTTGCTGTCAATCTACCAGTAGAAAATTTTGCCGTCAATTCCCCAATAGAAAATTTCTATATGGTAGAAGGAGACACAGTTGGCATAGGAAATGCTGACTTGACTATTAAAATAATATTAAAAAAATACCACATCAGCATCCGCGTCAACATCTTATTTTTAAAAATTAATTTATCAATTTTAACAAAATTAAAAAAACATAAAAACACATAAATTCAAATCAGGTTGAAGAAAATAAACAAGAACATAAGCCCAGATTAGGAGAACACAAACCCAGATCACAAGAACATAAAAATGAAAATGGAGAAAAAAAAAAAAAACTAAGGAAGAATGAAGAACATAGTACTTGAAGATTTTCTTTTTCAACATTTCTCATAAAACAAATTCAACTAAATACATAGAATTTCATCCCAAACATATCTCCAAAACTAGTAAATCAAAACCCAACCAAATCAACCACAAAACATCTAAATCATCCAACATCAACAACAAAACAACATAGCATTGATTAGACCATAGATTATCAACAAACCACAGAGAAAACCCAACCTAATTGACCCTCCTCTAACCCGGATCCTCTATGCTTCTCTCTCTTTTAGATTTGGACCAATTAGCCCACCCAATCACTACCAACCTATCATGGGCTTAAAGAGAGAGAGAAAGATGATGAGTTAGAGAGAGAACGAACCAGACATCAAGAGCTTGAACCAAGAAGATGAGAGAGATTGAACTAAGAAGATGAAAAATCTGTGTTTTCGGTCGTCAGTGGCGTCATCTATGTTCAGCTCGTGATTTGGGCTTTCAGCCATTAAAGGTGGTGGGAGTGGCGGTGGCTTGAATCGAAAGATCTTGAACCAAGAAGATGAGAGAGAGAGAGAGAGAGCTTGTTTGAAAAAAAAATTATTTGTTTTTGTAGAGATGATGGGATACTTTCAAAATTTTCATTCTCCAGATTCAAACGACAAAAAAGATAAAAATTCCTAAATCAATTCTTCTGAAAAAAAAGTTTAAATTAAAATCGATACATTATAATTTTTTTTATTAATTTATATATTGATGTGGCAATTTTTAAATGCTAAATAATTTTTATAATATTATTTTAATAGCCACGTTAGCTTTTCCTATGTCAACTGTGCCTCCATTTGCCACATAGAATTTTTTGTTAGGGGGTTGATGGCAAAAACCAAAATAGATGTAATTTTCTATTTTCAGGGATTGAGGTAGGTGTGAAATCAATTTAGAGACCAAAATGAAAATAGGCCCAAAATATAGGAACCAAAATTGCATTTTTGCCAATAAAATTTTAGTCAAAAAGTCAACCACATGTACTAACAATGTTCATTTGCCTTGCTTAGGTGGAACTCAGTTTTATTGACCTAATAGTGAGCGGAAGGAAAGCCCTTGGCCAGCTAGTCCCTGTCTCACAGAGAGAGAGAGAGAGGTTTTAGGAGAATTTTTTTTTTCTTAAGAAAAATGTTTCTTAGTAACTGTCACAAGTTTTTGGAATAGTTATTACATAGGTGGTAGATAACTCTGAATTAAAGCAATCTGAGTATACGAAGAGTTTCTCTCCAAAAGTCCCAATATCTTATCGATATTGTATCATCCATTATCCATATTGCCCCATGAAACATTTCTTAGACCGGGTATAAAAACAAAGAAAAATCAAATCTAAGCCGAAAGGTCAGTTGAATGCACCAACAATTAATGGTCATTTGCCTTAATTAGGTGAAATTCATAGGTTTTGTAGACACCTTATTTTGTTTTGACCTATATCTGCGCCCCTCGGTTTCAATGATGAGAAATCAAATCGCTACCAAAACTATCAATGCTGTATGTGGAGCTCAATGACTTAATAATGCCCAAAATGTGACCCAAGAAACCAAGCCTAATCCCAAAATCCATTTTCAAGCCCAATACCTCTTTTTAAGCCCAATTTTAAAAAGGCTTACAAAGAGTGTGTATGCGTGTATATGGACGCGTAAGCACCTTATGTGAATGCATACCCAAAAAGCTTAACTGTTCCAACCTCAAAATTTTAGATTAGTAGAGGAATTCTACTAAATATTCATAAAGTGATTCTATTTAAATATTTTTTAAAATAATATGAATTAAGAAAATTGAGTTTCAAAGCATTTAACAATATTTTGGTATAACATAAATATTATAAAACAAAATGAGTATTATAAATAGGTCTTAACAAACATAAAAAATTATTTCAAATGAAATTGCCGAGTGTCTGTGTATCATGCGGAAAATTATCTAGTTCTTTTTTAGAATAATAACCACTGCAAAATTTTAAAGGGCATTATCAAAAGTTGATCTACATGATGGTTTCTAATTCTACCAATAGCAAGTTGTTATTGTTAAGATTATTAAAGAGAAGTACACCATAAAGACATTGTGAGATGAATGATAGAGAATTTGAGATAAACACGAATTTCTACAGGAGATGTTTTAGTCTTCCCCGGGCGGAATGTGCGTAAACTTGCAATGAACAGTATGACAAGCGAAGAGTTTATCGCAGATGCCTCATTGGCAGAGAAACTGATCCCCCCTGTGGAACCATTGTCATTGAAATATTGAACCTCTATAAGCTGAGTACATTAAAGTTGATCAGCTCAATTTGAGAAACTTGCAGTCCAAGTTCCAAAGCTAATTCGTCTAGAAAAATATTTCAATTACGATTTTGGGAGACATAAAAAAGGAGATGGTCTAGCAGTATTGGATACACATAGTGATAGCCAGAAATCCCTCGTTTCAATTATGACGCAGATCACTCAATGTTCCACCACAAACTTGGTAAAGGGAAAAACAAGTTAATATATATATATATATATATTAAAAGATAGAAAAATAAAAAAATCCATTATAGCATCATCCCACTTTTTCCATGGAAGAGTTGCTTTATAGAATATATAGATAAATCAAATAATATAGTAAAAAGTTACATACATATTGCACACCTGTTGTAGAAAATATAGTGCTGAAGATTGCTCAAATTAATTAAAAAAATTATAAGACAATATCAATAATATATTGGTAAAATAAGATATGCTTAGATTAACTTATAAACAAAATAGACAAGTGCAAACACATAAAATTAAGGATTAAGTAAAAATTTATCGCTAAAGCACGGAACTAAATCTGTTGTCTTTAAGAAGCAATTTCTCCCTTATTGGAATGAATCCACTGGTACAAATGACTCAGGTGGTTATCCTCCAAGATACGACAGCAACTATTTTAAAGTACACTTACAAACAGAGTTCGAACTCGTCACAAATGCCCAAAAGAAAGTTTTCAGTAAAAACTAAGTTCAGATCTTTTGCAACTAATCTTCTCTATATAATGTGAAACTCTAAGGTTCTTAAAAGGAAGCAGTTAAGGGAAAATGGGTGAAAGGAAAAAGACGAAATTTGTGGAGTTTTTGTTTCGCATTGATGCCGCAAGCATTGTGTATTTTCTGCAAAAAGTGGGGAAGGTGCTGGCTGACCTGTTGCTAAGGAAAGAGGAGAATTCTAGAGCTTGGCTTGGGCTTGGGCTTGGGCTTGGGCTTTCCAACCAAGGTTCATAGCCTTAAGTTTTAAATTCACCTAATAATTTTAAAACACACTCAACACATGTACAAGCCCGATTGTAGGGTTTTTTTGTTTTTGTTTTTTTGTTTGTTTTTGTGTGTGTATTATACATATACTTTTACAGCACTCACATACCTGACCATATAAATGCGATATCCTCTACAGTTTTATTCACTAAATTCAATAAAATTGATTCACAATTCTAACACCCACCATATTTCATATTCATATCCATATCGTATAAAAGATAAATACATATATTTTGAGAATATAACTTACTAGAGAAGGCATGAGGAGATAGCGGTGGCTGAGCTAAACCAGAAGGAGGTGCATGAGCACCGGACTCTGTTGAGGTATCATTCTCAAAAATCGCAATACGTTTATGGACTAGAGGAAGATCAGCTAGTAGAAGCAGATCAGGGGCAGCCAAAGGTGGACTAGTTGGAGATACTGAAGGGACTTCCAATAGATTCTTGGGTACATCAGCATCGGTGATGGATGTCAAGTAAACTAATACTTGCAACCGTTGCAACAGCAACCATCCAAGCTTTTCCAATACTCTGCAATGTTTGTTCAAAACCAAAACGCTCAAAAGCAGCCAAGCAGACCATAGCTGCTATGGTTTTAATAGAAGCTCTCTAGCTATTCGGTATATTTCAATCATTCAAGCAACCATGTGGTTATGCAATAAATCGCTCATATTATATGCACACATATACACATCAAAGCCCAACATCTTGTGCAAATTTCATTTAAAAATGTGCACACACAAAGTCCAACATCTTGTGCGAATTTATCCTTAAAAAGATGTTCCTATAATTATCCTAGGTCTTGGCAAGTCGTTTATTTTTCTTTTTTTCTTTTTGATGGGAAAGCTCACAATATTTTATTCAGAATTGGAAATGGATAGTACATCATGCATGCACGCATGCTGAATACACCCAGGGCAGGTCGTTTCTTGTTTATACAATAACTAGTGAGAACTCAATATTTAAAAAATTTATACTACTATAATTAGTTTATTTCTAGCTTTTCTACGTAACTAAGCAATAAGAATTGCCCAAATACTCGATCCGAAATTTTATTTTATTTTATTTTTTATCTCAAATACAATTAACGGCTATATCTCACACAGAAAATTATATAATACTTTGGAAGAACAAAATACTGTTCAGTCTATACTCCTCTTTCTTACATATATTTGATGATTGGTGGGTTCAGTCATAAATTGTGAATTATTCAAAACTTATAACAGGAGTGAAGGAATTTGATGTGATTCCTGAATTACAAAACCTCACCTCCATTTAACCTAATTTAAATGATTCGGCCTTAACAAAGAGAAGAAAACGTTTATATAAATATAAAAAATAAAAAAACTCTCCCTTACACTAAGCTAAGTATACAATTTAAAGTTTTATGTTGGGTAGTGATTGTTACGTAAAGTTAAAAAAAATGGGTGTGTAACAAGTTTTTATTCTTTGCCCATTTTCATAGCTATGAAAACAGAGCACTAAATTTGAAACAAACACTAAAATAAAATAAAAAATTGAAGTTATTGAACCATGTGTTAGAAGTACATAGTTAAATGATTAAATTTACCATATCTTAATAACCTAAACTTTTGGGACAATTGATAATTTATCATAGTATCAAAGCCGAAGGTCTTGAGTTCGACAGGAAAAAAATTCAATCTTTGAATAACTTCAACTTCAAACCGGACATCCTGCTGTTTTTTTTTTTTTCATGTTCTTTGTAGTTCTGTTCTTGTTGATAATAGAATGACAAACCAAAAGAGAGGCACTAGATATTTTTTATGAAAAATGTTACGATTATTCATGTGTATTATGAAAAATGATTATGCACATCTTTTGCCACAATTCACCAATTGTGTGTGTCCTAGCATCATGTCTTCTTCTTCTTCTTCTTTTTTTTTCTTTTCTTTTTTTCCTCAAAACCAATTGTGGTTGTACATTATAAGTAATGCTAGGAGCACAACTTTTGTCACAATTTATTTATGTGGTGAGATGTGAGTGGTGAAATTATGAACCACTCAAAACTTACCACGTAAACAAATTATGACAAAAGCTATTATGACAAAAGCTGTGACAAAAGTGGTTGTCTTAACATTTTTCCCTTGACTATATATAAAGCTTTGAAACTTCAAGCTCACTTTTAGAGACAAGATATGGAGGAAGAATCTTTGTAATTTCTAGTGTGGACCCTGAAAATGATCCTTTTTTTGAGATAAATGGACATTTCAGTTTGTAGACCGTAGACTTGCTTTCTCTCTCTTTAAGACCGGTCTAACCTTAGAGCATTCACATATGTACATTTGGTATTGCGTAATTTTTCAGAAACTTAATTATTTGTTAAATATGAGATAAAAGATATGATTTTTGATAATTTAATTTTAATTTGTATACAAGTTAGTAAGATATCATTAAATAAATAATCCTAAATTTTTAATACCCTTTTTGGTTTGGCTTGTTTACTGTCCTAATCAGTAAGTGATATATTTGAAAGCTGAAGAATAGTTGTGTTTTTTCTTTTACCTTTTGTTCTAATTTTTCAAAATTTTCAATTATTTATAGGACAGTATGTTAATAGTAAACTTGGAACTTTACAAACAAATAAATAAATAGTTCACGCACACTCTCCACTTCCCATTCTTCTTTTTTACTACTACTGTGTGAGCCAATCATTCAGGATAAAATACCTCTTTGATAGCACCACCCTTTTTGAGCCTGAGAACCTCTTTCTTGCCTGAGAACCTCTTTCTTGACAGCCTCGGAATGCTCTTTAGAGGAACGTCGATGTAGTTGCCTCCTCAGCATCACAGCTGGATTGACATTCAGATGATGACAAATGAAACTCGGATCAATCTTGGGGGCCTTACAAGCATTTATATGAATACATCCACATTCTTCTTCAAAAACATAACCAGCTCTGCTTTCTCCTCAAGTGGCAGCTGAACTCCCACCTGAAAGAATTTCTCAAGGTTGTCATCTATAAGAACCCTCTCCAATTCTTCATATGCAGGTTCTTCTACCGATGGTCCCTCGAGCGTGGTTAGAGACATTGATTGCTATGGCCTTCCCTCAGTCGAGGCCGAGGACTCTGGCCCAGGCTGATGCAGAATTGCACCTGCCATTCACTGTCTAGCCACAAATTGACTCCCTAACAGCTCCTCAATCTGATCCTTAGATGGAAATTTGACTTTGACATGTAGAGTTGAGGACACGGCACCCAAAGCATGCAACCAAGGTCTTGCCACAATGGTTGTGTAGGGAGAGTAGGCATCTTCCACAATGAAATCCACGTTTGCCACTTTTGGGCCTGATTGCACAAGCAATCTAATCTGCCCCTTTGGTATAATAGCCTTCTCCTCAAAGCTTATTAAGGGCGAATCATAAGCCGCTAGATCTTCAAGCCTTAGGTTTAGTCCTTTGAACAAGTCAGGGTACATGATATTTGCACCATTGCCCTAATCAACCATTACCCTTCTCACATTATAGCCCGTATCCTCAACGTAACCACCAAAGCATCATCATGTGGTTGGATAGTCCCGATCTTGTCCTCTTCTGAGAAACCTAAAAATGGTAGGATGCTCCCCTTAATCCTCTTCGGCTCATGACTAGAATCCCCGGCCAGCGTCCGAGCCACGGACATCACCCTGGAAGGATGAGAGCCAGTTCTTTCAGGTGCAGCAAAAATAATACTGATCGTACCTAGAGGAGGCGTTGATGAAGTTTTGCCCTGATTTACCGCCCCCGAGTGGTTTCCCTGCCCATTTGGCCAATACAAGAATTGCTTTAACCTTCCCTCTTTAACCAACTGCTCTAGATGGTTCCACAACGTTCGACAATCCTTAGTGGTATGACCCCTCTCCTGGTGATACTAGCACTAAAGGTTCTGATTGCACCTCATCGGGTCCTCCGCCATCTTATTGGGTCATTTGAAGTATGGTTCATTCCTTATTTTCTCCAAAAGTTGGTGCACTAGTTCCTTAAAGACGGTATTAACCACCTGAGAGTGGTAGGCTAGTTTGCCACGCAAAATCTCTTCGGGGCCTGCTGTTGTTGTTGTATCTGTTCGACCTGAAATCCCTTCTCTCTTGAGAGATAACCTTCTCCTTTTCCTTCCTTTGTTGTTGATCTTCCTTAACCCATTTATATTTATCAATGCGATCTATGAGCCGATGTACACTTCTTACAAGCTTTTTGGTCAAAGATTTCCTCAAGTTGTGCTCTACAGGTAGGCCGACCTTGAAGGTCCTTATCGCCACATTATCAAAATCCCCATCAATCTCATTGAACATCTCCTAGTATCTGTCTGAGTATGTCTTCAAGGTTTCTCCTTCTCTCATGGCCATGGATAATAAGAAATCCAAGGGCTGAGGAGCTCTATTGCATGTGATTAAATGAAAACCAAATGCCCTAATAAGTTCCTCAAAAGAATTAATAGAACTTGCCCTTAAGCCATCAAACCACCTCATCGCCACAAGTTCTAGGCTGGAAGGAAAGACTTTGCACACCAAAGTTTCATTCTTAGAATATACCGCCATTATTTGAGTGAAATGACTCACATGCTCCACAGGATCTGTTCGACCATTGTAAATGGTGAAAGCTGGCTGTGTGAAGCGCCGAGGAAGCTTCCCTTCTTCCACCCTGCGTGTGAAGGGTGACTTGGAGATTTGATGTAATGCCCTACCCATAGCATCATTTCCCAAACCCCTGATAAAGGAATTTTACCCTTCATGCATGTTGTCTTCCTCATAGGAGAAAGATTCATCCGAGGGAGTTCTTGACCTTGGCTTGTAACTATCGTCCCTAGAGCCTTCAGAAGAAGGATCTGAAAAGGAAGGAGTTCGCCTTTGTCTTTCGCGGCGTAACTTCTTCTTCAAGTGGTCAATTTCTTTCTGCATGGCTTTAGCATTTTCCTTGTGGGGGAGTCTACTTTCATTTCGTGAACAGCTCCTACTAGTGTGCGTTGTATGCACACTACCCTTTTGGTCCCTATCCTCCTCAGGATGTAAGGAGTGATCCTCACGCTGGGACCCCACAGACTCTGCACGATGTGGACCTGAACCGACCATAATGCTAAACCTTCTAGAACACAAGATTTCCCACAGACGGCGTCAATTATAAGGACACAATTTAAGCCCGAACCCACGGATGGAAAGAGATGGGCTTAAAAGACCTTTTACAATAAAATTTGTAGAGAGTGAGCTTGAAATCTAGGCTTTAGTGATATTAGATAGCAAAAATGATGAGCTTTGATCACAATGATACACACAAGGAACTGTTTACAAGAAAGAATCCTCTCCTTGGACACGAATCGAGGATGATTTCTATTATTTCTACTCAAGTTAGGATACAGTTATGGACAGTGAGGTATACAGTGTTTTTCCTCTGTTTTTTCCGATCTCCCTTCTTGAAGATCCCTTCTTCCTTTCATATTCCCTCCTTCCTCTCTTCTTCATGCTCTACATAAGGGTTAGATTGCTAGTTTAGATATTTGTCCCATCCACCCCCCTCTTGAAGTCTTTAGAGACAGGAGTAAGGCTCAACTCTAATGCTCAGGTCTCACTTCCCCATTAATGCGGCCACAATAATAGTTTGCAGAGCTTTCAATGCGGGGGCGGTGGTAACAGCTTTATCTGAGATGTTCCACTACCTTTCTTCTTATCTTACACATTTACCATGTTTACCATTGCCTATAGGATTTTCTAGCATATTGCCTGTGGGTGTTTAACCAGCCCTTCTCCTACCTCGACTTTACATAGTAGAGGACATAATCTTCCTCGGACTATATTCTTGGACATATTTGTTCAGGTATCATCTCTTTATTTATTAACATTGCTTTATGAGTTGACATTCTTACATCCTCGAACCAGTCAGTGTCATCGGATTGAGCCTTTAGCCCAAAAGATACTCTTTGGGCCAACCCCACACATATTCCTAGGCCCAATGACCCTACAATTAGCATTCTCATCTAAAAAAATTCCTATCCAAATTGTGAATGTTTCATAAGAGATTAAAAGAAATTGTTAGACATAACTAGTCAACAAAGACTACTTATTTTTTTGCCATAAAACCTAAATTTTTGGTGTTCCAAAAAAATGGTTTTAGTACTATGAGAGAGAGACAGAGAGACAGAGAGACAGAGAGCATATAAAAAAAGAAAAAGAAAAAAGAAATAAAGAAGGGTTTTGGCAATAGAAATTTAAGTGAGGGTAATTTTGTAAATCTATTCCTAAGATATTTGTAATGAGTGATCCAAAACCTCCTCCCCTTAGATCCACATGTTATCTCACTCTATCCCTCCCAGTCGAGAAACTATACAATTCTCAACTGTAAAACTCTCACCTGTTTAAAATTATTGAATTAGCTTATGATAATTTTTTTTTGTTAAACTAACTTAGAAATTTCTCATGAAGCGACGTGGTCCGTCATGAAGATTGTATAATTTCTCATTTTGGACCCTATATTTTAGGGTCATAGTTAATTTGGTCCCTACATTTTGGTATCAGTCAATTTGGTCTATGTTATTTTAAAAATACTATCAATTTGATTTATACTGTTAACTTACTAACGAAAAATGCCTACATGAGAAACAATTTGTATCGTTGTTATATTTAATATTAAAAAATTAGATGAAATGCTGATATGTCTAAGTTTTAGTAGCCATGTCAACACTTAGGTGGCAAAAAAAGCCACATCAACTTTAAAAAATAATTTTGTTTTCTTTACCAATTTCTTCCATTTTTTTTTGCTTTTCATTTTCTCACAATTTTCTTAACTTGATAGAATTTCATTTTTATTAAATTGATTTTGGTTTTTTACATTTCTTGCAATTTCTTGGTAACCAAACAATAATTTAGTCCAAAAATCTTAAATCAGTCCAACAATCTTAAATCAACACAAGCCATGTTGTTTCTAGCCCCAAAATCCTAACAAAAAAAAAAAAAAAAAAAATGCAGTTCCACCAAACCCAGATTCAAAATAATTCCAGAAATTTCAAACAAAATCCCAAAATTCAAAGTTTCAAACTAATCCCAAAATCCTTTCCTACAAACCCAAATCTACCACAATCCCAACCATCTAACACCATTCTAAACCTAGATCCACCACAAAGCTTGATCTGTAGACACAAACCCCAAAGCAAAACTAGATCCATTCGATCTCGACCCACTTGACTCGGATCTCCTTGTCTCAAGCTCGACTAGCATGGACCCAGCCTCGGTTCTAGCTAATGGCTGGTAAAATATATTTCCCCGATATCGGTACGATATTGACATCCTTAGTCAAGAGTTGGCGAATTCCATGATGATAGATGCATCACCAATTTTGTGAAAGAGTATGCAAATATTTATCATCCCCTTCTCTCTTTCAATTTATTTTGCTAAATTCTATTTCCAAAAATCTTTATAAGTCGGACCACCTTATTAAATAAACTGGTTTGGAGTTCGCTAACACAAATTCACACAATATAAAAGGGTAATGAACAGTGATAATGTAAATTTTCTACGTTGACTTGCTTGAGATAAATTTCCTTCTTATACATAAATAGATCTAAACCTAAGGCATTTGTTTTGTTATGAGTACTCTTAACAAATATCTTTATAGTGTTGTCAAGATTTGAACTTAAATTTTATGTTTGATAATAAAAAACTTTATTAGTTGAATTTATGGAAGCATGAGATAAACTTCTATTGATACAATGAAACTTGGCACATTATATTTGTAATGAATAACTAGTCGCTAACCCGTACGATGCACGGGTAACTTTTAGCTCAAAATGTTAACATGTCCAAGTTTAAATATTTATCTAATTTCAACTATTTTAAAGTTAAATCATCTCCCATATGAAATGGAGAGAAAGTAATTAAACATCTCATATGACAAATTGTCAAAATTTAAAACATCGTTAAAAATGAGAAACATTCAAATTTTATATAGTAATATATTACATAATCATAACGTGCTATTACACAAATACAATTCCCTGGTAAATGTTAAGATAGATGACAGCTATTTTATATTATCTTGAGTAAAATTTAGCCCCACAATTGTAGTTTATCACATAAAATCGGAACTACAACCATGTAAAAAGAGAAAATTAAAATTAGATATAATAACAAAATTATTTTACACCACAATAGAGCCAAGAGAATTATTATTATAATGCATAATCCAATATGAGTATGAGGCTAGGAGTTGTACTCTACATTATTGCAAGAAAAAAAAGGAACAAATCTAGAATAAAGGACAAAAAGAGAGCATAAATCAATCAGACTCCTTGATAGAAGTCAAAATCCAAAATTTTCATTGTTCTCTCCAAGTTGTCAATTTTTTCTTGGTTAATGAATGTCAGATGTTAATGTATTTAGGATTAAATCTGGTACCTAAATTTTGCTCACTTGACAAATTAGTTGTTTGAAGATAGTCTTTACAAGGATTATGTAAGTGGAGAGGCTCGGCTACCTCAAATTAGTTAGAAATTTTTCATACAATTCTTTCTCTCTTCGATCAATATAGGGGGGATTCGCAGTTTTTTCATTGAATTTAAGTTGTTTCAATTGGTGGTGGAAGGAGGAAATTTTTTCTCCTTACGTATTTTTGAACAGGGTAAACATAGAACATATTGTGGTTGGAGACAATCCCAAACAGTTTTTCATGCTTAGGGAAGGAGATACTGCGTACACTGTGCAGCGGGGATCAAACTCTTTTGGTCAGTTCATTTTAGTGTCTGAACTCAAAGTTCGCGGGCAAAGAAGGTCTGTTATAATCCCTGGAGGCAAAGCACAGAGAGGGTGGAAGGTCTTTGGGCTTGAATTGAGGAAGATGTTGGAACCTGACCAATATGCTTTCGAAGGTTCAGGCCAGGCCAAATTTGTGTCTCAGCCACAAAGCAGAAAGTCAGGATTTCATCCCGCTCGGTCTTTTGTTGAGATATTGAAGGGTCGGGTGCAGTCAAGGGATGTGATCCAAGAACATGTTACACTTAAGGAAGAAAAAAAAAAGAAAAAGAATATGATTCAAGAAGAGTCTGTAGAGAGGCAGAATCAATCAAGGGAGTTGTTGGTGATGAATCCGAAACTTACAGATGCTAAGGTGGGGAATATTCCAGTGGGCAAGCCTGACATGATGGTGGTGGGAGGAGGGGCTAGGAGGGAGCAGTGCATTAATGTGGATACTAATTTGCAAATCCCGATAGAAAATAGGAAACGTATCCCATTAAGGTTCAGTTTGAATTCAAAAATAAACAAAAATTAGAAGAGGAGTGATATTAGGAGATCATGTTGGAGAGGGAGTGGATTAATTGTGGAAGTTGATGAGAAAGGAAAGAGGCAAGTTTCCTGGGATGGCGCTAAAGGGGGAGCAAAAAATTTTAAATGGATAACACGGGCTTGTGCAGAAATTGGCAAGTCTGAGTTAGGTTTGGGCACTAACACGGTGGAAGCCCAACAACCACTTAACTCTAGCTTAGGCCCATACACCATAAGCCCAACTCTTTCTGAGCTTGGAGAATGTTCCAAAGAGTCTGAAGGGCCTATTCCCTTTGCTCGGAGTTTCGAGAAGGCTGGGGAGAATCTAGTGGTACTTTCGACTAGTTTTGTGGTGCCGACGCAGGTGGCGGGAGGTCTTGTGAAGCCACATAAGGCATGGGCTGAGGCTAAGAATGGATGAAAAGATTATCGACGCCATTGATGAGTACTGTTTTGCCGGTACAGGTGGCACGATGCACTAAGACATTTTTAAAGGATACTAATGAGGCCGAAATGACTGGAGAGAGCCCTTTGGTGACTTAGATAAGCTCATTGGTGCCAGCGCAGATGGAGGGAGGTGTTGTAAGGCCACAAGAGGCATGGGTAGAGGCTGAGAAGACTGGAAAGAGCATATTAGTGCCTTTGAGGAGTATCGCTCCGCTGATACAGGTGGCGCGACTTACCATGATGCCCCAGGAGGATTGTGATGAGGCCAAGAAGGCTAGAGAGAGTCCTTCGGTGTCTTCAATGAGTGTTGTGAAGCCGGCACAATTGATGCATTTTTTCGATAATCTTTGGAAAGTATATTCTGACGTAAAAAAGGATAAAGAGTGTACTTCGGTGTCTCCGATGAGTATAGAATTGTCGGAAAAGGTGACACAATGCCTCCAGGAACATCAGAAGATGGTAGAGAGTGTAATTTGTGATGGAATTTGTGCTTTTGGATGCAAGGTGATGTATGGAGGATCGGTTTCGACTGTTCTATGGTCGTCGAACCTTATCTCGTTGCCATGATTGGTTAGCCCTTCTTTTTTCAATTTTCTTATAGGGCTATCGAGAGTTGGTCTTTTAAGCTTGAGAGATATGGGTGGGGAGGAGAATGCAGTGTATCATGCAGATTCTCTTAGCGTATCTGGGGTTTCCTTTTCAGCGGCAGACGCAATGGTTTTATTAGTGGGTTTCAGTGAGAGAGAGGAATTCTCAGATTGTGTTCCTTTGAAGATTGTTGCTCCAAGTGGGTTGATTACTTCAGTAGAACAGGAGGGGGATGGTGAGATTTTGAGCTTTGAGGATAAGGTGAATATTTCTAGATGGGTGAAGCACAGAATTCCTGGTTTCAGTAAATAGGTTGGGCTTTCTATAAGCCGTCATGAGAAACTATGCATTGCTCTATTACAAAGGCTAGAATCTGCAATGGAGGCAGCCAATGTGTTACATAAGGAAGCTAGTAGTAATTGAAAAATGGTAAAATCTAAGAACAAAGGAAGAAGAGAGCTGAGAAATTTGGTCTCCTCGGTGAATTATGATGGGAAATAGAATGTTTAATTGGTACTTTTGTTACAAGTTGGGGGATTTTAGTAGTTATGAAGCTTAAAATGATTTCATGGAATGTTAGAGGTTTAAATGATCCTCAGAAATGTTTGGTGGTGAGAAATTTGTTACAAGAGTGGAAGTGTGATGTAGTATGTTTACAGGAGACCAAGATTGCTAGGATGAATAGACAAATGATTTGTAGTATGTGGAGTTGTCCATATGTGGATTGGGTTTCTTTGGAGGCGGATCAGACTGTTGGTGGGGTATTGATTATGTGGGATAAGAGGGCTTTGGAAAAGATGGAGGCCATGGTTGGTACTTTCTCATTATTGGTTAAGTGGAAAGGTGTGGTAGATGGTTTTATATGGGCATGCTCAGGGGTTTATGGTCCAAATGATAACAATGAGAGGGGACATATGTGGGACGAGTTGGTCGGTATTCAGTAGTATTGAAGGGTACCGTGGTGTTGTTTTGGGGACTTTAATATTGTAAGGTTCCCAAGTGAATGCTTGGGTGGAACATGTATTACTCTAGCCATGGATAAATTTTCTGAATTTATTGAGGATCTTAATTTGATTGATCTACCGTTGGAAGGAGGTAGCTATACTTGGTCTAGTGGTACATATCAACCATCGATGTCTAGGATTGATAGAGCTCTAATCACTCATGATTAGTAGGAACATTATCCGGATGTTATTCAAAGGATTTTACCTCGCCCCATTTCAGATCACAATCCAATTCTTTTGGAGGCAGGGGGAATGGCGAGGGGGAAGAGTCCTTTCAGGTTTGAAAATATGTGGTTGAAGACAAATGGGTTTGTGGATAGAGTTCAATCCTGGTGGAATCGGTATTCGTTTGTGGGTACACCTAGTTTTGTGCTTGCCAAGAAACTAAAGGCATTGAAGGAGGATATAATTCAATGGAATCGTAAAGAGTTTGGTAATGTAGATCGTTATAAGAAACAATTGCTGGAGGAATTGAAAGGTCTAGATGCTAAGGAAGAAGAGCTTGGACTCATTGATGGGGAGAAATGTTATAGGGTTGATTTGAGATCCAAAGTGGAGCATCTTCTTTCTTTGGAAGAAATTTCCTAGAGACAAAAATCTAGGATGTTATGTATTATGGAAGGAGATAATAATACCAAGTTTTTCACAAGATGGCAAATTCCCATAGGAGGCATAATCATTTGAAGATATTGGAGGTGGATGGGGTGGTTTTTGAAGAGGAATCCGAGATAATTGCTTAGGTAGTATAGTTTTATAAAAATTTGTATAGGGAGTCTAAGGGGTGGAGGCCTTTTGTGGAAGGCTTGGAGTTTGACCGTATTGGGGATATGGAGAGGGTTTGGCTTGCAAGAAAGTTTGAGAGGGAGGATATTTTCCAAGTTGTAACTGACTTGGAAGGGGACAAAACTCCAGGTTCGGATGGGTTTACTATGGCTTTTTATCACTATAGTTGGAGTGGTGGAAAAATACGTCTTAGCAGTCTTTGATGAGTTTTTTCAATATTGTAAGTTTGAGAAATCTTTTAATGCTACTTTTATTGCTTTGATTCCAAAGAAGAATGAAGCCTCTAATATTAGAGATTTTCGGCCTATTAGCTTGGTAGGGAGTGTGTATAAAATTTTGGCTAAGGTTTTGGCAAATCGCATAAGAATGTTATTAGATCAGTTGATTTTTGAAACTCAGAATAGCTTTGTGGGAGAGAGACAAATCCTTAATTCAGTTCTTATTGCGAATGAATTTGTTGATAGTCGAGTGAAAAGTCGAGTTCTTGGGGTCATATGTAAACTTGATGTTGAGAAAACATATGATCATGTAAATTGGGAGGCACTTTTGGATTTGTTGAATAAAATGGGCTTTGGGGTGAAATGGTGTAAGTGGATTCGTACTTGTATCTCCATAGTTTAGTTCTCAGTCTTGATTAATAGGTCTCTAGCTAATTTTTTTGGTAGCTCAAGGGGCTTAAGACAAGGGGATCCATTATCCCCTATGCTATTTTTGATAATGATGGAGGTATTCAGTAGGATGTTGAGAAGAGTAGAGGAAGCTGACTTAATCCGTGGTTTTAAGGTTGAGGGTAGGAGGGGTGGTGGGGAATGTGTTTCACATCTATTGTTTGCAGATGACATTATTCTTTTTTGTGATGCAAATGTGGAGCAAATTCTGCATATTCGGTTGTTGTTACTTTGTTTTCAGGCTGTGACATGTTTGAAGGTTAATGTGCAAAATAGTGAAATGGTTCCAATAGGGGAGGTTGACGATGTGCATGCATTGGCTGAAATTTTGGGCTGCAGAGTTGGAAATCTACCCATGTCTTATCTTGGCATGCCACTGGGGTCTTCACATAACTCTCCTTCAATTTGGAATCCTATCTTGGAAAAAATTGAGCAGAAGTTGGCTGGGTGGAAAAAGTTGTATTTGTCTAAGGAGTTAGATTGACGTTACTTAAGAGTACGTTATCTAGTCTTCCCACCTACTTTCTTTCGCTTTTCACGATTCCTACTTATGTGGCTAATAGAATTGAAAAATTGCAAAGGGATTTTCTATGGAGTGATAACAAGACTCACCTGGTAGGATGGGATAAAGTTTATGCACCCATAGCCAATAGTGGATTAGGGATAAGAAAACTTACTACTTTCAATAAAGCATTATTGGGGAAATGGTTGTGGCGGTTTGGGAAAGAGGAGAAAAGGTTGTGGAGGAGGGTGGTAGCTTCAAAATTTGGGGAAGAGTGGGGGGGGATGGACCTCTAAGTTGGGTAGGGGAGTGCATGGGTGTGGTTTGTGGAGAGGTATTCGTATGGGCTGGGAGGACTTTAGCAAAAATACTTAGTTTGTTGTTGGGTTGGGGAATAGAGTGAGATTTTGGCAGGATGGGTGGTATGGAGATCAACCTTTCCAAGTTATTTTCTTGAGGCTGTATGGCATTGCTATTGATAAGGAGGCTTCTATTGAAGCTTCTTTGTCAAGGGAAGGGGCAGAGGATAGAAGAATTTAAAGATGGAGGAAGGGCTACGTTTTCTTCGTATCTTGGGAGCCAATACCCCCTCAATGGATGTTGGAGATCGGTTGAGATAGAAATTGAAGCCTAATGGGAATTTTGACATCCGGTCGTATTATAACAAATTGCAGGACTCACCCTTAATTGTCTTTCCTTGGAAAGGGATATGGAGAGTTAAGGTCCCTAGACGTGTTTCTTTTTTTGTTTGGTGTGTAACTTGGAATAAGATCCTCACAGGTGATAATTTGAGACTAAGGAGCTTGGATTTTGTGGACTGGTGTATTATGTGTCGACATTGTGGGGAGACAGTGGATCACTTACTTCTTTATTGTGAGATGACTTATTGGTTATGGAGCTTTGTTTTTATAACCTTTGAAGTGGCATGGGTCATACCTAGATCGATTCCAGATTTGCTTTTTGGTTGGTGGAATTGGTTGGGGAAGCATTTATCTTAAATCTGAAATTTAGTTCCGTTGTGCGTACTATGGTGTCTTTGAAAGGAAAAGAATCGACAGACTTTTGAGGATTTGGATAAGTCTAGTGATCAGATGCGTGTTTCATTTAATGGAACTCTTTTTGATTGGTCTCGAGCTTGGGGACTCACGACTAGTGATTCTCTCCCCTCTTTTCTTAGTTCTCTTTCTCTTTTGTAATTATTTTGCTGTTTGGTTTTCTTTTTTTGTTTTTTCATGCTTTCTTTTTTCTTTCTTGTAATTTTCTGGTTTGGTCTGTTCTTTTCTTGCATAGAAAAGCCTTTTGTATATATATCATTCTTACTTATCAAAAAAAAAAAAAAAAAAAAATCAAATAGACAAAATTCTAGTAGTGAGGAATAATTTAAATTGTAACAAAATAAATATAAAATAACACAACTTTACCGTCAATATGACTTCCCTACATCTACATCACACCCAATTACTCTGTATTTTATTGGCTTTCACGGAAACTAAACCAAAAAAAAAGAAGAAGCATAAATCAATTTGCTATGTTTCTTAATCCAGTGTACTCAATCAAGTATTCTTGTGCCCACAGTGAGATGTTCCATGGACCATAGTGGATGCTTTGTAATTTCAGTCCATTGTTGATTTTTGGTTGCCAAATTCTCCACGCATTGCAGTAAAAATTTGTGTCATTTGCTTTACTCAAACATGAATTCAATTACTCCCTAGAGAAATAAAGAGTGAACCTCCTGAAGTCCAGACCATAGTCTACAACATTAATAAGGTAGTCAGGTCAGGTCTATTATTAAACCATATTTGTCAAGTGTAACATTGGAACTATCAAATGACATATTCATTTACTTTTCTTTGTGTGATGGCAAAGCATATTTTGATAGCTAATTAATAGCATTACAGTGAAATCTGAGTTGAAGGTAAGGAAACATGTCTATGAAATAATAGGCAACTTCTAACTTTAGATTAAAATATAAACATAATTACATAATGCGTAACTTGTCCAACAGACGACAAAGGAGCACTACTCTTTGAAGGCAACCAAACCCTTTGCTAGGTTTCACTTGGTGGTGGGAGTGAATAATTGGCATTATCATCATTCCTTACAACCCAAACTCAAAAAAATAAGAGTCAGAGAAAAAAGGGACTCTCTCCTATAATTGAAACACTTCAATTTGGCTTAGGTATCATCACAAACACTTAGGGGTGATGAGGTTGGACTCTTTTCATATGCTATGCATTGAAGTCCTGGCTATTGTAGACAATAATCTGGGATGATGATAAACACCGTTTCCCCTTGGATCATGACAATAGAAACAACCTACAACATCTAACATTCCATGAGGTAAAAGAGAGGACAATCCAACTACAAATTGTAGACCACTGAATTCATTTGATGTCAAGCTTTACATTCAGACTCAATTGCAAGTTGGATTGCAAATATCAGTAGCATAATCAATGGCAATTATATAGCAAAGTATAATTCCAAGCCAAAATTTGATTCGAAGGAACAACATATGATCCAACTCAGTTTTTGCAGGAGAAGAAACGGCATTTTTTTCCTATCCTTTTATCTTATTTTTCCCTCAAATGTGAAGAATAAATTAAAATTTTGAAAGACAACAAAGATGAAAAAATTAATGTATAAATAATGTGACTTCCTCCACCGACAATAATGTGAGTTAAATATAAATAAGCAGAATCTCACCAACATGTTTAATATAACCACAAATCAAACACTTACCAACAAAACTTTTTTAATGTAAATAAGCAAGATCTCACCAACATGTTTAATATAAACATAGGTCATGCACTTAGCCAACAAAACTTCCTAAGAGCAAAACCTTAAAGACACATCACAAAAGCAAACAACAACAAAATTACAACTCAGAAGAAAAACATAACAAACAAAAGATCCTAGAGAGTTAAGAAAAATTACATCTCAACACAAGCAATTAACTACAAAATTACTGAATTTCATAACTTTGTTTTATTCACATGGCAAAAAATAACTTCTAGAGCCTATAAATATGGCCACATACCAAAACTATCAACCAAATTATAGCACATGTTAGAATATAAATATCACGCAACTGAGATGACCAAATTTTTAGTGAAATAAAGTAGAAAAGTGCATTCATGATCAACTGGAAACCTAAGCAAACCTCAACTCCACAAAAATCATACTTTAAAATCAAGTTCTAATCTACTTCCAAAACATATTTAAACAAATGATTAAATGCATTAAGTACTAATCAAATTAAATAAAAGATCGAAAGAATAGTAAATGTAACATCTCCGTAACAATTTAACCATTACAAACTCTCTATGAAATCCATATATTGAAGTGTAGGTGTCTAAGATATCCCTAGATACATAGTACTTAAGTATGCGAGTTATGTTGAGTGCAATATGATAGAGGTTAAAGCTGATTTAATTCAAAGGTATAGAACTACAAAACCTCCATATAAATATAACTAAAACAATTTATTTATTTTTAATCCAATAACTAAAACAATTTCAACAATTAAAAAAATTAAGAAATAGGCATTAATATTTATCAATTCCACTATGAGGCGACAAAAAAAGAGGGTTTTTTTTAAATATATTTTATTTTAAATCAAGGTGATAAAAACTTGCCAAATCTTTTTGAATCAAATCTTGTCATAAAAAAACTACAACTACAAATATTCCAACTTACAAACCTCAAAGGTGTGCCAATATTTCATAGTTTCATACCAGTGCCTCATATTTCTTTGTTTGATTATGTTGGAATCTTAAAATTGAACAACAAATGAACCAATAAAATCAACATATATATACAAAATCCGAAAAGCAACAAAACTGCTGCAAACAAACCAAGCCAAGAAATCAATAACAACTCAAAAGGATTTTGTGAATACAACAGAAGGCCAAAATTTATATCAATATGGGAAAAAGAAAGAATTGAATCCAAAAATTATGTACCACCTGTCTAAAGAGAAATTCCATCAAACACATGGCAGGCAACCCTTTTCAAAATCCTCCAATCGTGCCCTTCTTTTTCTCATCTTTCTAAGTCTCTCAAACCAATTCTAAATTTTAAACCTTAATCAAAACCAATTCTAGGCTACATACGTAAATCAAAACTAAACAATTCATATCAAAATTTTTGAACATAAGAAAGTACCTTTAACTGATGTGGTATCGGCGGTATTACGGTGGTGGGATGCCGACTGAAGGTGAGTGCTGGCTTGACAATGTTGGCAGCCCTCAAACTTCTCTCTGGGGGTCTCTATTTCTTCTCGATGTGCCTTAAAGATGTTTTTCTTGGTTTGAGGCTTTGCTTGAAAATAGGTAAAAACTTGTATGGAGAGATTGTCACAAAGTTCTTGCAAGAAATAAAGTACAAACAGTGGAATTGAAAAGAGAAGCCATTTTTCTGAGATTTTCCACCAAATAAAGAGATATTGTTTCAAAGTTGTGCACAGAAAAATTAATTTCAGAAGAGAGTGAGAGAGAGAGGAAGGGAGAGAGGAGTAGCGTATAGAAACAAAGAGAGTAAAGTCTTAGATAGTTTTTATGGGTAGGAACATGAAACGGGTTTGTAAACTCCTACCCAAAAGTTAGAACGTTGTATTTTTTTTTTTTTTTTCAGAAACTTTTGAGAAGTAAAACGGTATCTAATGAATCAGAACATTGTGTCTTTAAATTAATATAGGCTACTAAACAAAAAAGTTACTAGAATATCAAAACGTTTTGCAGAAATCACCATACAAAAAGTCACTTTTTTCATGTTTTTAAAATGTAAATGTGGCAGTAATTTATGCAGCTACGTGCTGTAATAAGAAGTGGTCAACAAAAAGTTAAACATTTCGGCTATTAGTTATTATTATATATTGAATAGGTGCTTACTTCTCAAGATGAGTAAGTGCGTGGAACCCATATGTCATTGAAACATAGGTCTCATGAGACCGTCTCACATAAGAACTTTTCTCTCTCAAAATATATTGATACAATGAAACATATTGTAGCAAGTAAAATTGTCTAGACATACACATTTATTCAATTCTAACCATTATCCAAAGAACACTACCTGGGATACAACTCAGTAATTGAAACCTCATACTTAGATACATTGGAATTAATACCCTGTTGTAAGGATTTGGCTAATGGAAGATTGCTCTGCAGAAAGCTTGCAGGTTGTGTAGGTGCAGGGAGGGCAACAGAATTGCTATTAAGCATGAGAAGTACTGAAGTCATGTTTGGTCTGTCAGCAACATTATGTTGAACACAAAGCAGCCCGATGTGAATACATCTCATCATTTCAGCTATTGGACCGCCCCTTAATGTGGGATCTATGAGATTTGAAGTTGTCCCCTCCCTCCAATTTTCCCATGCCTGTAAAAATATATCGATGTCAAAACTAAAAATTGTACCAATTTTTGTTTATCCTGATTCTCAAAATCCCCCCCACCCCCCTTTTACACAAAATATAGTACCAATTGATATTCATACTCACAAATGTTAGAAGGTATTCAATATTCTCTTCATCACGGAAACGAGTAATTTTTTGGCCGCTTACAATTTCCAATATTAACACACCAAAACTAAAGATATCCGATTTAACTGAGAATTGTCCAAACATTGCATATTCTGGAGCCATATATCCGCTGCATAATAATATTAATAAAATTAGTTTGGTTAAAGAACAATCATAAATTAGGCTTGATTTGAAACGTAATAAACCATTAATGATTATGAGTTGTGACCATATGATTTAATTCCCATCGTTGTTATGCCCTTGGTGTTAGTTTCATTATAATTGAAATATTTAAGACAATTATCCAAGGCATGTATAATTGTAGCTTTTAGCTCTAGCTTGTTGTGATACTTACTAGGTTCCCACAATTCTATTAGTGCTACCTTCACTTTGATCCAATGCAAACATCCTTGCCATGCCAAAATCTGAAATTTTAGGGTTCATTTCTGCATCTAATAAAATGTTGGCAGCTTTGAGGTCACGATGAATAATTCGAAGTCGAGAATCCTCATGTAGGTACAAAAGCCCTCGAGCAACACCTCCTACAATTTTATAACACCTTTCCCAATTTAAATCTGCACGCTTCATCGAATCTACGTTCATGAAACTATATTGTTACCAAATGAAATTATTTTGATTACAATGTACAATGTATAAATGGAAGTGCAATGGTACCAAATATGTAGTGATCAAGGCTTGTGTTAGGCACAAACTCATAGATTAGAAGTCTTTCATTTCCTTCCAAGCAAAATCCAAGGAGCCTAACTAAATTGCGGTGTTGAAGCTTGGCTACTAACAAAACCTCATTCTTAAATTCTTGATCTCCTTGTCTAGAGTTCTTTGATAATCTTTTCACAGCTATTTCTTCTCCATTGGGAAGTGTACCCTGAATATATAAAAAAGAAAAATTAGTCAACTTCAGGAAATTAGAAGTCATCATTTTACACAGGATTAAATTATTTTATTATATCAAAATGACTTCCTACCCTGTAAACTTCCCCAAATCCACCTTTACCAAGCTTATTTGTATCAGAAAAGTTGTCAGTGGCTGCTCTAATGGTGCTGAACTCGAATTGCAAGGATTCTACACTTGTTATTTTGTCCACAGCTTCACAAGAGAAACAAGTTAATATATATATATAAATGATACAGGTGCATTCTTATCTCCTTGCCTTTTCCTCAACGTACACACAATTAATGTCTATACTTATAACCGCAAACATTTTATGGTGATTATTCAAAATAATAATAATAAACATTTTATGGTGAGATATGTAAAGAGAAGCATTTTTTTTTTCTCAAAAAACACCAAATGCCGTAACCTACAGTTTAAAAAATATGTGAATTCCTACGCTTCACAATTTTAGAAATGTTTTCTTTTTCTATAACAGAATATTTTTCTCAAAAGAAAAAAAACAATGGGTTAATCTCACATTGAAAAATAAGTGTGATTTATAAAAATTTAAAACTCGTTCTGTGTATCCAAGAGTTATTTGGATATACATTACTGTTAGTTTCTTTAAAATCTTCTTCCTTTTCTTCTTGTGTATGTTGTTAAAATACTTAGTATTGTTAAAAAAAAAAAAAAAAAACAGAATACTTTTCAAATAACTAGCAGCAATTGAACTAATTTTAACTTACTTTCACAACTATCAATTGGCTTCGCTGCTCTTAAACAGATGCAAATGCTGAGGACAAGTATCAGGGCAATAATAGTTAGAAGAGCCATGATAATGGCAATTCGAGCTGTGACACAAATTACAACTTATCACCACATAATTAAGGAAAAAAGGAGTTGATAGTGATACTGCAACACATATATATGTTGCTTTGCGTAGAAAAGGAAAATTATGAAAGAAAATAACAACACACAATACTTTTGAACTTCATAATAGCCTGGATTAAATTGAACAGTGTCAACTAGCCCACTCATAAATACCCTTCCCAAGACATACTTGTAAGAGGGGCAACAAGTACCATGAGGAGAAGAAATAATTACACAAAAAATTCCATGATATATTGTGTTTGGCCTATAATAAAAGCATGTTATCAATAGACAATAAGCTTAGGTGAAACTATTGTGAAAGTAATAACTTAATTACTATCTCAATAAATTATAAAAGAATTTGTGAAATTTTGTGTGTGTACTGTGTCCTACTTACATGAGAATTACCGCACCTTTTGCAGACATGGGAGGGTAAAAAATTGGTGATGGTGGCAAGGTTGCTTCAGCTCGAGGTTGAAAAAAAAGATAGTTGTCAAACCTAAAATTGCAGCTTGGTGTGTAAAATCTACCACTTCCCTTTCCAATACCATACAGTGGAAGTTGTGAAGAAGTCATTTCTAAACAATTATTGCATTGTTGCTCGGTCAAGTCAGGAGTGCACTGCACAAGCCCATACAATTCGCTCGAGTCCGGGGCGACTGAGGTCTTGGTAGCAAACTTGAGATTACTAGATGCAGCTTCACTTATCATACTGTCTAACAGGGACTTCACCGCTCTGCCATAGCCATCTACATCCGACACGTTATTTTGGTTATACCTATAGCAAGAAGAATTATCATCCTCGCTGCCAAATATGGAGTGGTTTGAGAAGCGCAAAGTGCAATTGTCGTACCAACCTATTGCCTCCTTTTGATTGGGACAAAGTTGTATGAGAGCAAGTGTGGAGTCATTAAGGCAACTTCGGCAAACATCTTGATTAAGATCTCCTCTACAGAGTCCAATTGTATAGACTTTGTCAGGGTCCTGGCCATAAGAGGCACTGTAAAACCCATTGTCAATTGCAGTGTTGGAGGAGAAGGATGAAAACACATGGTTGAGATTCGCTGCGTAGGTACTGTTAGTGGTATAGTTACCCAGGCCAGGTGAACAGGTGTGGCATATGAAGCTTGGCTGAGTAGTGGCTTGAGGAATGAGTATGAAAATCAAACACAGTGAAAAAATTAGACTAGGAGAAACCGGTGCCATGTTATCATAAAATGGATGGATTTGTGCCTAGAGGCTTTACTGAGAAGGGTGATTTTAGTTTGCTCATTGCTGCAATCAAGTTTGTGGTGTTCAGAGCAAAGAAAGATGCAATGCAATGTGTTTAGGATAAGACCATAAGTGATCTGTGGTTGATGCCAGCCAGTCAACTCTAAAGAAAAGAGAATGGGAAAAGGAAAGCGAAAGATACACGAGTTTCTGGTAAAGACTTTTCATCTCCTCCCATTTTCCGTACCTAGCAAACAATGGAAAATTCCTCCCCAATGAATACTCTTTTCCTTCCTCCTTCCTCTATCGCTTTCTTTTACTTTGTGTCAAAGATTGCGTCCCAAATTTGATCAGAACATCACTTTTTTTTCTTTTTTTTTTTTAATGCATAAATAAACACAAATTACCTAAACAAGTATAAGAGGAAAATTGTGAAAACTTTTGTCCATAGGGAAACCGTAATCTGTACGGGCCCTACCCCCTTGTCAAGCCCAATCACCTTAAGGCCCGTAAGGACTAACTCTTATAGAAGCCCCACGCAGGTCACACATAGTAACGCGCGTGCTGTCCAAGATGATCGAGCTCGGAGCGCTCAAAGCAACTTGTGACGTGCCCCTGTCGAGCACCGAACTTACATACGGGGTTGGTCCCAACGCCACTATCATTTTCTCCTTTCAGTGGAGCTAGTTCCAATGCCACCCATTTTCTCCCATTCACAACTAAACCCCCACTTATGGATAATAGTATTGGACCTCTCCCTTCACCCATCAGGAGAATAATCATGACCGTTCCACTAAGTTTGGCTATAAATAGACAAAGAAAATTCAGTCAGAAAGGTTGGCAATTTTAGAGAGATAAGACTAGAGAGGGAACAATATCAACACCCCCCAAGGAAGAGAGGGAAGAGATAGTGAGAAACAAGGGAAGGAGGCCTAGTATATGTCCTTGCCGAGCATAACACCACCCGTGGTAGGAAATCCAAAAACCCATTATACAAATAGATTGTGAGCCCAAATCCCTTCAAGGCCCAGCAGTCTTACATTGGGACGCCACAATTGGCGCCATCTGTGGGGAAATCCTACTTAGCCGTGGTGCTATCTTGGCACGCTTGTAAGGATGTCTGGAAGCGGACAGAGAAGCAATGCGAAGGGCCATACTGGAGGGTCGTCGCGGGGGTCTACATGGCGGGAGAGGAGGCAAAAGAGGCAGGGGATAGAAGGCACGAGGAGGTAGAAGAGTCTGGGCCAGGGGAAGGGTCGTACCAAACCCTCCGGACAATGTCTGATGCCTCAAGCCGCAGCCGCCTTGACAGAAGAGACCAGGAGCTTGAATGGAGGGACCAAGAGCTCGAGCACCTGCACAGGGCGGTCAGAGATTTAGAGTTGCAAGCACGGGGCCGACAAGGGAGAAGGGACCATGGAGTACGAAGGGAAAGGTCGGTAAGTATGGGGAATCTTCGTGAGGCTGGATCTCATCAACCCGGGTCTCATAGGCACCGCGATCGCTCGCAAGAGTATGAGGACCGCGAATCAACTTCCCCTGACTTGGAGCGACCACGTAACGCGGCAATGGATACCATGAGCCAAGCACTGCGTCAAGCTGCCTAGTCACCGTTCTCTAGAGATATCGAGAGCGCGCCCATGTCGAGCCGGTTCGTGCGGCCACCGTTCAATTCCTACATTGGGAGAACAGACTCGATGGAACATGTAAGTCACTATATCCAGATGATGTCTTTACACTCTCGTAATAACGCATTGATGTGTAAGGTTTTCCCCTCGAGCCTCGGGCCCACTGCTTTGAGGTGGTTCAATGGGTTGAAGAAGGGCTCGATCCATAGTTTCTCGGAACTGATCTAGGAGTTCAGAGTGAGGTTCATGACGTGCAGTCGGGTGTCGCAGCTTGTGGACGCGTTGCTATCAATGAAGATGGGGGCTGGAGAGACCCTTCGCAACTACGCCAGTCAGTACTGGGAGCTGTACAATGAGATTGGCGGGGGTAACGAAAAGATCGCGGCGAGCACCTTTCGGATGGGCCTACCCGAGGAGTTCGGGCTGAGAGAATCGTTGACCTTAAAGCCTCCCGAGGATATGAGGCAACTGATGAGGCGTATCGAGGAGTACAAGCGCTTAGAGGATGATCAACTGCAGTCTAAAGGGAAGGAGCCGATGGTCAGTTATCCTCGGAATAACGGCTTCAACCCTAAACACAGGAAGGATTTGAGAATTCAGGAGCCCGGCTCGGCGGTTGGGGGAGTCAACGCAACATTCAAGGGGCCTGTACACCGCATCATTGGTAGGATAAAAAATGAACCGTATTTTAGACGACCGAACAGGATGGCAGGCGACCTGTCAAGGACTTATACAAGGGGCTTGGCCTGAAAAAGGGGGACTTGTCCAAGTATGATACACCTTTAATGGGATTCGATGGGCACGTGGTGATTCCAGAGTGGCAGATTTCGATCCTAGTTATCATAGGTGGCCGGGAGGTGATGGTGACGTTCATAGTGGTTGCCTCTTTCTCACCGTACAAGGCAATACTCGGAAGGCCGTGGATACAAAACATGGGGGCTATATCGTCCACCTTGCACGTGAAAGTCAAGTTCTGAATTGATGAGGGGGTTAAAGTAATAATGGGCGATCAGTAGGCGGCCAGACAATGTTTGGTAGCCACGACAATCAAACAAACTGAGCAGAAGGAATCAGCTGAGAAGGCGCCCCTATAGCAATTACAGCATCCCCAGGTGGAGGGGACCAGCGCTGCCGAGGATTTGGTAAGCATAAAGATATTGCCGGGAAGTGAAAGGAGTTTTCAGATAGGGGCAGGCCTGAGTGATGGGGAAAGGGTGCAATTGCTGTTATTCCTCATACAAAAGGTGGACGTGTTCACATGGAACTCATATGAGGTGCCCGACGTCAACCCTGAGTTCATAGTTCACAAGTTGAATGTGGATCCGTTGTGCCCCCTAAGAAACAGAGACTGAGAAGGTTTGCTAGGGAGCGCGCGAAAGCTGTTAGAGAGGAAGTTGGAAGGCTGAAAGAAGCAGGGGCCATAAAGGAAAAATTCTTTCTGGAATGACTTGCAAACACGGTGGTCGTGAAGAAGAAGAGCGGTAAGTGGAGGGTTTGTGTTGATTTTACCGATTTGAACCGAGCGTGTCCGAAGGATCCATTTCCGATGCCGAAAATCGACCAGTTGGTGGACGCTACATACGGGCACCCGAGAATGAGTTTCCTCAATGCTTTCTAGGGCTATCTCCAAATTGCCCTGGTCGCCGAGGACCAGGAGAAGACGGCATTCTTAACACCCGATGCTAACTACCACTATACCGTGATGCCATTCGGTTTGAAGAACGCGGGAGCCACTTATCAATGAATGATGACGAGGATGTTTAGAGATAAGATTGGACGGATGGTGGAGGTATATATTGACGACATGGTGATATAGAGCAAGCAAGAAGGACAGCACGTCAGCGACCTGAAAGAGGTGTTCGAGATACTCCGACAACACTGGCTACGCCTCAACGCCGATAAGTGCGCATTTGGGGTTGGATCTGGCAGGTTCTTGGGTTATTTGATTACTAAACGGGAGATAGAGGTCAGCCCTGACCAAATTGAAGCTGTGAGACATCTTAAACCATAGGGCAACCCGAAAGAGGTTCAAAAGCTAACTGGTATGTTGGCCGCCCTCAACTAGTTTATTTCCAAGTTTGTTGATCGATGCCAGCCTTTTTACCAACTTCTGAAGAAATGGAAGAGGTTCCAATGGGACGAGGATTACCTTGGCTAGGCATCGACGTTGTTAGTCCCCGAGCCTGGAGAAGACTTGTACATGTACCTCTCAGTGTTTAAGCATGTGGCGTGCGCCGTACTACTAAGGGACAACGGTGCACAGCTCCCGGTTTATTACATCAGCAAGACGCTAGTCGACGCGGAGACCAGGTACTTGCCACTGGAAAAGCTGGTGCTGGCACTCGTACACTCCACCCGAAAATTACCCCATTATTTTCAAGCCCACACGGTCCATGTCTTGACCGAGTATCCGCTCCAATCATTGTTGAGGAGATCTAACTTCATGGGGAGGAAAGCCAAGTGGGGGACTCGACTAGGCTCCTTTGACATCAGATACAAGCCGAGGAACTCGGTGAAAGGATAGGTACTTGTGGATTTTATTGCTAAGTACTCGCCGAGAGCTGCGAGCATAACCAGCTTGGTAGAAGTCAGGCCATGGAGGGTGTTTGTGGACAGAGCATCCAATGCGGCTGGAGCAGGGGCAGGGATCGTGGTCATCACCTCGAAAGAGCTGAAACTGGAACACTCATTCAGGTTAGGCTTCAGGGCTTCTAACAATGAGGCCGAATATGAGGCTCTGCTGGTAGGACTAAGGGTTGTCATGGATCTGGGGGCAGAGGAGGTGGAGGTATATTTGGACTCCCTCCTCGTGGTAAGTTTGGTCCAGGGGAACTTCGAGGCCAAGGATCCCCTGATGATAGAATACTTGTGGCTAGCAAAGCAGATGATGGATAATTTCGAGATAGTCAAGATAGAGCGGATGGCCCGGGGGCAAAACCGGCACACCGACTCCTTGGCAACTCTAGCATCATTGATAGCTGACGAACTACCTTGGCTGATCAGGGTGGAGTTGGTGCCTGAGCCAAGTATTGCCGCTAGGGCACTGATTGTACAAGTCACTGAAGCTGAGAAGTACTGGATGGATCCGATCATCCACTACCTTTCAGAGGGTCGGGCCCTGGAGGACGAGAAGGAGGCAGCTAGAGTACAGTGAACTGCCGCTCAGTATTGGTTATTTGTTGACCAGAAGCTATATCGCAGATCATTCGAAGGGCCATAACTGCAGTGCCTATGCCTTGACCAAGCTAAGGAGCTGTTAGCCGAATTGCACGAGGGAATCTGCGGTAGCCACATGGGGGGACACTCGCTAGTGCACCGAGCAATGACCAGGGTTTCTGGTGGCTGCGGATAAGGAAGGAAGCCACCGAGTATGCTCAGAGATGTGAACAGTGTCATGTTCACGCACCGATGATCTGCCAATCGGCCGAAAACTTGAACCCAGTTTGCAGCCCATGGCCATTCGCCCGCTGGGGGCTGGACATAGTCGGGCCTTTTCCCTAAGCAACGGGCAATCAAAGGTTCATGCTGGTGGCGGTGGACTACTTCACAAAGTGGGCAGAGGCTAAGGCGCTGGCCAACATTCGAGACTTTGATGTTAAGAGGTTTGTGTGGAGGAACATTGTAACGAGGTTCGGCGTGCTGGAGTCCTTGATATTGGACAACAGCCTGCAGTTCGACTGTAGACCTTTCCGGGAGTTCTGCGAGGGCCTTGGTATTTGGAACTGGTACTCCATGCCGGCCTACCCACAGAGTAATGGCCAGGCAGAGGCAACCAACAAGGCTATCATGAGTGGCCTGAAGAAAAGATTGGAGGGCGCCAAGGGCAGATGGGCCGAGGAGTTGTCGAGCGTCCTATGGCCATACCGAACTACTCTGAGGAGGTCCACCGGAGAAACGCCGTTCTCACTAACTTACGGAGTGGAGGCGGTCATCCCTGCTGAAGTAAACCTCTGTGGCGCCCGAGTTATGGGATTCATTTCTGACGAGAACGAGGAGTTGATGGCTAGGGAGCTGAACCTGCTGGAGGAGCACTAGGATATGGCCACTATCCGGCTGGCAAAGTATCAACAGAAGCTCGCCCGGAGGTACAATAGAGCTGTCAGAAGGAGGGAGTTTGCCGCGGGAGATCTGGTACTCCGAAAGGTAGTGGGGAATACGCGAGACACGAACTTGGGAAAGCTAGCTCCGACTTGGGAAGGGCCCTACCGTGTGACTGCTATTACCGGTGCAGGGGCATACTATCTGGAAGATTTGGAGGAAAAACCACTTCCCTGGCCATGGAATGTTTGCAATTTGAAAAAATTGTATCAGTAATCGGGCACCCTCCAAAGATGTCAACCCGATGTAACCGGGCAACACTGCATATGTAATATGAAAACCTCGATTTAGCACCCCCCCTTTTTCTTATTTTGAGTTATTATCGCTAGGCAAGAATTATAAAGAGATTCGCGAGTTTAAAGGCAACTCGCTCATGGCAAGGATAGAAACCTGCCCTCGGTTCGAGCCCTATCACCGAGCAGGCGAAAACCTTACGCTATTTTTATGTAAGGACGGAAACCTGCCCTTGGTTTGAGCCCTATCACCAAGAAGGTGAAAACCTTACGCTATTTTTATCTAAGGACAGAAACCTACCCTCAGTTCGAGCCCTATCACCGAGCAGGTGAAAACCTTAAGCTATTTTATCTAAGACAGAAACCTGCCCTCGGTTTTAGCCCTATCATCGAGTAGGTGAAAACCTTACGCTATTCTTATCTAAGGACAGAAACCTGCCCTCTGTTCGAGCTCTATCACTAAGCAGGTGAAAGCCTTACACTATTTTTATGCAAGGATAGAAACCTACTCTCGGTTCGAGCCCTATCACTGAACAGATGAAAACCTTATGCTATTCTTATCTAAGGACAAAAACCTGCCCTCGGTTGGAGCCCTATCACCGAGCAGGTGAAAACCTTACGCTATTTTTATCTAAGGACAGAAACTTGCCTTCGATTCGAGCCCTATCACCAAGCAGGTGAAAACCTTACGCTATTCTTATCTAAGGACAGAAACCTGCCCTCGGTTTCTGTCATCGGTTCGAGCCCTATCACCGAGCAGGTGAAAACCTTACGCTATTTTTATCTAAGGACAGAAACCTGCCCTCGGTTCGAGCCCTATCACCGAGCAGGCGAAAACCTTACGCTATTTTTATGTAAGGACGGAAACCTGCCCTTGGTTTGAGCCCTATCACCAAGAAGGTGAAAACCTTACGCTATTTTTATCTAAGGACAGAAACCTACCCTCAGTTCGAGCCCTATCACCGAGCAGGTGAAAACCTTAAGCTATTTTTATCTAAGACAGAAACCTGCCCTCGGTTTTAGCCCTATCATCGAGTAGGTGAAAACCTTACGCTATTCTTATCTAAGGACAGAAATCTGCCCTCTGTTCGAGCTCTATCACTAAGCAGGTGAAAGCCTTACACTATTTTTATGCAAGGATAGAAACCTACTCTCGGTTCGAGCCCTATCACTGAACAGATGAAAACCTTATGCTATTCTTATCTAAGGACAAAAACCTGCCCTCGGTTGGAGCCCTATCACCGAGCAGGTGAAAACCTTACGCTATTTTTATCTAAGGACAGAAACTTGCCTTCGATTCGAGCCCTATCACCAAGCAGGTGAAAACCTTACGCTATTCTTATCTAAGGACAGAAACCTGCCCTCGGTTTCTGTCATCGGTTCGAGCCCTATCACCGAGCAGGTGAAAACCTTACGCTATTTTTATCTAAGGACAGAAACCTGCCCTCGGTTCGAGCCCTATCACCGAGCAGGCGAAAACCTTACGCTATTTTTATGTAAGGACGGAAACCTGCCCTTGGTTTGAGCCCTATCACCAAGAAGGTGAAAACCTTACGCTATTTTTATCTAAGGACAGAAACCTACCCTCAGTTCGAGCCCTATCACCGAGCAGGTGAAAACCTTAAGCTATTTTTATCTAAGACAGAAACCTGCCCTCGGTTTTAGCCCTATCATCGAGTAGGTGAAAACCTTACGCTATTCTTATCTAAGGACAGAAACCTGCCCTCTGTTCGAGCTCTATCACTAAGCAGGTGAAAGCCTTACACTATTTTTATGCAAGGATAGAAACCTACTCTCGGTTCGAGCCCTATCACTGAACAGATGAAAACCTTATGCTATTCTTATCTAAGGACAAAAACCTGCCCTCGGTTGGAGCCCTATCACCGAGCAGGTGAAAACCTTACGCTATTTTTATCTAAGGACAGAAACTTGCCTTCGGTTCGAGCCCTATCACCAAGCAGGTGAAAACCTTACGCTATTCTTATCTAAGGACAGAAACCTGCCCTCGGTTTCTGTCATCGGTTCGAGCCCTATCACCGAGCAGGTGAAAACCTTACGCTATTTTTATCTAAGGACAGAAACCTGCCCTCGGTTCGAGCCTTATCACCGAGCAGGTGAAAACCTTACGCTATTCTTATCTAAGGACAGAAACCTGCCCTCGGTTTGAGCCCTATCACCAAGCAGGTGAAAACCTTACGCTATTTTTATGCAAGGACAGAAACCTACCCTCAATTCGAGCCCTATCACCAAGCAGGTGAAAACCTTATGCTATCTTTACCTAAGGACAGAAACTTGCCCTCGGTTCAAGCCCTATCACTGAGTAAATGAAAACCTTATGCTATTCTTATCTAAGGACAGAAACCTGCCCTCGATTCGAGCCCTATCACCGAGCAGGTGAAAACCGTACGCTATTTTTATCTAAGGACAAAAACCTGCTCTGGGTTCGAGCCCTATCATCGAGCAGGTGAAAACCCTACGCTATTTTCTATTTAAGGACAGGAACCTACCCTCGGTTCGAACCCTATCGCCGAACAAGTAAAACCCTTATGCTAGCCCTATTGCCGAATTGGGATTTGGTTAATTTGTTTTGATTTAAGTTGTTCACTTATGCCGGGCTCGATTTAAGTTGTTTACCCCGACGGCTCAAATTCAAAGGGGACACTCCTAGCAATCTGACGCGAGAGAATAAGATATGATGGCATTCAACAACGATATAAACGGCACAAGTTGAGACAACGGTATCTAAAAGAAAAAACCATTAATTATAGACATGTGACGGACAGGGAAATTGTTCTATCACCACAGCTCGACGATTTAAGCCTCTTCTAACATAAAAAAAAAAAAAAAAAATTACAGCAATAAAACAAAAAGAAAAAGCAGAAAGGCAAAAAAGGGCTGAATTATCAAACGACAGGGTCGGTTGGAGGGGGGAAGGTAAAGACTACTCGGACCTGCTTACAGTTGTTGGTAGGTCTTTTTCTAGTGCAGCTTCGGCCCCCGCACGGATAAGGCTTGACACCTCCGGGTCAACTGCCTCCATATGAGCATCGATGTCCTGCACAAGGTCGATCATACTTGGATTCTCCTCCTTGTTTGATGCCTCGGTCTGACTCTGAACTGCAGGGGGAAGGGGCTGGGTAGGGGATATTCTTGGTGTTCCACAGCAGAGAGTCCGTGGCCACCCCTATCGCCTGAAGGGTAGCTAGCCATCTCTCCTTGAAGCCGTGCTGCCAAGTTTGGTGAATGATCGGCTCCGCGGAGTTTTCAGCATCCGAGAAGTCGACCTTATACCACTTCTCCTCGCAGGCTTCGAAGGACTCCTTAAATTGTCCACCGTCGCCAACTTGAGCTCGGTCTCCCTAAACTTCACCTTTAGAAAGGTTAGCTTCCCCTCGGCGGCCTGCCGGGCCTTCTCGGCGTCCACCGCTTTTCTCTCCGAAGCTGCAGCAGACTTCCCCTTCTCCCTTGTCGTGGCCTCGACAACAAACTTCAGCGCCTTTTCCCCCTCCAGGGCCTTGGCGGCATCCTTCAACCATTTAGTCACGATGCTGGTCATCTGTACAGCCTGGAGAAAAGATAGTAGCACAATAATGGAATTAGAAAAGAAAACGGAAGACCAATCAGTTCGATGTACACGGTCGGGGAGGATAGAGCATTACCGCGATGGAGTGCCATTGCAGTCACGTGGCAAGTGTCTCGTCATCGACTTGTGCATAGTAATGCACATCCTCGGGCAGCATGAGGCCCCGCGCCAGACTTTGGGCCACTTGCCCCCTGCACCCTTGTCCCACAGCCAGACGCTGGCGGTTTTCGGCAAGCACTTGCCATCTAGCTGGAAGTTGTGTTACCAACCGACTACCGGCCAAGAAGAGGATGCCACATTGGTCTCAACTTGAATGACAGGGGGTGTGACCTCCGGCCACTCCGGAAGCCTGGAACCGCCCGCAGCATGGGGAGGGATCTTCGGCAGTGCATCACCCAAGACGGGAGGGTTCTTCTCAGCAACCCTTTTCCTCTTCTTGCTTTCACCCCTAGGAGGAGTTTGAAAACATGAGTTAGGATCCAGAACCTTTGGTCCTCTGAAAACATGAGCAAAAGCCTAAAAAAAAAAAAAAATCCTTGGTCCTCTGAAAACATGTGCCAAAGCCCAAAAATCCTAGGTCCTTTGAAAACATGAGCCAAAGCCAAAAAAAAAAAAAAAAAACAAAATCCTAGGTCCTCTGAAAACATGAGCCAGGATCCAAAACCTCTGGTCCTCTGTAAACATGAGCCAAAACCCAAAAAAAAATCCTAGGTCCTCTAAAAACATGAGCCAGGATCCAGAACCTTTGGTTCTCTGAAACACATGACTAGAATCTCTGTATTTTCTTGACCTCAGATAAGCATGTCTTGTACTCATTCAAAAAAAAAAAAAAAATTGCATTCATGAACTACGTTTAGACCTAATCCTCCCACCAAGAGGTACATAGGCAATCTCTCTTGAGATTCGGTCCACATTTTGATCCCCAACATGACTGTCTGCATTTTTGTCTACATGCCTCAAACATTCACCATGATTAAGTACTAATTGCAAAGTTAGGTGTCTCTTTCATACATTGACATTTGCTTTTCAAGCTTTGCCAATAAGGGGCATTTTGTTGACACCCCATTTTGCAACCTGTATTTAACCTTACACGGAGGGTAAAAGGTTAATTTAGCCTTAAAAATATGCATCTTGATTCTGGTCATTAGATCCTTAATCTCATTTCACCGAAATGATCTTAATGTTGTAACGATAAAATCAACTAGTCATAAGCCCCAATCGGACCATCAGATTGAAAGTTATCATCAAATCAAGTTTTAATAGCCGAGATGCACTATCACAAATTGAGACCGACTATATGTGATTATGAAAAATTGGTTCCAATTGGTTATAATTATAATCAATTTGAGATTAATGATGTGTCATAATTTGATTGGTTAGGACTACATTTTATGGTAAGGTTACACACACGTAATTAATTAAATAGTTAAACATTAATTATTCAATGAATAATTTGTGCAATTATCTTTTAATTAGAGTAAATTTGGAATCAACTAAGTCTGAAATGAGAGTGATTGGAACCATTTAATGTTAATTGGGAGCTAATTTGGGACCTATTAATGTTAATTGTGCTGAAATTATTTTCTAACAAATGACCTCTAGTCACCATTTCGTCAATATCTCTCAGAATATTTTGAGTCTGTGAATGTGATTAATTTTCTAGAAACTAAATATCCGGGGCTTCAATTTGAGCATAAAAACAAGAAAATTCCGATCTAAATTGAGTCAGATATGATTTTTCAAAGTTGGCTTTACAGGCTGTTACAGCAGCTACGGAAAAACCAAATTTTGGCTTGCTCCTCACTCCCATCAATCTTTACATTTAATTCACCAGATTTTCCCAAAGGCTTAAATGAGATCTAGGTTCATGATTCTTTGTCAACACGCATTAAATGGCCTTCCATTCATATTTCCTCAACCACTACTATGTAAACCCCCCTCCTTCATTCCAAAGCACACAAAAAACCCCCTCTCTTCTCCTCTCTTGAATTCTAGGAAGTTGAGTAGTCTTGTCATATCTTGGTCTTCTTGAGACTCAAGGTATTGAGTGAGACTCACTCTTCCTCTCCTAACTCTTCTTTTCCTCCACCCTTAGGACTTCCCTCAAGAGTCTCTTCATCCACCATATGGATATTGCATGAAGGTATAATCCCTTTCCATAATTATTTTTTTTGTTGCCATCATGAGAGTTTAAGATTAAAGCATGATAATAATCATTTAAATTCCTTTGAATATGTTTGAACGTTCTTAATTGTTCTTATATGTTCTTCACATGTTCTTGGATGTTCATCACATGTTCATGCATAACACTAGTTTCGATCTTAAATCCACATCAAAAACATGAAAAATATGTTTGTTTAATAGTTCTTTTAAATTCTTAGATCTAGGATATCACCATCCACACACATTTACTAGAATTATTTTTTAATCTAAATGAAATGCTTAATAAATTGAATTAGGGTTTATCACATGCACACACTTTAAATTCAACATGCAAATTGATTGATAACATATTAGATGATGTGATATGAATGTTGGCCACCATAGTCTAGAAGACCGGTTTCACCGGGTAAGGTGGGTGTCTAACACCAACCCACCTTGTAACATAGCCCTTGAACTTAGATTAAGGGTTGATAGACCAATGTTTATCCTTGTAATTTTTAATTTTTAGATTGTAACAAGGAAACAAAGTTATGTACTTTATCTTATATTGTATCTAGGACCAAAGTCATGTAATTTTCCTATGATCAATGTAAATTCAATTGAAAATTAATAAAATGAGGAATTTTTCAATTTTGGTTTTCTTATTTATCCCAATAATTAAATAAGTGGCGACTCCATTGTAAAACCCTTAATTTAAAGGGGAAAATATAACTAGTCAAACCTCCATTTTGAGAGACAATAACACGACTCCAAGCATTCACATGGGCTTGGCCCAGTACCATTAAAATGGGCCGGGGGTGCGGTCTCTCACAATAATCTAAGATAGAAATGAAAAGAATGTTGCAGAAAACAAACTTGACAAAGAAGGGGTTTTGAGAGAAAATAAGATTCGGCTTAAGAGAGGTTCGAGAGAGGCAGTACGAGGGAAATAGAGAGTATTTTAAAAACTCGGTCACATCAGCCCTATAAAACTGAAAACACGCATTTTTTGTGGGTTAGACAGTCGGGAAATTATTTTCGAAAAACACCATTGAAGCACAAACACTTTCGCGAGAAGTTTTTGGTCCCGAAACAGTCGTAAGACAGTTGCAAAAGTCTCTGTAGGAATTTGTGTTATCCAGTTTTTGCCTTAAAATCTTTTCCTGGGAATAGCTTGGTCGCGAAAAAGTCGCGAGATAGTCATGATACTCTTTGTGTGAAAATTGAGAATTTTAGATTTTCCTTAAACACTTTTCGTGGGAAGCTCTTAGTCGCGAGCTTCTAGTGAAAATGCATCTGGACCAGTTTTTGAAGAACAACACAAAAATGAATTTTGAACAAAAACTTAAAGCACGAAAGTATAAAAACACTTTCAAAAACATATAAACTAATCAAAAATCTTGTTAGGTTTGATCGGCAAGCAATTGAGTATACACATTTGATCATGTACAATCACACAAATGAAATAAGCATTCTCTAAGCAAAGTCTTGTGTGTTATGTGTGAGTATTGAATGTGGAATAGTCCTTAGTCTAGAGTGAAGCTTCAATGATCAATTCAATCAAGTCATACACAACTAGTACTAAGTCAAGTAGACTATCTCAATTATTGAAATGAACATACATGATCTCCCATAAGAAAATGATTACATTTCTTTGAAGCTTTTCATTTGGCTTCTTTACAAATCATAACATTTGATCATTTTTGAACAATACGTCTCATTTTGAGATTGATGCCTGAAATTTTTTATATTTCAACTTTGTGAGTGAGCCTTTGGCTTTTTGAGGCACAATACATTTCAATACAAGTCGTTTTCCTTTTTTCCTAGTCAAATACTAGTATGTGCGACGACTTTTGCAGCTCAATATCTCTTTTCGAGATTTGACATTTGATGAGCTATATAGCAAAAATATAAAAACGTAGAAAAAGATATAGGCACAAGCCTATGCATGTATCAAGACTAACAAGATTATTGACTAATCATTCATGACAAGCTTGAAGATTGATTTACAACAATCACACATAGATTTCAAGATTTTTCCCACAAAGATAGATATGCATACAAAACAAACTAAGCTCGTAAATGCACTACGCCATTAGTACAAAGGTACTAGGCCAAACTCACATGTGATATACACAACAAAAGCGATCAAACTTTGTGGAGATTTTTCAAATTTTTATGATTTTTTGAATTTTTCAACACACTAAAAAACATAACAAGAAAAGTAAGATCAACAAAAACAAAATGCAGCTAGCAAAAGAAAAATGCTATGAATCGAAAGTAATGGCACAAAAAGATTTTGCAAGACATGATGCATGAACCTATGACCCTAAACATAAGCATAGGAAATAATCATGCATGGGTACCCTTCTTCACCCACACTTTTCGAGTGTTTTGGGTGAGAGCCTTGGATGGAGGTGCACGTCCAACATAGTTTTCCCACCTCGGGGTGAAGCTAGCAAGGCATAGAGAGATGTTCTTTAGCATTTCCATGACGTCTCCAATGAGATGTCCTTCATTTTCTCCCTTAGACTATGTTCCCTTTGATTTCTTCTTCGAACTTCCTTGACCACCCATGGAGTTAGCCTTCTTAAGTGCATGAAGCTTGAAACAATTAGGCTTGTGTGCCCTTGAACACCACAATGATGACACACATGCTTCACTTAAGGCCCTCTCTAATTTTTGGATAATGACTTCCCTTTATCTTTTGGTCTTACACCAATAATTCTTTTCTCAGTAGTCGGGGTCTCAGTCTTAGGCGTTACTTCTTTAAGGTTCTCAACACTCTTGGCTGATACGAACCTTACTTCCTTCTTCGGTTTGCTGCTGGAGCTTTCTTCTCTGGTATAACCCAAGCCGGTCTTGTCATGTGAGGATTTTTGTGAGGAAAAGACACTGTTAAGTTTCTTGGTGGAGATTCGCTCAACCTTGAAATTAGCTTGGATTATTTCAAGCTCCCAAAACTTGATCTTAGAGTAAGCTTCAACCAGCTCTCCCATGAGTCCTTCTACTTCACACTTTGCCTCTTTAAGTTGCACAAGAGTACACCTATGCTCTTCTTCAATCTTCATCTTTCTCACAGCATGGTTCGCAGCCTTGGCATATTTTTCACAGTCTTCTAGCAAAGAATCATATGCTTCTTGAAGGTTGCTTTCTCCTTCATTTTGGCATACATCTTCATCTTCCGATTCTTCAACTTCCTCACCCTTAGAATGCTCACCAAGTTCATTTACCAAATTGCTCAAATCATCCTTAGATTCAACGGAGGTAATTGTCATGAAGGCCTTATAGTTCCCGTCACTGTCACAACATTCTTCCATGTCTAAATTTGAGCTCTCGGAGTCGCTAAGAGTAGTGGCAAACACCTTATCCTTCCCTTTCAAGTAGTTGGGACATTCTTTCTTGATGTGTCCATGACCGTTGCATTCAAAGCACACAACTCTTTAGGGGGATTGAGAGTCCTTCCCATCTTTCTTCTTGAACTCCTTTCTACCACATTTGGATGATGAGAATTTTCCTTTCCTAAAAGACTTTCCACTATTCTTCATCTTCAGAATTTTTCAGAAGTTCTTTGCAAGGAATGCTACTTCTTTCTCCACATCATCTTCTTTGGAAGAGTCATCCATTCTCTCATTGATGGTTTTGAGTGCAAGTGATTTTCTTGGTTTGTTAGAAGGCAATCCAAGTTCATATGTTTGGAGAGATCCAATTAGCTCTTGAATCTTGATCTCATCCAAATCTTTGCTTTCTTTTACAGCAGTAACCTTTTCACGGTAGCTCTCCGATAAGGACCTTAAGATCTTTATCACCACCTTAGCATCTTTAATCTTTTCATCGAGATTGAGCTTGGCAATCATGATTTCATTGAGCTTCCCATGAAATGAATCAAATGACTCATCATCACTCATCTTAAGCTCTTCAAATTGAGTGGTAAGCATTGGGAGTTTTATGTCTTTGACTTTCTTGGTACCTTCGTAGGTAGTCTCAAGAATCTTCCAAGCTTCCTTGACGATCTTCACATGCGATATCCTGCGAAATTCATCAATAGACACAATACAAAAGATAGCGTTAATTGCTTTGCTATTTGCATTTGCCAAAGCAAGTGCTGCCTTATCCCATTCAGACTTGGCTGTTGTGGGTGGGTCTAACATACCTATTCTTAACAAAATCCCATATAGACTCATCTATAGAACAAAGAAATGCCCCCATACGGACTTTCCAAAAAGCGAAGTTGCTCCCATCAAAGTATGGTGGAGCATTGAGAGATTGTGATCGATCTATCACAAAAGAGGTCTTGGGTCGCACTTAGGTAATGAAACACAACAAGTGCATCCGCTCTGATATCAATTGAAAGCTCGGATTTGTGTTAAAAACACAAGAGCTATTTAGACCTCAAAATAAAAAATTACTGCTCGGTTGATTTTCCTCTAACTTAAACTAAGTATGAAATAGAGTAAATGCGAGCGAGCAAACAAACAAAACCATTACTCTAAGCCATATTCAACACATCACAGCAGTATAAAGAAAGCTAAGAGAGTAGGGAAGAGAGATGCAAACACAAGATAACACTCTGATGTGTTATCGAAGAGGAAACTGAAGAACTCGGCGAAAAACCTCTCCACTGCCGTCCTAGCTGTAAATCGGTCCACTAAACAATAAGTTGGGATACACGAATAGTGAAAGGCCCTCCAATCCTAGTCTACCCAGTGCACCTAAGCCCTCGAAGCTCCTACTCCAACAAGACTTCTCGGAACCGTGTCTTGTCTAGCTTTCCAGATCCCACAAGGCACCTGATTGCATCTGCCAAAACTTGGCTTCTTCCAATGCTTCCTAGCAGCACCAAAACCTCACTGGACACTCAGTATGGGTGTGGTAAATGTTTGAGCTATCAACCTCTCAAGGATTTGGAAATGGAGAGGTAGGAATAGAGGAAAACCACAATAAATAGTGCAGAGAATTGTGGGTATGAAAATCTTGCACTCTCAAGGGTTTGAGGCTAGGATTTCCACTTCTAAAAAGCTTTCTACTCAATATGTGGATAATGATGGTATATAGTGTGTATGAGAATGTAGTGGAGCAAATAAGACAAAATAGCAAAACTGACTGTTTCGCGGGTATCTCGCGGGAATGCCTTACTCGCGAGACACTTGCGAAAATCATCTATCATGACTCTTCGCATTCCAGTTATGTGTAGGACACATGCATCACTTCGCGGGATGGCTAGTCACGAGCTACCCACGAAAACTCTTTTGTCTTCAACAGATGTCTTAAGTCTTCATACTCTCTCTCTTACACGCAGCCCTTACAAATAAATCCCACATAAAATACAGGGTATACAAGATTGAATAAAATTACAATCAAATTTGATACGGAATTAAAGCCAACACAAAATAGTTGTAAATCATAGCTTTATAGATCCCTACATTTTGGTATCAATTAATTTGGTCCCTGCTATTTTAAAACTATAGTTAATTTGATTCCTACCATTAACTTGCGAACCGAAAATACCTACATGGCAAAAAGTTTATACTGTTGTCATATTTAATATAAAAAAATTGGATGAAATGCAGTTGTGTCTAAGTTTTAGTGGCGATATCAATGCTTAGGTGGCAAAAAAAGGCCACATCAACTTTAAAAAATAATATCTTTTCTTTACCAATTTTTTTTGTTTTGTATTTTTTTTTAATTTTTTCGCAATTTTCTTAACTTGACAAAATTTCATTTTTATTTTATTGATATTGGTTTTTTACCTTTCTTACAATTTCTTGGTAACCGAACAATAATTTAGTCCAAAAATCTTAAATCAATCCAACAATCTTAAATCAACAGAGGCCATGTTGTTTCTAACCCCAAAATCCTAGCCTTAAAGAAAACCGAGATGCGAATCTGCCAAACCCAGATTCAAAATAATTCCAGAAATTTCAAACAAAATCCCCAAAGTCAAAGTTTCAAACTAATCCCAAAATCCTCTCCTACAAAACCAAATCCACCACAACCCCAACCATCCAACAAGATCCTAAACCTATATCCACCACAAAGCTCAATCTGTGGCCACAAACTCCAAAGAAGACTAGATCCATTTGATCCCAACCCACTTGACATGGATCTCCTCGTCTCAAGCTCGACTAGCTTGGACCCAGCCTCGAATCGCCACTGCCTTATGCAACAACAGCATCGTGCTATCTTCTCATTGAACATGGATGTTAAATATAGGAACCAAATTGAATTTGACCTTAAAATGTAGGAATAAAAAATGGTGCTTTCTCTTAAAAATAATAATAATAATTTGTAAGGAAAAAAAAAAAACTAAAGTTTACCAAAAAAAAAAAAAAGAAGAAAGAGTACACCAACATGAAATGGAGGGGGCAAATGGGTAGTTTCCCATTTTTGGGAGGTTTTGTTTTCTCCCCAAATTTGAGATAAAATGAGAGAAAATGGGCTTACCTCTCCACTAAATACATGTGCAATTTGAGTTGGTTCATTGGAGGCTTTTGTGGTAGTGGTGATGGTTTTCATGGTATCTCACTGTTTTAGCCAAAATGGGTTTATGGATGGAGAAGTGTGAGGAAAGAAAGAAAAAAAAACGTTTAAATAGAGTAGAGAAATAAATATTAAGTCATAAGTAAGACTATTTAAAAATAACTTAGTTAAAATAGCTTTTTGGAATAAATTTGACTAAACTTATGTCCAGCATGATATGAATGCTCTTAAGAGATTGGTGGAAAGTAGCTATTAATTGCGTTAGCGGTTTGTGGCAGTTTTGTTTTAGGTTCATGACAATGGGTGTGGAGACATGGATGGTGGTTAAACACGACAATTGGTGAGGGAGCAGGTTGATTTGCAATATGTGTTTATGACTGCATTTTTTAGTTGATGTGGGTTTTTAGTTTTTTTTTTAATCTGTTTTTTATTATTAATAATATAAGAAAGTGTTGTACCAAATTTTAGTCAGACTATTTCAATTTTTCCCCTTCCGATTTTTTACATCACACCCCATATCATTGAAATCACCACCTAAGTATACCTCGGGGGTTTTAGCTAAGTTGGTATTATATATATATATATATATATATATATAGTATTATGATTGAGTCACACAAGTAATATTTTAAGCCACATCAACATTTTTCGTGAGCAAAATGATGATAAGGACTGCATTGGAACGTGTTTAAAAAGAGTAATGACTAAATTAATTACACAAATTTTGTAAGAACCAAAATGAAACCATTCCTAAAAGTTGAGAAAAATAAATTTATATAATGCCTTAAGGGGGATGTCAGGAGCTGGTGAATTCTATGATGATAGATGTATCAACAATTTTGCAAAAGAGTATGCAAATATTTATCATCCCCTTCTCTCTTTCAATTTATTTTGCTCAATTCTGTTTCTAACAATCTTTATATGTCGGACCACCTTATTAAATAAACTGGTTTGGAGTTCGCTTAAGACAAATTCACACAATATAAATGGGTATGAACAGTGATAATGTAAATTTTCTAAGCTGACTTGCTTGAGATAAATTTCCTTCTTTTACATAAAAAAGATTTAAACCTAAGGCATTTGTTTTATTGATAAATTTCTTAATAGTGTTGGCAAGATTTGAACTTAAATTTTACGTTTGATAATAAAAAATTTTACTAGTTGAATTTATGGAAGCATGAGATAAACTTCTATTGATTCAATGAAACTTCGCACATTATATCTGTAATAATAATGACTTTCGGTTCAATTCCTTCTGTATTGGCTGGATCTAGGTTTGGTTGACAAGTTTTTCAAAAAAATTAAAATAAAAAAAAAGCGTTTGGTTAGCAAATATATTTTGAATAGGTGCTCACTTCTCAAGATATATTGATACATTGAAGATATATTGTAGCAAGTAAAACTTTCTAGACATACACGCTTATTCTAACCATCATCCAAAGAGCACTATCTGGGATACAACTCGGTAATTGAAACCTCATACTTAGTTACACTAGAATTAATACCCTGTTGTAAGGATTCGGCTGATGGAAGATTGCTCTGCAGAAAGCTTGCAGGTTGTGTACGTGCAGGGAGGGTCACAGAATTGCTATTAAGCATGAGAAGTACTGAAGTCATATTTCGTTTGTCAGCAACATTTTGTTGAACACAAAGCAACCCAATGTGAATACATCTCATCATTTCAGCTATTGGACCGCCCCTTAATGTGGGATCTATGAGATTTGAAGTTGTCCCGTCCCTCTAATTTTCCCATGCCTGTAGAAATATATCAATGTCAAAACAAAAAATTGTATCAATTTTTTTTTTCCTGATTCTCAAAAACAATCCCCCCCCCCCCCCCCCCCCCCTTTCACACAAAATATAGTACCAATTCATATTCATACTCACATAGGTTAGAAGGTATTCAATATTCTTTTCATCACGGAAACGAGTAATTTTTTGGCTACTTACAATTTTCAGTATTAACACGCCAAAACTAAAGCTATCCAATTTGACTAAGAATTGTCCAAACATTGCACATTTTGGAGCCATACGTTTGCTGCATAATAATATTAATAAAATTGTTTGGTTAAAGAACAATCATAAGTTAGTCTTGATTTGAAACGTAATAAACCATTAATTATTATGAGTTGTAACCATGTGAGTTGTAAAATTAGATCCCACTCCTGATATATCAAAGTAACCTATATTTCATGATCGGGTTCACTATTCTCTCAGGATTGAGAGTCTATGAAATTAGAAGTCGTGAGATTAATTATTCAGATGACAGTTGTTAATTGACTAATTAATCTCACAACAGTCAATTTCAATATGTCTTACACATTTAAGATACATCAACACATCAACTAGAAGTCTCCACTTCTATGATCAAGACAAACCATCTTAGTTAATGCATTATAGCCTTCGCAATTAATGTCTATACTTATAGCTGCAAACTTTTTATGGTGATTATTCAAAAAAATAATAATAAACATTTTGTGGTGAGATATGCATAGCTGCATAAGGTCTATTTTTAAGAAAGAATGAGCAACTGATCACATGCCAAATTTATGGGGAATGAGATCATTTGTAAAGAAAAGCTTTTTTTTTTTTTCTCAAAAAACACCAAATGGTGTAACCTACAGTTTTCAAAAAATGTGAATTCCTTCGCTTCACATTTTTAGAAATGTTTTCTTTTTCTATAACAGAGTACTTTTTAAATAACTGCAGCAATTGAACTAATTTCAACTTACTTTCACAAGTATCCATTGGTTTCTTTGCTCTTAAAAAATGCAAATGCTGATGACAAGTATCATGGTAACAACAGTTGGAACAGCAATGATAATGGCAATTTGAGCTGTGTTTCTCTCATTTTCTGGGAAAACAAAACCAAAAGCATATTGTTAATGAAAGGCATGTCTATTGCTTAATTTCAATCTATAAGGTTGAAATTTATCAACCATTTTATTGGCTTTATTCCGTACCAATTTGCTTGTAATTCAGCACTTAGAAACTCGGTATTTAGGTGGGATTCATGTAAGGGTAGTGTGTGAGAGAGTGTGAAGAAATGCTCAAGACTGTGCAGTGAAGTAGGGACTCGCGGGTGGCTCATGGTTTGCAAGCTGCCAGATGATGCACACGAATGATGCATGTAGAGAAGATGAACAACCATGCCAGCTGGAGCACTACAGGTCAAAAAGACCAGTTTGGCCATTCTGTTTTCTTGCAACTTGAACTCGCGACTTAGTCAAGTCGCGAGGCTAAGTCCCCAAACAGCTCTGTTTTGGAAAAACTGACTCTTTGCATTCCTTTCTCCCTCCAGTATAAATACCCCTTGTACCCACGAAATGTAGAGAGCCTCTAGAGAGAATTTTGAGAGAGAAACCCAAGAGAAAAACAAGATTAACTCATCCACAATCTTCACATAGAGACTCTTTAAATTCCTCTACTCTTTAAATTCCTCTACTCTTTTCCATTCCATTGTTACATCCTTGAGAGGTACATTACCAAAACATTTTCTCACCATACCCATATCTGTGAGAAGGCTATTTGGTGCTTTGGGAAGCAGTTAGGAAAGGACCAATTTCATATTGGTTGATGCTATGGGCTATAGCAGAATTTGGTAAGCTAAAGAAGAAATAGGTTCGGCGCAACCTTGTTGGAGTAGGAGCTTGGAGGGCCTAGGTACACTGGGTAGATTAGGCTTGAAAGGTCTTTTGCTGTTCATCTATCCCAACTACATTCTTAGTGGATTATTGACTGCTTGGAGGGTGGTGGAAAGGTTTTACGCTAAGGGCTTCGGGTTTCTCTTCAATAACATATCGTTGTGTTGTCCTTGTGTTTGCATCTTTCTTCCCTTAATCTTTGCCATTTAATTTCTGCTGTGGATGTGATTTTATTTGGTTTAGATTGTTTATCAAATCTGTTATAAGCTTATGTTCATTTTCCGCACATACTTTGTTTGATATTAAGCTTGAATTGATAATTTGTAATTTGGGAGTCTAAACGTTCATAGGTGTTTTATACACATATTAAACTTTCAATTGGTATCAGAGTGGGTGCACTCTTTGTGGTTTGAACACCTTAGTACGATCCTTGACCCCGTATTGAGATGGACCGGTCTCAATCTTTGAATGCTCCACCATATTTTGATGGTAGCAATTATGCCTTTTGGAAGGTATGAATGAGAGCGTTCTTATGTTCAATAGATGAATCTGTTTGGGATGTCATTGATGTCGGCTAGACTAGGCCGGAGGTAGCCAAATCTACATGGGATAAGGCTATTTTTTGTGGTGTATCTCCAAATGAGTTCCACAGGATATCTCACATAACCATTGCCAAGGAGGCATGGCATATATTGGAGACCACGTACGAGGGAACGAAGAAAGTTAAAGACACCAAGTTGCAGATGCTGACCACTCAGTTTGAGGAGCTGAAAATGAGTAAGGATGAAGGAGATGGATGAAAAAACATGGTTGAGGTTTGCTGCGTAGGTACTGTTAGTGGTATAGTCACCCAGGCCAGGTGAACAGGTGTGGCATATGAAGTTTGGCTGAGTAGTGGCTTGAGGAATGAGTATGAAAATCAAACACGGTAAAAAAAAAAAAAAGATTAGGAGAAACCAGTGCCATGTTTTCATAAAATGGATGGATTTGTGCCTAGAGGCTTTACTGAGAAGGGTGATTTTAGTTTGCTCATTGCTGCAATCAAGTTTGTGTTGTTGGCATGGTGTTCAAAGCAAAGGAAGATGCAATGCAATGCATTTAGGGTAAGACCATAAGTGATCTGAGGTTGATGCCAGCCAGTCAACTCTAAAGGAAAGAGAATGGGAAAAAGGAAAGCGAAAGAGACACGAGTTTTTGGTAAAGACTTTTCATCTCCTCCCATTTTCCATAATGAGCAAACAGTGGAAAATTCGTCCCCAACGAATACTCTTTTCCTTCCTCCTTCCTCTATCGCTTTCTTTTACTTTGTGCCAAAGATTGTGTCCAAAATTAACATAATCTTCTTTCCCCGCTATATTCAAAAGTTCCTTGGATCAATTGACAGGGGGGAAGAACATAGGTGGGAGCAAGTTTTGCCATTGACCGAGAAACAAATCTAAGTCAAGTCAAGTCAGAACATCATTTTTATAATGCATAAATAAACACAAATTACCCAAACAAATATAAAAGGAAAATTTTGAAAATTTTTGTTCAAAGGGAAAACCTAATCCATTTGACCCCCATCTTCACATGTCCAATTCCAATAAGGCAAATTCAACTTGCACGACTTCCTTGGTTGACCTGCCACCTAAGTTTGCACCATCACCAACCACTACTACTTGTACCTAAGTTTGTGTTTGTTTCTACGGAAACTATTTTCTAGATTTTTTTTTTGAATTTATGGGTGTTTTAGGTGACTGAAATTGTTAATATAAAATAAAGACACTTCTAACAGAAAATATTTTACATTTCTATTTACGATCCTTTCTTTCCACCTCACAAAAACTTATCAATTGAACCTCCACATCCCAATATCCCACCATTAGCCACCCAAACATCGCCCACTAAGGTTGCTAATCATGATTTTTTTTAATCTAAAGTTTTTCTTAAAAAAAAAACCTATAGATGTGCTTGGGAGATGAAAAGATATGGGAAAGTAGTTGGAAATTTTTTTCTATTGCATTTTTAAGAATGCAATCAAACATTTGAAAACATTTTTTAAGTTTGCAACCAAACACTTGAAATTTTTCTTCCAAAAAATATTAATTATTATAGTCTTCTAACATTATTAGGAAACATTTAATTTGATTTTGTCAATGTACTTCCTCAAATTTTAAAATTAAGTCTCCCATAAAAAAAAAAAAAATTAAATTTCATACTTTGATCTACTATCCACATAAATTTTAAGGAAATTAACTTAATTTTGATTTTTTAATGTTTTCTATAATAATTTTTCTGAATTACATTTCAAATCCAATATATTATGGGTGAAACAAATTATACTCTATAATTTCAAAAGTAATAAATTAAACCATAATTTTAAAACATAGCAAATTAAGCCTTAACCTTTCAAAAGTAACAAATTAATAATAAAGTTTGGCTACAACCAACAATAGGAAAATAACAAGTATTCCTGTTATGTGTATTAAACCACACTTAAGTGTTTGCATACAATTGTTTTAAGTAAGTCCTGGGAATTGCACTTAACATGGACATATATCATCTTCCTATATTGTTGGTGTGCGTCCCAAAATAGGGCTGCTGGGCCTTAAAGGGATTTGAGCTCACAATCTATTTGTATAGTGGGCTTTTGGATTTCCTACCACGGGTGGTGTTATGCTCGGCAGGCCCATATACTAGGTCTCCTTCCCTTGTTTCTCACTATCTCTCCCCTCTCTTCCTTGGGGAGAATTGATATCACTCTCTCTTTAGTCTTTTCTCTCTGAAATTGCCAACCCCTGACTGATTCTTCTTTGTCTATTTATAGCCAAACTTAGTGGAACGGTCATGATTATTCTCCTGATGGGTGAAGGGAGGGGTCCAATACTATTACCCCTAAGTGGGGGTTTAGTTGGGAATGGGAGAAAATGAGTAGCATTGGAACTGGGTCCACCGTTGGGTTTGATTCTCGGCAGGGGCGTTCCCTAGGTCTTGGAAGGGAGGTCCAATACCGTTTCATCTAAGTGGATGTTTGGTGGCGGGAAGGAGAAAATGATATTGGCGTTGGGACTAACCCCGTAGGTAAGTTTATGCTCGGCTGGGCACGTCACATGCTGCTTTGTGCACTCCTAGATCGAACCTCTTGGACGGCACGCGCGTTACTACGTGTGGTCGGCGCGGGGCTTCTATAAGAGTTAGTCCTTACGGGCCTTAAGGCAATTGGGCTTGACAGGGGGGTAGGGCCTGTATAATAGCCCCCCCCCCCCCCCCCCCCCTTGATTCATGCTCTGCTTTAGGTGATGAATTAAGGATCCAGGGCAAGTCGTAGTGATGGCTTCCCGCAGACGTATATTCTCGGCACCCGGCCAGGGCAATCGTCTCAGCGGATTTTTTGAGAATGGAGTTGTATCAGATCGTCACGTCAGTAATTAATATTTGGTAGTTGGCGAACCGCCTGATGGTTTGTGAACCGTCTGACGGTTAGTGAACAGTGCCCATGCATGTGGGGGGTTCCCAAGAAAATGATTTGAGAGGGTTATTTTTCCCTCCTCTGGCCTCATTAAACGTTTCAAGGGCCTATAAGTAGCCCATCCTGGACTCCTTCTCCACTTTTCGTGTTTCCATCGCTCCCATCCCTTCCTTTGCCGAGCATTCTTCTTCTGCGCCAAAAAACCTCCTCAGTTCTCCACTCTCTAAAGCCCACAAGTAAGTTCTTTCTACCTCACATAACTTTTCGATTTTCTTCCATATCATCTTATAGTAATAGGATTCTCTCACCTACTTACCCCTGGGGCTACCTTGGCCAGTTTTAAAGAGACCTTTGGCATTCCAAGGGATGTCGACGTTGCATATTGCAACGTGGGCGACCTTGAACTTCAGGGGGCTACTGATTCTAACGCAGCATCCTTCCCGCTGATGTCGATACTCGAAGGTGGGGTTAGGTTCCCTGTAGATCCTCTTGTCATAGGTACCCTAGGGTTTTATGGTCCATGCCCTGACCAGTTTCCCCCCAACTTTTATAGGGTTGTTAGCTGTGTCGTCCAGTTAAACCACATGTTCGGGTTGTAGTTGAATCAGCACGACATAAATTTCATGTATAAACTGTGCGGCAACTTCGCCCGTGGTTACTACTTGAAAACTAGAGATACCTGAGTCTGGCTCATATCCTACCTGCCCGACTCTAATAGGAACTCAGCAGGAGAGTTCATTCGGGTGTGTGGTAACTGGTATGCCAGTGAGCTTCTTTGCTCGCTTTCACCGTGTGAAGTTGGTCGGTACCGACAACCCTCCTTCGATTGTTTCTTGCACCCTTTATACATATTATATTATATTTTTCTCTTTTAGCTGATCGTTTTGTTCCCTAACTTACTGCAGAATCCAGAAGGTTCTTCTCGGAAAGTCGAGTTATACACGCACATGACCTCAACTTTGTTCTTAGGTTAGAGATCTTCATGCACGACGACGGGCAGCTTAGGGCGTCTCATTTGATCCTCGGCATCAACCTCGTGTACACCACTTGACAAAGCTTCGGCCAGGTGCTCTTGGTAGACAGCCCGCTCTTGTCATATATCGATGTGCGGTACAAGACCTTCTTCCCCCCCGGGCTCACCACAAGCGAGGCTCGAGGAAGCGACCTGTGCTATACAACTGCCGACGATATCGTGCCGATGAGGGACGGCTTTGCCGAGCGAGTGTCACAGAGTCGACGAAGGCACTAAGCGGTCGGACAGCCAGAGGACGCTGCTCCCGTAGCTGAGGAACCCGCTACCGCCCAAGCAGAGAGAATGGTGAAGCATAGGGAGATAACCCTTTCCCGATTCATCCTTGGCCCCGGTCCTGTGGCTCAAACCCAGTCCCTGAGAGGAACAAGTCAAACTCCTCCTAAAGGCGAGGGCAGGAAGAGAAAAAGGGTTATCGAGAGTGACCCTCCTACATCGGGTGACGCTTTGCCAAAGACCCCTCCCTATGCAGTGGGTGGTTCCAGGCTTCCGGAGGGGCCAGCGGCGACACCCCCCGCGGTGCAGGCAGGGACGAACGTGGCATCCTCTTCGCGGCAGGTGGCCGGTTGGCAGCACACCTTCCAGTTGGGTGACGAGTGTTTACCGGTAACCTCCAGTGTCCAGTTATGGGACAGGGGTGCAAGGGGCGAGTGGCCCAAAGCTTGGCGCAGGGCCTCATACTGCCCGAGGATGTGCACTGCTATGCGCAGGGCGATGACGAGACACTGGCCACGCAACTACTATGGCACTCTATCGCGGTAACGCTCTATCCCCCTTGACTGTGTGCATTGCATCGAGTGTGTCTCTCTTTTCTTTTCTAATTTCGTCACTTGGTTACTATCCTATCTCCAGGCCGCACAAATGACAAGTGTTGTGACCGGGCAGCTGAAGGATGCTGCCGAGGCCCTAGAGGGGGAGAAGGCACTAAAGCCTATTGCTGAAGCCACGACCAGGGAAAAGGGGGAGGCTGCTGCGGCGTCGAAGAGGAAGGCGGTGGACGCAGAGAAAGCCCGACAAGGCACCGAAGGGAAGCTGACCTTCTTGGAGATGAAGCTAGGGGAGATCGAGCTCAAGCTAGCAACGGTGGACAGCTTGAGTCTAGCCCAGGCTAATGATATTGCTAGTCGGAAGGAGTCCCTCGAAGCCTGTGAGGAGAAGTGGTACAATGTTGGCTTCTCGGATGCTGAAAACTCTGCAGAGCCAATCATTCACCAAGCTCGGCACCATGGCTTCGAGGAGGGATGGCTAGCTGCCCTTCAAGCGATGGGGGGGCCGCAGACTCTCCGCTGTGGAACACAAAGCATATCCCCTTCCTGGCCCCTCCTCCCCCTGCCGTTCAGAGTCAGACCGAGGCATCAAATGAGGAGGAGACTCCGAGTATGATCGACCTTGTGTGGGACATCGATGCTCATATGGAGGCAGCCGACCCTGAGGTGTCAAGCCACATCCGTGCGGGGGCTGAAGTTGCACTAGAACAAGCCCCACTGACCACTGTGAGCGGAACCGAGCAGCCTGTGCCTTCGCCTCCTCCAGCCGACCCTGCCGTTTGATGATTCAGCCTTTCTTTGTCTTTTTGCTTTTTCCTTTTGTTTTATTGCCATAATTATTTTTTCTCTACTGTTCGAAGAACTTAAATCGCCGGGCTGTGGCAATAGAACGATTTCCCTGTCTGTCATATATCTATAATTAATGTTTTTGGATACCTTTGTTTCAATTTAGGCCACTTATATCGTTGTTAAATGCCATCGTATCTTACTCTCTCGCTTTAGATTGCCAGGAGTGGCCCCTTTGAATTCAAGCTGTCAAGGCTTATGTTACTAGACGCCCGGCATAAGTGAACAACTTAAATCAAACAAATTGACCAAATCCCAATTCGGCAATAGGGCTAGCGTAAGGCTTTTACCTGCTCGGCGATAGGGCTCGAACCGAGGGCAGGTTTCTGTCCTGGGATAAAAATAGCGTAAGTTTTTCACTTGCTCGGTGATAGGGATTGAACCGAGGGTAGGTTTTTGTCCTTGGATAAAAATAGTGCAAGGTTTTCACCTGCTCGGTGATAGGGCTCGAACCGATGCAGGTTTCTATCCTTAGATAAAAATAGCATAAGGTTTTCACCTGCTCGGTGATAGAGCTCGAACTGAGGGCAGGTTTCTATCCTTGGATAAAAATAGCAAAAGGTTTTCACCTGCTCGATGATGGGGCTCAAACTAAGGGTAGGTTTCTGTCATTGGATAAAAATAGTGCAAGGTTTTCACTAGCTCGGTGATAGGGCTCGAACTGATGGCAGGTTTCTGTCTTTAGATAAAAATAGCGTAAGGTTTTCACCTGCTTGGTGATAGAGCTTGAACTGAGGGCAGGTTTCTGTCCTTAAAGAGAAATAGCGTAAGGTTTTCACCTGCTCGGTGATAGGGCTCGAACCGAGGGCAGGTTTTTGTCCTTAGATAAAAATAGTGTACGGTTTTCACCTGCTCGATGATAGGGCTCGAACCGAGGGCAGGTTTTTGTCCTTAGATAAAAATAGTGTAAGGTTTTCACCTGCTCGGTGATAGGGCTCAAACCGAGGGCAGGTTTCTGTCCTTAGATAAAAATAGTGTAAGGTTTTCACCTACTCTGTGATAGGGCTCAAACCGAGGGCAGGTTTCTGTCCTTGCCGTGAACGAGTTGCTTTTAACCCCACGATCCTCTTTATAACCCTTTCCTGGCAATCATAACTTGAAATAAAAAAGAGGTGTTGACTCAAGGTCTTCATATTAAACAGGCAGTGGTGCCCGGTTACATCAGTTTTGTATCTTTAAGGGGGTGTCCGGTTACTGATAATTTTTTTTCCAAATTGCGAACATTCCATGACCGGGGAAGCGATCTTTCCTCCAAATCCTCCAGATAGTATGCCCTTGCTCTGGCAATAGCAGTCACACGGTAAGGCCCCTCTCAGGTCGGAGCTAGCTTTCCCGCGCTCGCGTCTCGCGTGTTCCTCACTACCTTTCGAAGTACCAGATCTCCCGCAGTAAACTCCCTCCTTTTGACAGCTCTATTGTACCTCTGGGCAAGCTTCTATTGATACTCCTCCAGTCGGATGGTGGCCATATCTCGGTGCTCCTTCAGCAGGTTCAGCTCCCTAGCCATCAACTCCTCGTTCTCGTCAGAAGCAAATCTCGCAACTCAGGCGTTACACAGGTTTACTTTAGCAGGGATGACCACCTCCGCCCCGTAGGTTAGAGAGAACGACGTTTCTCCAGTGGATCTCCTCGGAGGAGTTCAGTATGCCCACAGGACGCTTGGCAACTCTTCGGCCCATCTGCCCTTGGCGCCCTCCAATCTTTTCTTCATGTCGCTCATGATGGCCTTGTTGGTTGCTTCCGCCTGGCCGTTACTCTGCGGATAGGCCGACGTGGAGTATCGGTTTCGGATACTAAGGCTCTCGCAGAACTCCCGGAACACTCTGCTGTCGAACTGTAGGCCATTGTCCGATATTAAGGACTCCGGCACGCCAAACCTTGTTATAATGTTTCTCCATACAAATCTCTTAACATCAATGTCTCGGATGTTGGCCAGTGCCTCGGCCTCTACCCACTTTGTGAAGTAGTCCACCGCCACCAGCACGAACCTTCGGTTGCCCTTAGCCTGGTCAAGGCGTAGGCACTACAGGTATGGCCCTTTAAATGACCTGCGATATAGCTTCCGATTGGCCGATAACTAGTACCGAGCGGCAGTTCACCGTACTCTGGCTGCCTCCTTCTCATCTTTTGGGGTTCGATCCTCTGAAAGGAAGTTGATGATCGGATCAATCCAGCATCCCTCGGCTTCAGTGACTTGAACAATTAGTACCCAACTGGGAATACTTGGCTCGGGCACCAACTCCACCCTAATCAATCGAGGTACTTCTTCAACTATTGATGATGCTAGTGTTGCCAAGGAATCGACGTGACATTTTTGCCCCCAGGCTATCCGCTCTATCTTGACTGCCTCAAAGTTACCCATCATCTGCTTTGCTAGCCCAGGTATTTAATCATCTGGGGATCCTTGGCCTCGAAGTTCCCCTGGACCTGACTTACCACGAGGAGAGAGTCTGAATATACCTCCACCTTCCTTGCTCCCAGATCCATGACAACCCTTAGTCCTGCAAGCAGAGGTTCGCATTCGGCCTTATTGTTAGACACCCTGAAGCCTAACTTGAATGAGTGTTCCAGCTTCAACTCTTCCGGGGTGATGACCACGATCCCTGTCCCTGCTCCAGCTGTATTGGATGCTCCATCCACAAACACCCTCCATGGCCTGACTTCTACCAAGTCGGTTATGCTCGTAGCTCTCGGCGTGAACTCGACAATAAAATCCGCAAGTACCTATCCCTTCATCGAATTCCTCGACTTGTATCTGATGTCGAAAGAGCCCAACCGAGTCCCCCATTTGGCTATCCTCCCTGTGAAGTCAGATCTGCTCAATAGTGACTAAAGCGGGTACTCGGTCAAGACGTGGACTGTGTGGGCCTGAAAATAATAGGGCAAATTTCGGGTGGAGTGTACGAGTGCCAGCACCAGCTTTTCTAGTGGCAAGTACCTGGTCTCCATGTCGACTAGCGTCTTGCTGATGTAATAAACCAGGAGCTGTGCACCGTTATCCCTTAGCAGTACATCACTCATTGCATGCTCGAACACGACGAGGTAGATGTATAAGTCTTCTCCTGGCTCGGGGGCTGACAACGTCGATGCCCGACCAAGGTAATCCTTCAGATCTTGGAAGGCCCTGTCACATTCCTCATCCCATTGGAACCCCTTCCACTTCTTTAGAAGTTGGTAAAAAGGTCGGCACCGATCGGTGAACTTGGAAATAAACTGGTTAATGGCGGCTAGCATACCAGTTAGCTTTTGAACCTCTTTCAGGTTGCCCGACGGTCTGAGACATTTCACGACTTCGATTTGATCGGGGCTGACCTCTATCCCCCGTTTAGTAATCAAATAACCCAGGAATCTGCCGGACCTAACCCCGAATGCACACTTATCAACATTGAGGCGCAGTCGGTGTCGTTGGAGTATCTCAAACAATTCTTTCAGGTTGAAAATGTGTTGCCTCTCTTGCTTGCTCTTTATCACCATGTCATCAATGTATACTTCCACCGTCCGTCCAACCTTATCCCTAAACACCCTCGTCATCATTCTTTGATATGTGGCTCCCGCATTCTTCAAACCGAACGGCATCACCATATACTGGTAGTTAGCGTCGGGCGTTAAGAATGATGTCTTCTCCTGTTCCTCGGAGGCCAGGAAAATTTGGTGATAGCCCTGGATAGCATCGAGGAAACTCATCCTTGGGTGCCTGTATGTAACGTCCACCAATTGGTCAATTTTCGGCATTGGAAACGGATCCTTCGGACATGCTTGGTTCAGATCGGTAAAATCAACATAAACCCTCCACTTGCCACTCTTCTTCTTTACGACCACCGTGTTTGAGAGCCATTCCAGAAAGAATGTTTCCTTTATGGCCAATACTTCTCTTAGCCTCCCAACTTCCTGTCTGACGGCGTCTGTGTGCTCCTTAGCAGACCTTCTCGGTCTCTGTTTCTTAGGGGGGGCATGAAGGATCCACATTCAGCTTGTGAACTATGAACTCGGGGTCGACGCCGGGCACCTCATATGGACTCCATGCAAACACATCCATGTTTTGTATGAGGAATAACAGCAGCTGCACCCTTTCCCCATCACTCACGCCTGCCCCTATCTGAAAACTCCTTTCACTTCCCGGTAAGATCTTTACGCTTACTAAATCCTTAGCAACGCTGGTCCTGTCCACTTGAGGGTACTGTAAATGCTATAGGGGCACCTTCTTGGCAGGTTCCTTCTGCTTAGTTTGTTTGATTGTTGCGATTACCAAACATTGTTAGGCCTCCTGCTGATCGCCATTTATCATTGTAATCCCTTCATTAGTTCGGAACTTGACTTTTACGTGCAAGGTGGATGGCACAGCCCCCATGTCGTGTATCCACGGCCTTCCGAATATTGCCATGTACGGTGAGAAAAAGGCAACCACTATGAACGTCACCATCACCTTCCGGCTGCCTATGATAACTGAGTGCGAAATCTGCCCTTCTAGAATCACCATGTGCCCGTCGAATCCCATTAAAGGTGTATCATACTCAGACAAGTCCCCCTTTTTCAGGCCGAGCCCCCTATATAGGTTCAGGTACATCAAATCTGAGCCACTTCCTTGATCTATCATTATTCTCTTCACTATGAATCCCCTTATTCGAGTCGTGACTATCAAAGCATCGTGGTGGAGCTGGGTAGTACCCTCCAGGTCGTCGTTGTCGAACGCGATGGGTTGTTCGCTCGTGCTTCCTTTTGCTGACACCATGGTCAACACCCCCTTAGCAGTGGGTGTTATAATTGCCTTTGGAGCGGTGTGGATGACCTCTATCACTCCCAAAGGGGGAGGGAGAGGGTTTCGATGCAGCCACTCAACCTGTCCAGTCTCCTGACTCCTAGTCTCCACCAGAAACTCTTTCAAATGCCCCGCCTTCACCAACTATTCCAGGTGATCTTTCAACACCCTACACTACTCGATGGTGTGCCCTTTATCCCTATGATAGGAGCAATACAAGTTCTAGTTTCTCCTTGACGGGTCGCCTACCATCCTGTTCGGTCACCTTAAATATAGCTCATTTTTTATTCTATCAATGATGCGGTGTACAAGCTCCTTGAATGTTGCGTTGACTCCCCTAATCACCGGGCCGGGCTCCTGAATCCTCAAATCCTTCCTGTGTTTGGGGTTGAAGCCATTGTTCCGAGGATAACTGATTATCGGCTCCTTCCCTTTGGACTGCAGCCGATCGTCCTCTAAGCGCTTATACTCCTCAATATGCCTCATCAACTGCCTCATATCCTCGGGAGGCTTTAAGGTCAACAATTCTCTCAGCCCGGACTCTTCGGGTAGGCCAATCTGAAAGGTGCTAGCCGCGATCTTTTCGTTGCCCCCGCCGATCTCATTGTACAACTCCCAGTACCGACTAGCGTAGTTGCGAAAGGTCTCTTTAGCCCCCATCTTCATTGATTGCAACGCGTCCACGGGCTGCGAAACCCAACTGCACATCATGAACCGTACTCCGAACTCCTAGATCAGTTCTGAGAAACTATGGATCGAGCCCTTCTTCAGCTTGTTGAACCACCTCAATGTAGTGGGCCCGAGGCTCGAGGGGAAAATCTTACACATCAATGCATCGTTATGAGAGTGCAAGGACATCATCTGAATATAGTGACTTACATGTTCCACTAGGTCTGTCCTCCTAGTGTAGGAATTGAATAGTGGTCGCGCGAACCGGCTTGACATAGGTGCGCTTTTGATATCTCTAGAGAACGGTGATTGGGCAGCTTGGCGTAGCGCTCAGCTCATGGTATCCATTGCCGTGTTACATGGTCATTCCGCGTTGGGGGAAGTTGATTCCCTGTCCACATACTCTCGCAAGCAGTCGCGATGCCTATGAGACCCGGATTGATAAGATCCGGCCTCAATGCGATTCCCCACACTTACTGACCTTTCCCTTCGTACTAGATGGTCCCTTCTCCCTCGTCGGCCCCGTGCTTGCAACTCTAAATCCCTAACTGCCCTGCACAAACTAGCATAGTTGCGAAGGGTCTCTCTAGCCCCCATCTTCATTGATAGCAACATGTCCATGGGCTGTGGAAACCGGCTGCATGTCATAAACAGTATTCCGAACTCCTAGATCAGTTTCGAGAAACTATGGATCGAGCCCTTCTTCAACCTGTAGAACCACCTCAATGTAGTGGGCCCGAAGCTCGAGGGGAAAACCTTACACATTAATGCATCGTTATGAGAGTGCAAGGACATTATCTGAATATAGTGACTTACATGTTCCACCGGGTTTGTCCTCCCAGTGTAGGAATTGAACGGTGGCCACGCAAACTGGCTCGACATAGGTGCGCTTTCGATATCTCTAGAGAATAGTGACTGGGCAGCTTGGCGCAATACTCGGCTCATGGTATCCATTGCCGCATTACGTGGTCACTCTGCATTGGGGGAAGTTGATTCGCAGTCCGCATACTCTCGCGAGCGGTCGCGGTGCCTATGAGACCCAGATTGATAAGATCCGGCCTCACAACGATTCCCCACACTTACAGACCTTTCCCTTCGTACTCCATGGTCCCTTCTCCCTTGTTAGCCTCGTGCTTGCAACTCTAAATCCTTAACCGCCCTACGCAGGCGCTCGATCTCTTGGTCCCTCTGTTCAAGCTCCTGGTTTCTTCTATCAAGGCGGCTACGGCCTAAGGCGTCAGACATTGTCCGGAGGGTTTGGTACGACCCTTCCCTGGGCCCAGACTCTTCTACCTCCTTGTGCCTTCTGTCCTCTTACCTTTTTTGCCTCCTTTCCCGCCATGTGGACCCCTACGACGTCCCTCTAGTGCCGCTCTCCATATGGCTTCTCTGTCCACTTCTAGACATCCTTACGAGCGTGCCAAGGTAGCACCACAGCTGCGTAGGAGATCCCCACAGACGGTGCCAATTGTGCGTCCCAAAATAGGGCTGTTGGGCGTAGAAGGGATTTGGGCTCATAATCTATTTGTATAGTGGGTTTCTAGATTTCCTACCACGGGTGGTGTTATGCTTGGCAGGCCTATATACTGGGTCTCCTTCCCTTGTTTCTCACTATCTCTCCCCTCTTTTCCTCGGGGAGAATTGATATCACTCTCTCTCTAAAATTGCCAACCCCCTAACTGATTCTTCTTTGTCTATTTATAGCCAAACTTAGTGGAACAGTCATGATTATTCTCCTGATGGGTGAGGGGAGGGGTCCAATACTATTACCCCTAAGTGGGGGTTTAGTTGGGAGTTGGAGAAAATGAGTGGAATTGGAATTGGGTCCACCATTGGGATTGATTCTCGATAGGGGCGTTCCCTAGGCAATGGAAGGGAGGTCCAATACTGTTTCATCTAAATAGATGTTTGGTGGCGAGAAGGAGAAAATGATAGTGGCGTTGGGACCAACCCCGTAGGTAAGTCTGTGCTCGGCCGTGCACGTCACAGGCTGCTTTGAGCACTCCTAGATCGAACTTCTTGGACGGCACGCGCGTTACTACGTGTGGTCGGCGTAGGGCTTCTATAAGAGTTAGTCCTTACGGGCCTTAGGGCGATTGGGCTTGACAGGGGGGTAGGGCCCGTACAGTTGGCTATAACCAAGCTTGTAACCAAACTTAGTTCATAAATTAAACCCCAAATAATAAAAATCAAATAATTAAACATTATAGTTTAAAAAGTAGTAAATTGAATATTAATCTATTCGAACAATATTGAGTTTGGAGTTTAATATATGATAAAAGTTTAGTTTGTGACATTTTAAAAAAATGGATGAGCTAAATTGACACAATGAATATTTGAGCTACCCAATTGACCCAATTAATAGTTGAGGGACAAATTGAACTTTACACTATAACTAGAGGACTCAATTAGTAATTTAAACAAAAATCCATGGTTGAGGTTCGCTGCGTAAGTACTGTTAGTGGTATAGTTACCCAAGCCAGGTGAACAGCTGTGGCATATGAAGCTTGGCTGAGTAGTGGCTTGTGGAATGAGTATGAAAATAAAACACAATGAAAAAATTAGACTAGGAGAAACTAGTGCAATATTTTCATAAAATGGATGGATTTGTGCCTAGAGGCTTTATTGAGAAGGGTTATTTTAAGTTTGCTCATTGCTACAATCAAGTTTGTGCTGTTGGCATGGTGTTCAAAGCAAAGGAAGATGCAATGCAATGCGTTTAGGGTAAGACTAAAAGTGATCTGAGATTGATGCCAGTCAGTCAACTCTAAAGGAAAGCAAAAGAGACACGACTTTTTGGTAAAGACTTCTCATCTCCTCCCATTTTCCATAACTAGCAAACAATGGAAAATTCGTCCCCGACCAATACTCTTTTCCTTCCTCCTTCCTCTATCGCTTTCTTTTACTTTGTGCCAAAGATTGTGTCCAAAATTAACATAATCTTCTTTCCCCGCTATGTTCAAAAGTTCCTTGGATCAATTGACAGGGGGGAAGAACATAGGTGGGAGCAAGTTTTGCCATTGACCAAGAAAAAAATCTAAGTCAAGTCAAGTCAGAACATCATTTTTATAATGCATAAATAAAGACAAATTACCCAAACAAATATAAAAGGAAAATTTTGAAAATTTTTGTTAAAAGGGAAAACCTAATCCATTTGACCCCCATTTTTAATGTTCTTCACATGTCCAATTCCAATAAGGCAAATTCAACTTGCACAACTTTCTTGGTTGACCTGCCACCTAAGTTTGCACCATCACCAACCACTACTACTTGTACCTAAGTTTGTGTTTGTTTCTACGGAAACTAATTTCTAGATTTTTTTTTTGAATTTATGGGTGTTTTAGGTGACTGAAATTTTTAATATAAAATAAAGACACTTCTAACAGAAAATATTTTACATTTCTATTTACGATCCTTTCTTTCCACCTCACAAAAACTTATCAATTGAACCTCCACATCCCAATATCCCACCATTAGCGACCCAAACATCCACCACTAAGGTTGCTAATCATGATTTTTTTTTAATCTAAAATTTTTCTTAAAAAAAAAAAAAAAACTATAAATGTGCTCGGGAGATGAAAAGATATGGGAAAGTTGTAGGAAATTTTTTTTTCTATTGCATTTTTAAGAATGCAATCAAACATTTGAAAACATTTTTCAAGTTTCCAACCAAACAGTTGAAATTTTTCTTCCAAAAAATATTAATTATTTTAGTCTTCTAACATTATTAGGAAACATTTAATTTGATTTTGTCAATGTACTTCCTCAAATTTTAAAATTAAGTCTCCTATAAAAAAAAAAAAAAAAAAATTCATACTTTGATCTACCATCCACATAAATTTTAAGGAAATTAACTTAATTTTGATTTTTAATGCTTTCCATAATAATTTTTCTGAATTACATTTCAAATCCAATATATTACGAGTGAAACAAATTATACTCTATAATTTCAAAAGTAATAAATTAAACCATAATTTTTAAAACATAGCAAATTAAGCCTTACCCTTTCAAAAGTAACAAATTAATAATAAAGTTTGGCTACAACCAACAATAGGAAAATAACAAGTATTCCTGTTATGTGTATTAAACCACAAGTAAGTCCTGTGAATTGCACATGACATGGACATATGTCATCTTCCTATATTGTTGGCTATAACCAAGCTTGTAACCAAACTTAGTTCATAAATTAAACCCCAAATAATAAAAATTAAATAATTAAACATTAAGTTTAAAAAGGAGTAAATTGAATATTAATCTATTCCAACAATATTGAGTTTGGAGTTTAATATATGATAAAGGTTTAATTTGTGACATTTTAAAAAATTGATGAGCTAAATTGAAACAATGAATATTTGAGCTACCTAATTGACCCAATTAATAGTTGAGGGACAAATTGAACTTTACACTATAACTAGAGGACTCAATGAGTAATTCAAACAAAAATCCATGGTTGAGGTTCGCTGCATAAGTACTGTTTGTGGTATAGTTACCCAGGCCAAGTGAACAGGTGTGGCATATGAAACTTGGCTGAGTAGTGGCTTGAGGAATGAGTATGAAAATAAAACACAATGACAAAATTAGACTAGGAGAAACCAGTGCCATGTTTTCATAAAATGGATTGATTTGTGCCTAGAGGCTTTACTGAGAAGGGTTATTTTAGTTTGCTCATTGCTGCAATCAAGTTTGTGTTTTTGGCGTGGTGTTCAAAGCAAAGGAAGATGCAATGCAATGCGTTTAGGATAAGACCATAAGTTATCTGAGGTTGATGCCAGTCAATCAACTCTAAAGGAAAGAGAATGGGAAAAAGGAAAGCAAAAGAGACACGAGTTTTTGGTAAAGACTTTTCATCTCCTCCCATTTTCCATAACTAGCAAACAATGGAAAATTCGTCCCCGACCAATACTCTTTTCCTTCCTCCTTCCTCTATTGCTTTCTTTTACTTTGTGCCAAAGATTGTGTCCAAAATTATCATAATCTTCTTTCCCCGCTATGTTCAAAAGTTCCTTGGATCAATTGACAGGGGGGAAGAACATAGGTGGGAGCAAGTTTTGCCATTGACCGAGAAACAAATCTAAGTCAAGTCAAGTTAGAACATCATTTTTATAATGCATACATAAACACAAATTACCCAAACAAATATAAAAGGAAAATTTTGAAAATTTTTGTTCAAAGGGAAAACCTAATCCATTTGACCCCCATTTTTAATGTTCTTCACATGTCCAATTCCAATAAGGCAAATTCAACTTGCACGACTTTCTTGGTTAACCTGCCACCTAAGTTTGCACCATCACCAACCACTACTACTTGTACCTAAGTTTGTGTTTGTTTCTACGGAAACTAATTTCTAGATTTTTTTTTTGAATTTATGGGTGCTTTAGGTGACTGAAATTTTTAATATAAAATAAAGACACTTCTAACAGAAAATATTTTACATTTCTATTTACGATCCTTTCTTTCCACCTCACAAAAACTTATCAATTGAACCTCCACATCCCAATATCCCACCATTAGCGACCCAAACATCCACCACTAAGGTTGCTAATCATGATTTTTTTTTAATCTAAAATTTTTCTTTAAAAAAAAAAAAAACTATAATTGTGCTCGGGAGATGAAAAGATATGGGAAAGTTGTAGCAAATTTTTTTTTTTCTATTGCATTTTTAAGAATGCAATCAAACATTTGAAAACATTTTTCAAGTTTCCAACCAAACAGTTGAAATTTTTCTTCCAAAAAATATTAATTATTTTAGTCTTCTAACATTATTAGGAAACATTTAACTTGATTTTGTCAATGTACTTCCTCAAATTTTAAAATTAAGTCTCCTATAAAAATAAAAAAAATTTCATACTTTGATCTATTATCCACATAAATTTTAAGGAAATTAACTTAATTTTGATTTTTAATGCTTTCTATAATAATTTTTCTGAATTACATTTCAAATCCAATATATTATGGGTGAAACAAATTATACTCTATAATTTCAAAAGTAATAAATTAAACCATAATTTTTAAAACATAGCAAATTAAGCCTTACCCTTTCAAAAGTAACAAATTAATAAAAAAGTTTGGCTACAACCAACAATAGGAAAATAACAAGTATTCCTGTTATGTGTATTAAACCACAAGTAAGTCCTGTGAATTGCACTTGACATGGACATATGTCATCTTCCTATATTGTTGGCTATAACCAAGCTTGTAACCAAACTTAGTTCATAAATTAAACCCCAAATAATAAAAATCAAATAATTAAACATTATAGTTTAAAAAGGAGTAAATTGAATATTAATCTATTCCAACAATATTGAGTTTGGAGTTTAATATATGATAAAGGTTTAATTTGTGACATTTTAAAAAATTGATGAGCTAAATTGACACAATGAATATTTGAGCTACCCAATTGACCCAATTAATAGTTGAGGGACAAATTGAACTTTACACTATAACTAGAGGACTCAATGAGTAATTCAAACGAAAATCCATGGTTGAGGTTTGCTGCATAAGTACTGTTTGTGGTATAGTTACCCAGGCCAAGTGAACAGGTGTGGCATATGAAGCTTGGCTGAGCAATGGCTTGAGGAATGAGTATGAAAATAAAACACAATGACAAAATTAGACTAGGAGAAACCAGTGCCATGTTTTCATAAAATGGATTGATTTGTGCCTAGAGGCTATACTGAGAATGGTTATTTTAGTTTGCTCATTGCTGCAATCATGTTTGTGTTGTTGGCATGGTGTTCAAAGCAAAGGAAGATGCAATGCATTGCCTTTAGGATAAGACCATAAGTTATCTGAGGTTGATGCCAGTCAGTCAACTCTAAAGCAAAGTGAAAGTTCAAAAAACCTGTAAAACACCCTTGACCGTTTGGACCCCCAAATTACAAAATACCAATTCAAGCTTATGAACAAACAATGTACGTGCGAAAAATGTAAATAAGCTAAAACAGAATTGATAACATAATTTGAACCAGATAAAATCACATCCACAACAGAAATTAAATGGCAAAGATTAAAGGAAGAGAGATGCAAATATAAGCACAACACAACGATGTGTTATCGAAGAGGAAATCGAAGCTCTCGGCTTAAAACGTCTCCGCCGCCCTCCAAGTGGTGAATAATCCACTAAAGAATGTAGTTGGGATACATGGACAACAGAAGACCCTCCAAGCCTAATCTACCGAGTGTACCTAAGCCCTCCAAGCTCCTACTCCAACGAGGTTACACCAACCCTATTTCTTCTTTAGCTTATCGGATTCCGCTACAGCCTTAGCATCAACCAATATGAAATTGGTCCCTTCTTAACTGCTTCCTAAAGCACCAAACAGCCTTCTCACAGATATCGGGATGGTGAGAAAAGGTTTTGGTAATGGACCACTCAAGGATGTGACAATGGATATGAAGAGAGTAGAGGAATTCGAAGAGTCTCTAAGTGAAGATTTTGGATGAGTCAATCTTGTTTTTCTCTAGGGTTTCTCTCTCAAAATTCTCTCTGAAAACTCTCTACATTTCGTGGGTATAAGGGGTATTTATTCTGGGGTGAGAAAGGAAAGCGAAGAGTAAGATTTTCCTAAACAGGGCTGGCTGGCGACTTGGCCTTACGACTTGATTGAGTCACGAGTTCAAGCCACGAGCAAACAAAATGGCCAAACTGGACTTTTTGTCCTGTAGTGCTCCAGCTGGCGAGATTGTTCAACTTCTCAGCATGCTTCGCTCATGTGCATCATCTGCCAGCTTACAAGGCGCGAGCCACTTGGGAGATCTAGCCATAAGCCCTTATTTCACTGCACATTCTTGAGCATTTCTTCACACTCTCTCACACACTACCCTTACATGAATCCCACCTAAATACAGGATTTCTAAGTGCTGAAATACAAGCAAATTGGAACAGAATAAAGGCAACACAATGGTTGATAAATTTCAACCTTACAATCTCCCGCTTTGGCTATTCTGTGACAAAACCCTAAAACAAACTCTAGACTTAACATGTGAGTTGGGAATAGTTGAACAAAACTCGCTCACACCTAACTCTAGAATCTGTGTAGCTCTTGAATCATAAGAACAAGTGTCTCCTAAAATACAACAACACAATATGATCATTGCATGCAGAAAAACTTGTAATGAATATGGGACAAGCACAATGCGATCAAGCACAATGGAGTAAAGTAATAGACCAAAGCTTGACCATACAAGCAATTACTATAAAATAGTGACCACAATGCTCATTCACACTTAGAATGAACATCCGGACATGCAAGCTATTAAGCTTAAATGCAAAGAATCATTTGCATGTCCAACACTCAACCAATGCACAATACAAGAAGTATATGCATCTAGGAACAAGATCTTACAAGGGCACAAAAGTGATGTACTCAAAGTAGTACATAGCAAAATATCAAGTACATAAGCTACAAAGCATAGGTACAAAACATAAAGGCTGCCTAAGCATGGTACAAGCCATAAAAGCCTACAGTTCATAGAAAACAAACCCTAAAAGCTTACAAAAGCAACATGAGTACAGACATGATGTACTAAAGAAAATGCACAATAACTAAAAGTGCTTAAAGTTTCTTCCCCTCAAAATGATGAGAAGTTGTGATGCACTTGGAGCATATATACTTGTAACCTAAAACACTTGCACAAAACACATTAGACCTTCAAGGTAAAGCAAGTACTAAAAGGACAAGTATAAAGTAACAAGTAAAAAGCGGTCAAGTAAACATGTTGTGAAACATATTAGCAGTATGATCAAACAAATGACAGTCATATGGAAATGACTACAATGATCACATAACAAAACAAATGATCATTCGAACATGCAATCAATGAAGCACAATAGCACAAGGAAGTATGCATGTCCAACACACAAACATGATGCAAAGAGAACAACAAAGCATAGATACTAAATATAACTCAAAGCACCATAAAGCAAACAAGAAAACAAACATAAAGAAACACAAACAAAACAAAGTTTTCTTATAAACACAATGTCTTCTCCCCCTTGGTATATGCATCTCCCCTATGGAAAAACTCTCCCCCTACAAATGTGCACAGGAGTCATGTAGAAATGACAGAAATTCTCACTCTCCCCCTTTTTGTCACGAATAGACAAAGGGTCAAGGAGAAATGAGGGCAAGAGATGAAGGTACGAACAATGATAATGATGCATGAGGGGTGCAAGAGGAATGAGAAAATGAAGCTCAAACCTAAGACAAAATAGCATGCTACAAAGCATAAGGTAAACATGACATGCTAGGATGAAGAAACACGGTATAGACCAATGCATGACAAGGGTAGCAAAGGTGTGTGCAAGAGGTGGCTATGTGCAATGCATGATCAATGCATGGAAAATGCACATATGGGGCAAGGTGTGTTAAATACAAAACCAATGAACTAAACATATTCCTAGTGAGAAAATATGAGAAACTCCAAAGTTTAGTACTCATCAGAGTCCAAACAAGCGAGAAAATGTCTAAGAGGCATTTTATCAAACACTTAGCATGCACACTATGAACAATAATGTGAAACAATGCATGAACATCATGAAATCTACCCTTAATACATGTTCTTTATGCCACAAGGGGCCAACATCCAAAGAAAATCATCAAAAGTAATCAATCCCATACAAAAATTTGACAAAAATAAGTTTTCCCAACCCCTATGATGAAAATCCGAACCCAAGAGCACAAAAACTCTCCAAAATATAATCTAAGGATCCAAAACAATGAAAAGAGTTTAAAATTACCTTAGAGATGTTAATGGAATGAAAAACCATTCAAATTAATTGGGTTTTGATGTAAAAATATTGAAAAGGGGCTTTAAGGGAGGATGGGAGAGGTTTTAAACAAGTTTCCCACGAAAAACACTTTAAAAAGCTATTTTTGGGCGTTTCGCAACTGGGCGAGTTGCCAGATGAGTAGTGAGATGAGTCACGAAAGTTTCTGGATGAACTTCGCAACTTGTGTTGCGCGACTAGCGAGTCGCGGAAATTTTCGCAAGTCGCGAGTAAGTCGCGAGTGAGTCGTGAAATATTCTAACACCTGTTTTTCAACACAAAACATGTTTAAACAGTGAAAAACAAAGTAAGCACTAACTAGAACACAGAGAGTGATAAAAATCACTTCCAAATACATATAAAGTGATCAAAAATCTCTTTGGTTTGATCCATATATAGTTGAGCACACACACATCACATTTAAACAAGTACAATCGAACAAATGAATAAGGTATTCATTTGTGTTGTGTATGTGTATCAAATGTGGAATAGTCCTTTGTCTAGAGTGAAGCTTCAATGATCAATTCAATCAAGTCATACACAACTAGTACTAATCAAGTGGTCTATCTCAATTATAAAAATGAACCTATATGACCTCCCACAAGAAAATGATTACATATCTTTGAAGCTTTTCATTTAGCTTCTTTACAATTCATACCATTTGATTATTTTTTATCTTTACATTTCCTTTTTGAATAAACACATCTCATTTTGAGATCGATGCCTGAAATTTTTGATATTTCAATTTGATGAACAAGCCTTTGCCTTTTTGGGCATCATACAATTTCATATAAGTCGCTTTCCCTTTTTCCTAGTCGAATACTAGTATGTGCAACGGCTTTTACAGCTCATTATCTCTTTTCATTTTGAGATTTACATTAGTTAAGCTCTTTAAGCAAAAACATAAAAGAGTGGAAAGAGATATAAGCACAAGTATACGCTTATATCAAGACCAACATGACTATTGACTAATCATTCATGACACGCTTGAAGGTTGATTTACAACAATCACATAAAGATGTCATGATTTTTCTCACAAAGATATAAGTGCATAAAGAACAAGCTAAGCTCGTAAATGCACAAAGCCATTTGTATGGAGGTACAAGGCAAAACTCACATGTGATATGTGCTCAAACATATACAATCAAACTTTTTGAATTTTTCACTTTTTATGTGGTTTTGGATTTTTACTCACACAAAACAAAAACATAAAAGTAAGATCAAAACAGAAATAATGCATAAAAAGAAATGCAAGATGCACAAAATGCATGAAGATATGACATTTAATGCATGAAGGGTCCGACAAAGATCGAAAGGATTAGATCAAGGACCAAAAGAGCAAAAGCTCAACGATAGGAACTTTTTCTCATCCAAACGGAACGATTGTTTGGAATGAGTGTCTCATGAAAAGTGAGATGATGGTTGGAAGAATGAGAACCAGACGTGCACATAGACAAGGAGTTAAGAGCATTAAACACTTTCTTTAACAACATGCTTTTTTCACTCAAATCTGGTTTACATTTTTTAGCACAACTTCCATGAAGCTCATGTTTCTCTTTTCTTTTAAATGCATGAAACTTAGAGCAATGATGTCTTAGATGACCAGAAGCACCACAATGGTGACACACAATGTGTTTAGGTCCACTAGGCTTTTTGGGAAGAGATCTAGCAACATGGTTTTGTTCCCTCTTCAACTTATGACATTGAGGTCTTATATGACCAATCACACCACAATGGTGGCAAGTTGGAACAAACTTAGATCCATCCAAAACCTTAGGTTGAGACCTAAACAGAAGCTTTGACTTAAGAGCCTTTTTCTCCACCTTTTAATTCTTTTGTGTGGAGGAATGTATACCGATTTGCCCTTAGAGGTAGAACATACATTAGGCACAAAATCAGGTACCACAACATAATTGCAACAAATATTTTCATCATTTTTAACAATAGTTTAGCAATCAAACACTTGGCATGCATCTTAAGAGATTCATTTTCACATTTTAGCTTATCAACAAGTTTGTTAGACAAAACAAGTTTAGCATTCAAGTCCATATTCAAACATTCAAACTCTTTTAGCTTTTCAAGAGAAATTTCAGCAAGTTTCTTATATTTTTCAACCAATTCGTTAGATTTATTAAGCTTAGCAATCAAATCATCTTTTTCATAAAATAACTTGCTCAAATCCTTATAAAACTTCTTAGCCTTTTTCTTAAAGTGTTTAATGTTAGGAATATCATCAAGACCCAAGGATTCATATAACATAGCATCACAATCATGAGGATTATCACTCATAGAGGCATTTTCACAAACTCGTGGCATGTTACATTCATCAACATCCAAAACATGCATAGAAGCATACAAAGCACTATCCATGGCAAATAACACAAGGGGTCAAGGATCACACTTAGGTATTTAAACCACAATAAGTGTACCCGCTCTGATACCAATTAAAAGTTCAAAAAATGTGTAGAACACCCTTGAATGTTTAGACCCCCAAATTACAAAATACCAATTCAAGCTTATGAATAAACAATGTACGTACGAAAAATGTAAATAAGCTAAAACAGAATTGATAACATAATCTAAACCAAATAAAATCACATCCACAGTAGAAATTAAATGGCATAGATTAAGGGAAGAGAGATGTAAATACAAGGACAGCACAGCGATGTGTTATCGAAGAGGAAACTGAAGCCCTCGGTGTAACACCTCTCTGCTGCCCTCCAAGCGGTCAATAATCCACTAAAGAATGTAGTTGCGATACATGGACAACAGAAGACCCTCCAAGCCTAATCTACCTAGGGTACCTAAGCCCTCCAAGCTCCTACTTCAACGAGGTTGCGCCGAACCTATTTCTTCTTTAGCTTACCGGATTTCACTACAGCCCATAGCATCAACCAATATGAAATTGGTCCCTTCTTAACTACTTTCCAAAGCACCAAACAGCCTTCTCACAGATATGGGTATGGTGAGAAATTTGTTTAGTAATGGACCTCTCAAGGATGTAACAATGGAGAGGAGGAGAGTAGAGGAATTTGAAGAGTCTCTAAGTGAAGATTGTGGATGAGTTAATCTTGTTTTTCTTTAGGGTTTCTCTCTCAAAATTATCTCTAGAAGCTCATTACATTTTGTGGGTATAAGGTGGATTTATACTGGGGTGAGAAAGGAATGCAAAGATTTAGATTTTCTTAAACAGGGCTAGCTGGCGACTTGGCCTTGCAAATTGACCGAGTCGCGAGTTCAAGTCGGGAGCAAACAGAATGGCCAAACTGAACTTTTTGTCCTGTAGTACTCCAACTAACGTGACTGTTCAACTTTTCAACACGCTTTGCTCATGTGCATCATCTGGCAACTTGCAAGCCGTGAGCCACTCGCGAGATCCAGCTGCGAGTCCTTGCTTCACTGCACATACTTGAGCATTTCTTCACACTTTCTCACACACTACCCTTACATGAATCCCATCTAAATACAGAATTTCTAAGTGCTGAATTACATGCAAATTGGCACGGAATAAAGCTAACACAATGGTTGATAAATTTCAACTTTACAGAAAGAGAATGGGAAAAAGGAAAGCGAAAGAAACATGAGTTTCTAGTAAAGACTTTCATCTCCTCCCATTTTCCATTCCTAGCAAACAATAGAAAATTCCTCCCCAATGAATACTCGTTTCCTTTCCTCCTTTACCACTTTCTTTTACTTTGTGCCAAAGATTGTGTCCAAGATTAATATAATCATCTTTCCTCGCTACGTTCCAAAGTTCCTTAGATCAATTGACCGAGGGGATGAACGTAAGTGGGAGCAAGTTTAATTTTTCCGTTGACCGAGAAACAAATCTATGTCAAGTTAAATAAATTCTTTACCATTTCGCGTCTATTTGGCATAATTCATTTTCCCAGCTTATTTTACTATTCAACTTATTTTTGCTACTATTCATGGGTCCCAATGCACTTTTTGGTACTATTCATGGGTCTCACTATATTATTTCAGCTAACTTTTACCTTTATGTATAATATTTTCAGTAAAAAATTTTCAATTTTAGCAAAAAAAGTGAATCTCAAACAAACCCTTAGTTTTAACTTATTAGAGCATTCACATAGGTGGTTAAGGCTATCCACAAGTCGGGTTTGTGCCCAACCCAGACTCAACCTGAATGCATTGGGTGGAGAAATAGGAGGTCTTGAGTTCGACCCCTATCTCCTTCACTCTACCTCTCATTTGAATCCCACGCATATAAAATTGAAATTAAAAATTGAAGTTATTGAACTAAGTGTTAGAAGTATGTGGTTAAATGATTAAATTTACTATATCTTAATAGTTTAATCTCTTAAAATAATTGATAATTTAACATAGTATCAAAGTAAGAAGTTCTGAATTCAATCCCCGTCTCCTTCACTTTACCTCTCATTTGAATTCCCACTTGTATATAAAAAAAATTATGAGCATAACAAAAAAGACATATCTATGTGGCGAGATATGAGCGGTAGAGTTGTGGATCACTCACAACTTACCACATGAGCAAATTGTGGTAGAAATTGCTATCCTAGCATTTTTCCATCCAATATACATAAAGACATTCGACACATTCTTTTTTTATGAAACTTCATGCTCACAATGGATGAAGAATCGTTGTAATTTCTAGTGTGAACCCTGAAAATGGACCTTTTGGTGGGTAGACTTCCTTTTTCTCTCTTTTTTCTTTTTCTTTTTTGGGGTGGGGGTGGGGGGGGGGGGGGTTGCTTTCTCTCTTTTAGACCATTCTAACTTTAGAGCATTCAAATACAATCATGTACATTCGGTATTGCGTAATTTTTCAGAAACTTAATTATTTGTTAAGTATGAGATAAAAGATATGAGTTTTGATAATTTAGTTTTAATTTGTATACAAGTTAGTAAGATATCATGAAATAAATAATTCTAAACATTTAATACTCTTTTTGGTTTGGCTTGTTTACAGTCCTAATTAGTAAGTGATATATTTGAAAGCCGAAGAATAGGTGTGTTTTTTCTCTTTTACCTATTGTTCTCATTTTTCAATTATTTATAGGACAATATGTTAATAGTAAATATGGAACTTTACAAATAAATAAAAATAAATAAAAAATCATTTTCAAATTATGAAGCATTGAGATTTATTTAATGTGTTCATACTTGGGGCGTAAAAATCAATTGAATATATGTCAACAGAATTAAATGAGAGAAGAAAAGGAGAGCAATTTTGTGTGATAGAAAGCAAGGTTTTGGAAAAGCAAAAGATACATAGAAAGTTGTGTTCTTAATAATCTGTTGAAGTAAGGTTAATGAAGAAAAAAATTAATACAGATTTTATGTGATTGGAGAGAATGTTTGCATCCATGAGACTAGATTGCTATTAATCTACAATACAGGAAAAGTTTACGTATATCTTAAGAGTATTGATTTAAAAAATGGTGATGCGAAGAAAATCAGTAGACTGGATGCTTCGAACTTCAAAGGGCTAGCAACTGTTTTGAGGGCCTGAAAAAGAAAGAACAAGTGATCAAAGGTGGCCGCAGTGGACTGGCCAAGAACCCTCCGATGTCAAAGTTAGTTTTTTCTCTCAAGTTTCTAGAATTCCAACTTTTTAGGAAGTGTCAAAAACGTACCTTTATCTGGTCTGAATGGGAGTTTATATAGTGCACCCCGGAAACGGTTATTAGATTTGTAACTTCCCTTGTATTTGAGAAGGTCAAAGGGTCCAACGATAACTTCCATAACCACTATAGGAGTTATATATTTTCTTATATAACTGTCATTGGAAGTTAAGTATTCGATAAGGAGTAGTAGCAATGAACTTGGATCTTACTCATGCCTTGGGATTACAACATATGGTTTCATCTCCAGCTCTTGTAGGCTAATCCATACTTGAGAATTCCCTAAGGGTTAAAGGGTCATCCGTTGAACCTTCCCGACGAAAGTACCTTGTTCCCATGGACGGTCGTCCTTCCTCGGACGACTTTCCTATGCAGGATGTCCATTCTGCTCTGGACACCTCCTATGGACAAGTCAGAGTTAGATTTTTTTAGTTCACTATCAGTTGCCCCCTTGTCCAAAGGTCGTCCAGAGCATTAAGGGATCTACTAATGTCTTTTGGACGTGTGTCTTCATATTGGTGATTAGATGTTGTTCCATGTGTCGTAATTCAAATGGCTGAATTTTATTTGTTTCAGAATGCGCCACGCGTCATGGTTTCATTAGTGAATTGTCACGTCAATTTAAGTTTTCAAGGGAAATGCCACGCGGAGCTTACCGGTTGGTCACGTATTTCCAAGTACCAATTTTCAACGCCTATAAATAGTAGAATTCCTCTCGTACCCTTTACATTTCTCAAATTTTCTTCTTTGACATTCCTCGTCCATCGCCTCGTCTAGAAGTATTCTAGCGTTCCTAGTTTTCCTTCGTCTAGAGCCAGGTATCTTCTTTATACTCGTCTTTAGGTTTTCCTTAAGTTTTTGAAATGTCTGAAATTGTTGTTTCTTCGTCTATTAATAGCGTTGATAAAGAGATAGATGAGTACCACAACTCAACTACTTACAGTGGCTCTAGTAGTGATAGTAGTAGTGGGAGAAACACCACGGACGAGGAATATGCTTTTAGGGTTCTTGGGGTTCCTCTAAAAGTCCTCTAAGAACAACTTAGGACGAGAGAAGCATCTGGGTCTAGGGCTAGTCCTTTAAGCACTCCCCCATCCACCCCTCAAGACGAGATTGAGACCATACATAGTTGTGCTGTGGGAGTTCCTTCTAAGACAGACGATAAGAAGTTAGCATCTCTTAGGAATTGGTATCAAATTCCAGACGAGTTGAACCCTAGGTTGGCCGTTCGAGAGGAGTGGTGTTGCCAGCCTCGTTTCGATGTAGGAGTCTATGGGGCTTATCTTTTAGGAGGTCTTAGGTTACCTCTTAATGCTTTTGCTAAGGAGTTGGAGGGTCGTCCACGTGTTTTTCCTATGGACGACCTGCTTATACATGGACGACTTGTTTGCTATTTAAATTTTTACAAGTATAACCCATCCTAAAAGTGGCACTGATGATTTTGCTAGTTCTTTTCCTCATCCATGGGATGGACAATTGGCACTCATTTTCTGACAAGACGTTTATAGTGTTCCACTCGTCCAAAATATTGGAGTGTCTTGGCTACGCATTCGTCCATGGACTTTAAATGCTCACTGTATGCTTTTTCTCATCCACTACCTAGGCGCTATGCTTACAGTTCCTTCTCATCCTTTTCTTTGGACGAGTGTATGCTTTCTTGTCTGTTCATTAGACGAGTATGCTTTAGTTTATTTTTCTTTGCTTTTTTTTCTTTGCTTTATCCTCATTTCAAGGAAAGCTTATGAAAGTTACATCCCTGTGTTCAGAGATTTTCATTTGTCTTAGGCTTTAGCCTTCTTATGGGGTACTATTATGGAAATTAGATTCATGCATTAAATACATTGGATATCCAAACCATATTTATTATATAAACATCGTCCACAAATATGGCACACATTTAGAAGCTAGTGCCTTAGGAAATTGAAATACTTATACAAGTACATAACCTCGTCTTTCACAAATTAGCCTATAGATGGTGCAAAAGTTAGGAACTAGTGCACTTTTTATTTTTAAAATACGTAATAGTAGTAGTAAAAACACACAATAATAGTAAACATGAGTAAACACGTAGACCACAACTATAACCTCGTCCATAGCTCTCATCCATGGTAATTCTCATCCAATCTCACCCTTTATTGATAGTACCTCCTTAGATGATCCACGTTCCAAGGATGTTCTAGCTTCAGTCTTTCTAGAGCTTCCAAGTAGTACGACCCCTGCCTCTTGCAGTTGATCACCCTATAGGGTCCTTCCCAATTGGGTCCATAGTTTTCCATGAGCTAGGTTCCTAGTTGCCAAGGATACCCTTTTAAGGACAAGGTCTCTAACGTTGAAACACCTGGGTTTTACCATGGCATCATACTGCCTAGCCATAAGATTTTTGTATCTTGCTGTCCTTTGCTTTGCATCCATCCTTACCTCATCAATGAGATCGAGGTCAAGACAAAATTGTTCTCCATTTTCTTTCTCCTGGTACTTCATCACTCGATGGTTAGCCATATGAACTTCTGCAAGTATGATTGTTTTACTTCCATAGGCTAGCTTAAAAGGGGTTTCCCCTATCGGGGTCCTCACAGTTGTCCTGTAAGCCCAAAGAACACCTGGCAGCTCATCTGGCCATACCCCTTTTGCCCCCTTAAGCCGAGTCTTGATGATTTTTAGCAAGGATCGGTTTGCCACTTCTGCTTTGTCATCTGCCTGTGGATGGGAGAGTGAGGAATCATAATTCTTAATTCCAAATTGTTCACAAAAGTCTCTGAAAGGCGTGTTGTCAAATTGTGGTCCATTATAAGATATTAGTACCCTAGGTACCTCGAATCTACATACAATGTTCTTCTAAACAAAGTTCTTAACATTTTGCTGACTAATTTTCGTGAGAGGTTCGACCTCCACCCACTTAGTAAAGTAGTCAATCCTTACTACCAAAAATTTCATCTGTTTGGTTCCTAGTGGGAAGGGACCTAGAATATCCAGTCCCCAATGTGCAAAGGGCCATGGGGCCATCAATGGGGTCTGGTACTCCGAAAAGCTGTCTAGGAACGTTGCTGAAGCACTGACACTGGTCACACACCTTGACATAAGCCTTAGCATCTGTTTAATAGTGGCCCAGTAGTAACTTGCACAAACAACCTTATAGACTAGCGACCTCACTCTCGAGTGATTCCCACATGCTCCTTCATGGACCTCCTTTAACACATAGTTTGACTCATTCGGAGCCAGGCACCTTAGGTAGGGCTTAAAGAAGCCTCGCTTGTATAGTACTTCATTTATAAGGACGTACTTGACAGCCCTAACCCTCATCTTCCTAGCCTCGTCCTTGTCTTCTGGAAGCCTTCCATCCTTGAGATAAACTATTATTGGACTCATCCAATTTTCTCCCCCTACTATCGGTTATATCTCTAGGAGGTCTACGCTTGGCATGTATTGGATTTCGTCATACTCGTCCATAATTCCTCTTGCTGAAGCTGTTTTTGCCAAGACATCTGCTTCCATGTTTTTCTCTCTCAGGAGTTGAACAAAAATGGCTCCTTTAAATTTTTGGACGAGCCGCTTCACTTTGTTGAGATATCTCTTCATTTGATCTTCCTTAACTTCACACATTCCATTCACTTGATTAATAACTAGTTGAGAGTCTCCTTTAACCACTATTGACTTCGCCCCTAAAGAGTTAGCTAATTTCAGTCCTTTGAGGAGAGCTTCATACTCAGCTTCGTTGTTGATGGTTTGGTATTGTAGACCGGCTGCATACTCCAACTTGTCTCCCTCCAGAGATTTTAGTATGATTCCAATCCCCCTTTGAGTCCCTACATCTAGCTCATCCTGATTAGGAGTGAACTCCACAATGAAGTCTACCAATGCATGTGCTTTTATCGCGCTCCTTGGTTAGTACCTGACATCAAACTCCCTAAGCTCTACAACCCATAAGATTAGTCTTCCTGTAGCTTCCAACTTGTTCATTGCCTTCTTTAGGGGATGATCTGTTAGGACATTGATAACATGAGCTTGAAAATAATGCCTTAGCTTCCTAGAAGCAATGATTAAAGTAAAGACTAGCTTCTCCATTATTGTATATTGTCCTTCCGCTCCTCCTAGCGCCCGGCTCGTATAATAAACCGGCTTCTGAATCTGCCCTTCTTCTTTTATCAACGCTGAGCTCACTGCATGCGGGGACACCGCCAAGTACAAATATAATTCTTCACTAGGTACGGACGGGCTCAACAAAGGTTCTGTGGTGAGGTAAGCCTTGAGGTCTTGGAAGGCCTTCTGACACTCGACTGTTCACTTAAATACCTTTCTAAGAACCTTAAAGAATGGTAAACACTTGTCAGTGGCTTTTGAGACGAACTTGTTGAGGGCGGCAACTTGCCCAGTGAAAGATTGGACTTCTTTGATATTCTTCGGTGGTTCCATGTTCAGTATCGCCTGGATTTTGTCGGGATTTTCCTCAATTTCTCTATGTGAAACCATGAATTCCAGAAACTTCCTTGACGAAACTCCGAAAGCACACTTGCTTGGATTCAATTTAATGTTATATCGCTTAAGTGTGTCAAAGGTTTCTTGAAGGTCGTCCAAATGCTTCTCCTCATCCAAACTCTTTACCAGCATATCATCTATGTAAACCTCCACATTTCGTTCGATTTGAGGACGGAACATATGGTTAACCGGTCTTTGGTAAGTTGCCCTAGCGTTCTTTAAACCAAAATGCATTACCTTGTAGCAAAATAACCCTTGGCTAGTAATGAAGGAAGTCTTCTCTTGATATACCTCGTCCATCCTTATTTGATTGTAGCCTGAAAAAGCGTCCATGAAACTTAGCAGTTTATGACTCGCTGTCGAATCCACCAGCTGATCAATGCATAACAACGGATAACTATCCATGGGGCAACCTTTATTTAAATCAGTGAAGTCCATGCACATCTTCCACTTACCATTAGCCTTCTTGACCATAACCACATTTGCCAACCAGTTTGGATAATAAACTTCTCTAATAAACTCTGTTGTGAGCAACTCCTGGACTTCTTCTTTGATGGCATTGTCTTGCTCAGGAGTAAATACCCTCTTCTTCTGACGTATAGGCTTAGAGTAAGTATATACGTTTAGACGATGGGTAAATACACTTGGGTTAATACCAGACATGTCCTTGTGACTCCATGTGAACACGACAAGGCTTTTATTCAAAAACTGGTCCAAAGTCTACTTTGTCTCCTTTTCCATACTCGCCCCAATTCTAGTAAACTTCTCGGGGTTGCTCTCATCCAACAAGACATCCTCTAATACTTCAGTGGGCTCCATCGTAATCCTTCACTCGTCTATGCTTATTGTCTGTACGTGCTCGTCCATAGCCAACATGGCTAAATAGCACTCTCTGGCAGCTAGTTGATCTCCTTGCACTTGACCTACTCCATACTCAGTCGAGAACTTAACGGACAAATGGTAGATAGAGGTTACCGCCTTCCAACTATTTAAAGTCAGCCTCCAATAATAGCATTGTATGATGATGAACAATCAATGACAAGGAAGTTTACACCTTTGGTTATTTGTTATAGGTACGCTCCGACTACCACGGGCAATGTAATGGTGCCCACAGGTCACACCTTTATTCCTCCAAATCCTATCAAGGGCGAATTCACTAGTCGAAGCTGATCTCATCCTAGATTCATTTGTTGGAAGGCGGGGTAATACAAGATGTTCGCTAAGCTGTTGTTATCTACCAACACCCTTCTAGTCGTATAATCAACAATGAGTAGGGTAATGACGATCGCGTCGTCATGTGGGTGGTGAACTCTTTCAGCATCCTCGTTCGTGTACATTATGGCTTGCTCGTCAGCTCCCCTCATCCTTAGAGATCACCCAGACAATTGGACGTTTTGAACCACCTTCAAGTATGTCTTCCTTGACTTGGATGACTGAGTTGTTGAGGTTCCCCCTATAATAACCCTTATTTCACCAAGTGGGGCTTGTGAAGACTCTTCCACCTTTGTCTTCAACTTCTTGTCCTTGTGGTTTTGTCCAAGAAAGTTCCTTAGCTTTCCTTGCCTAATGAGGTTTTCTATCTGCTGCTTCAAGTCAAAACACTCGTCCGTATCATGCCCATGATATCTGTGGAAATGACAATACATGTTCCTATTGCGCTTATTGGGATCTTCTTTCATTTTCTCTAGCCACTTAAAGGATGGGCCATCCTTGATTTGCATAAGCACTTGCTCAAGTGGCGTATTCAAGGGAGTATATTGCTAATTCCTCGCTAAAGAACTCGCCTTCTTGCTATCTCTATCTTTCTTCTCTCCCACCCGTGCCTTCTTTAGACGAGGACCCTGCTTAGGATAACGCGGGAGATCTGCTTCCACTCGCTCTGCTCTCTTCCTCTTCTTGGCTATGATTGCATCCTCCACATTCATGAAATTTTAGGCTGAATGGACGAGTTCAGCCATATTTGCTTCCACTCGCTCTGCTCTCTTCCTCTCTTGGCTATGATTGCATCCTCCACATTCATGAAATTTTAGGCTGAATGGATGCCATGGATAAAGCTTATGAATGAATAAGTCATAGTTGACCCCATTGTGGAAGGCGGCTAATAGCAACTTGTCGTCCATCTCATCTACCGTCTAGGCTTTTCTATTGAATCGGGTAATGAAGGATCACAAACTCTAATTTTTCCCTTATTCTATAGTTAGCAAACTAGAAGAGGAACGTTTGTGGCGTTTTTCTCCAATAAAATTGTTGACGAACAATTTACTTAACTCTTCGAATGAGCCCACAGTGTTTGGGGGTATCTTGCTGAACCACACCCGCATTGGTCCCTTGAGGGTGGTAGGGAATGCCCTATACATAATCTCGTCCGAAACCCCCTGAAGGTGCATAGTAGTCTTGAAGGTGGCGATATGATCACACGGGTCACGAGTTCCATCATATGAATCCAAGGAAGGCATCTTGAACTTTGGGGGTAAGGGATGACTATTGATGGAAGCCGTGAAAGGGGAGTCCGTTCAATGAACTAAGTCATCCATGGGGTTCACCCTTCTCATGTTCTCCCTTATTTCGTCTATGGCTTTTCTCATTTGTTCCATTTCCCTCTCCAAGTGCGGTACTCTCCTTGATGAAGTACCCCTTGACTAATCCTCGGGCTCAGCATTTTCTCCTCTACCTTCTTGACTCTAGGCTTGCCCTTCTGCGTGTCTTTCATGGTGTTGCCTCCTCAGATTAATCTCACTATTCAACTCTTGGTTCTGACGGGTTAGTTCCGCCATGGTAGTAGTCATGGACTGTATTTTTTGAATGGAAGGCAATTGCATGACAGGCGCTGACTGACGATCACGGTGGGGATTACTAGAAGCATCCCTACTCTCCTGGTGGCCTGGGCTGGTAGCCCTTGACCTTGTCCGAACCACACAACCTTTTTTCTAGGAAAGACGAATCGTTAAAAAGCAAATAATCAAATGAAAATCCCCACAAACGGCGCCAACTGATGATGAGAAGAAAATCAGTAGATTGGATTCTTTGGGCTTCAAAGGGCTAGCAACTGTTTTGAGGGCCTGAAAAAGAAAGAACAAGTGATCAAAGGTGGCCGGGGTGGACCAGCCAAGAACCCTCCGATGCTAAAGTTAGTTTTTCTCTCAAGTTTTTGAAATTCCAACGTTTTAGGAAGTGTCAAAAATGTACCTTTATCTGGTCTAAATGAGAGTTTATATAGTGCACACCGGAAACGGTTATTAGATTTATAACTTCCGCTGTATTTGAGGAGGTTAAAGGGTCCAAGGATAACTTCCATAATCACTATAGGAGTTATATATTTTCTTATATAACTGTCATTGGAAATTAAGTATTCAATAAGGAGTTGTAGCAATGAACCTGAATCTTACTCATGCCTTGGGATAACAACGTGTGGTTTCATCTCCAACTCTTGTAGGCTAATCCATACTTGAGAATTCCCTAAGGGTTAAGGGGTTGTCTGTTGAGCCTTCCCAACAAAAGTACCTCGTCTCGATGGCCAGTCATCCTCCCTCGAACAACCTTCCTATGCGGGATGTCCATTCTACTCTGGACACCTCCTATGGACGAGATGGAGTTAGATTTTATTTTTTTTAATTTGCCATTAGAAAATATTTTTAGAACTTTTTAATGAGAAAAGAAATAAGTAATTAAGGCTATGTTTGGTAATCGTTTTTGTTTTTTATTTTCAAAATCTTGTTTTTGGGAGTATAAAGAAAAAATAATTTTCTTTTATTTTTGAAATAAAAACATGTTTGTTTAGTTGAAATTAAAAAGATAGTATTTTGAAGAAAAAGATAGAAAATACTAATATATGTTGTCACTAGGATTTGAACTCTAATGCTAACTCATTAAATGAGATAGACTTATTAAATTAAATGCATGTTTTCATTGATTTTTAAAAATTAGAAACTTAAAACAGCAATTTGCATGTTTTCAATTTTCTTCACAAAGTGAGTTTTGAGAATAATTTTTATTTTCTGTCCATTTTGGGTTGCCAAACAAGTTTTTAGATACAGAAAATAAGGGGAAACAATCGTTACTAAACATACCCTAACTATTTTGATAATTTTTTAAATATTTTTTTTTTATAAAATTAGTATTAAAACTTTCTCAAAATAGTCTATTTAAAAATAACTATTTTTTAATACACAAGGAAGAGAAGAAATTTTTTTTTAAAAAACTGCCAATGATATATATTTAAAAAGTTCTAACTCTGGCTAGGATTATAACAATGTTTATATAATATAATTAACATGACGCAGCGTAGACAAATTTTCCAAATAGTCTGCATAACATATTTTTTGAACGTGCATTTTCACGTGGCCATGTCCCTCCAATCAAAGTTGCGTGACTTGCTTCGTTGACCTACTGCGTCTTGAGCTAAGCAAACCTCTTGTCCTAAAGCCGCCTAATCAAGCTTCATCATCACCCCTGCTAATCTCACGAATACTGTTCACGCATTACTTTGGTTGATCTATAAATAGTGCTATGAGAACAGCCAAAAAATACAAACACAGCTTCAACGCGCAAACGTAGCTTCAACGCGCAAAATTTAGCTTCCAATGCACGCTTGTTACTTAGAATTAAAGAGGAAGAAATTGATAGATTCATCAAAATGACTTACTACTACTTCTCTCTTCCAATTCTGCTCCTGATTTCCATGCTTAGCGTCCTCAGCAGGACTTCTCCTGCATATGGCGGACCAGATTACCGTCGCCACTACTGTCCAAACACTACCACTATCCCCGAAAATAGCTCCTACCAATCCAGTCTAATCTCCCTACTCTCTTCCCTCTCCCTGTACGCCACCAGCGCCTTCCAATTCTACAGTCCAGCTGCCACCAGCTCCCTTACTTCTTCCCTCTCCTCCAACGCCATCAGCAAACTCCAAAAATTAGTCAACATCTCGGACCCTATCTATGCTCTCCACCTCTGCCGTGGGGATCTCACTACCGAAGAGTGCATAGATTGCGTGGCCACCGCAGCCAAAGACCTCACCGAAGTGTACTGCCCGAGAGAATTGGTTGCTGTAATTTGGTACGATGAGTGCATGATACGTTACTCCAACGTGTCTTTCTTCTCAACCATGGACGAGCGCCCTTCATTTTTCTTGTATAACATCCTGAATATCACCGAACAGGAGCGGTTCAATCAGCTGGTGAACACGACATTGATTGACTTAGCGAGTCAGGCCTCGGAAGTTCCAGCCGGTTCTAACAAGTTTAAGACCAAAGAAGCGAATTTCTCCGAGCTACAAACGATATACAGCCTTGTACAGTGCACACCGGACCTGTCCACCACCGATTGCAAAACATGTCTTGTGTCGGCTATGGCCTTCATTCCTTCATGTTGTGATGGAAAGCAAGGGGGAAGGGTTTTTTCGCCTAGCTGTTACCTTAGGTACGAAATCTACCCGTTTTACAAGATAATCAATACCGCACCCTCGCCTGCACCAGGGCTTCCGCCTCTGCCTCCGCGTGAACCAGAAGAAGGTAATGATGTATTTCTTTTCTTTTCTTTTTAATAATTAACAATAATAAGTTGTAAATTAACTAGGTAATATTTACAATTAAAAAAAAAAAAAAAACTAGCTGATACTTCTAGTCAAACCCTTTTACTAGGGATCAAATCCTACCTGGCTCTGCCTCATCACTATCTAGTTTCTGCCTATCTAAAAAATTATCTGCTTAGTTTTTAAAATATATTATTTACTTAGTTAATAATTAATAAAGTAAATAAAATAATCTTAATCAATTCTTCTTTATAATTCAATAATTTAGAAATTAATAGATTTGAATTTTGAATGTCTTAATTAGAAACACTAAAAAACATTAACCAATTGAGCCGCACAATATTTGACAACTACTTCAATTATTAGTTTTTTAAATAATGCTACTATTCAAAATAACTACACTTTCACTATACTGCTTTTAAAGTTTTCATAATATTTATTCCACTAAAAGGAATAACAATTAAATTTTTGGGTTAATATACTTTTGGTCTATCAAATATGAGTCTGTATCAAGTTGGTCTTGTGATTTAAAAATATTCTAATTTAGTCCTTTACATTTTTTTTTAATCAATGGACAATTTTGTCCTCGCTTTTTATCCATTTCTTACCTTTTGTCCATTTCTTGCTTGTATTTTTTGCCCCTTAATATATGGGATCATTTCAACTTTAGCGCCTTAAAAGGCCCGTGTCTGGCACAACTTTAGTCAAAAACTTATAGAATTTTTTTTTTTTTGAGAAATAAAAACTCAATGGAATAATATTCCTTAAGAGAAAAAAATATGATTAATTTACAACCTCAAAACTTTCTTCTAATGTACGGTTTGTCGAATAAAACAACATAAAATATATATATATATATATATATATATATATATATATATATCAAAGTAATATCAACATTAATTGTGTGTGTCTAGTATCTACTTTTTATAATCTTAGTATACAACTACACAAGTTAGAAGTTGCAGAAGTTTAATTTAATCCAACAGGTTTACCTAAAAACCATTTCAGACCTATAAGCTAGTAGCTTTGAGTGATTTTTCGAAAGCATTACCAGACTAAGTGAGTTCTTAAAAAACACTAAAATGATTTTTGGACAAAATGACCTTGACTAAAATGACCAGTTCCAAACTTAAATTACTAAAATATTTTTTGGGCAAAGTTAATGGATATAAATTGTATTTTTGCCTTTAATTTAAGTACATTGGAGAATATAAATCATTTTAGGATTTTTAGGATCAAACTTTCTATCATTTTCTCTCACCTTCTTTTACACATAGGAAAAAAAAAGTTGACAAGAACAAACCACTTTAAAAAAATGTTGATAAGAAAAATTAAGAAAAATAGTTAATAAAAAATAATTAATTTGTTTTTTATATCTAAAAAATTGCTAACATAATTTAGTAGAACCACTTGACAACTAAGTAGAATATTATCTCAATTGTGAACTCTCTCGTTTGTACTCTGATGGCACAATAATCTCCCAATTTCCAAAGGAAAGGTCAGCCTCTGTGCACCTTTAAAGACATGGCAACCGCCTTGATAGCCTAGGCATAGAACCAACAACCCCTAAAGAGTTTTGTTCCACTTAGATATAAGGAGGAATTTTTATCTAGGAACTGGGGTATAACCATCACTAAACCAAGATTTTGTTTATGCAGATCAAAGCCAAATCCCAACAGTATCGATAGTCGCCATCGTTGCTCCAATTGTTGTCTCTGTCGTGCTATTCTTTCTTGCCTAATGTCTGCCAGGTAAGAAAGTGAGAAAAAAAATGTAGTATATATAATGCAGTAGAAAAGAAAATAGTAAGATATAAGCAAATTGGTTATATAATTTTTTTTTTTTTTTTGAATTTGGTTATATTCATTCTTGGTTAAAATACATTTTGGCAAGTCCAAATTTAGTTTTGCAATCAATTTTGTTAGTATAGTATCTCAGCATTGATTATGCGTATCCACTGGTGGCTCTACGTACATAGAGTTCAGGGTGGTCACACGACCACCACGACTTGAAAAAAAAAATTATTATATGTAAATATTAAAAAAATTATGATTTTTTATCCTTAAAAAAATATTTGAGATTACCCTAAATTTTTTAATTAGGCTCAACATAATTACACTTTGGACAAAATTTAGCAACAAATTTATTTGTAGATTAAGACTACAACTCCACTCAATATTTTTTTTATTGGATGTGTAATTTGGCAAATCTACCATTGGATTAAATTTTTTTCTTTAATTCTCCATATTTGCAAAATTTCAAAAAGATCAAATATCTATAGCTATGTTATCATTCAAATCTTTTTTTCTTTTTCTTTTTTTGAATTTTTGTTGTCTAAATTATACATAAAAAATAATGTGGGGGTAAAATGGTTAAAATATGCATTTGGGCATTGGGTCTCATTTGGTAGTGTAAACCTGTCCGAGAAGGGCCTCTAGGGGCCACAAGCTGGCCTTTGCTAGAAAAGTTGGAGGTGTTGTCTGAGGAGGGGCATTTCCTCAGCGGAGTCTAGTAAAAGTTATATGACACGTCATGGTGTTTGGTGAGGGGATTCTGGAAGGTTTAGTGGGTAAAGATATGCACCATATGGTTACAAGAAAGCGGAATATACAAGGCAGATCAAGGGAAAAGCTATTACCACCGCATTAAAGACCTTGCACTATCTCCCTGGTCGTATTAATGGAGAAATGACATCTGAACAGTAATATTCAGCCTTCCAGCTATTGTTTGAAGACTTCAAGAATGTGGTAGATGTGACAAGTATCTATTTGGAAGATCTGTGCTACAAATGGATGAAAAGAAGAAGAAGAAGATGGATATAAGAGGACGAGGGAGGATGAGAGAAGCAGGCACTAGTTTTTTTGAGAAAAACTTCACTTGTAATCTCTTGCTAAAAGAAAGAAAAGCAATACAAGTGGTCCTCAGCTTACGTCCGAGGAGAGCTTTTTGTCATATTCATCTATTGATTGCATAGATAACGACAATCTATCCAGTTTATCATTTGTCCATTATCCACAAACCTAGGTTTCCAGCCCATACTCTACAAATTTCATTGTATAAGTCTCTTTAGGCCTAAATCCATTTGGTGCTTGGATCAGGTACAAATTGTGCACTTACAATTGGCGCTATCTATGGGAATCTAGTGCTTAAGGAATTGGAGCACTATGGCAGGCTCAGATCCGCATCATGCAGAGTCTCAAGGGTCCCAGTGTGAAGATCATTTTGAACGTCTCGAACATGAAAGGGATTAGGGGGGGAGTGTGCATACTGTGCACCCCAGAGGAGGCCATTCCTGTGGTGGAAGTAGAGCCACCCATGAGGATGATGCTAAAGCCATACAGAAGGATATTGACCACCTTAAGAAAAGGTTATGCCGTGTGAGACGGAGGCGGACGCCATCTCATTTTGATCCTTCTTCTGAGGGCTCCTAGGGGAGTAGTTACAGTCCAAGGTCCAAGACTCCTTCTACCAAAACCTTCTCGTACGAGAAGGAAGATCTTCTGGGTCGTAGGCATAAGAAGCCTTCTTCTAGGGGCTTGGGAAACGATGCTATGAGCAGGGTGTTGTACCAGATCTCCAAGTCACCTTTCTCACGCAGGATCGAGAAGGGAAAGCTTCCACGACGGTTTACCCAGCCCACTTTCACCATCTATAATGGTAGGATAGACCCAGTTGAGCATGTGAGCCATTTCAATCAGAGGATGGCGGTACATTCTCAGAATAAGACCTTGATGTGCAAAGTCTTCCCTTCTAGCCTGGGACATGTTGCTATGAGATGGTTTAACGGTCTGAAGGCGGGTTCTGTTGACTCTTTTATGGAACTCACTAAAGCATTTGCGTCTCGATTCATTACATGTAGTAGAGTTCCTCGGCCTTTGGACTCATTGTTGTCCATGCCCATGAGGGAAGGAGAGACCTTGAAAACTTATTCTGACAGATATTGGGAGATATTCAATGAAATCAACGACGATTTTGATGAAGTGGCGATTAACACTTTCAAGGTGGGCCTTCTAACTGATCATGACTTAAGGAAATCTCTGACCAAAAAGCCCGTACGGAGTGTACATCGGCTCATGGATCGCATTAACGAGTATAAAAGAGTTGAGGATGATCAACAATAGGGTAAGGGGAAGGCGAAGGTTATCCCTCAGGAGAAAAGGGATTTCAGGCCGAATAGATACAATAACAATAGGCCGAGGAGAGATTTCTCTAGGCAGTCTAGTTCGGCCACACCACAAGTAGTCAATACTATATTCCAAGAACCGGTACATCAATTGCTAGAGAGCATCCGGAAGGAGCCATACTTCAAATGGCCTAGTAAGATGGCTGGAGATCTTACGAAGTGGAACTAGAACCTTATTTACCAATATCATCAGGATGTAAGTCATACTACCAAGAACTATCGGACACTTTGGAACCATTTAGAGCAGTTGGTTAGTGAAGGAAAATTGAAGCAACATTTGTATCAGCCCAGTGGACAAGAAAACCATTCGGGTTCAAATAACCAGAAAAACAACTCATCCCGGCCACTTTTGGGGATGATTAATGTCATCTTCTCTGCTCCTGGTAAGACTAGTTCCTGTCCTACAAGGGTGATGATTGTGTCACATACTCTTGCCGAGGAGTCTGGCTCAAGGTCGAAGAGGATTAAGGGGTGTACTCCACCTATTTTGGGGTTCTCGAATGAGGATAAGGTTGGGACCATTCAACTGCATGATGACGCCCTAGTGGTTACACTAAGGATAAGTAACTATGACATGAGGAGAGTGATGGTTGATCAAGGCAGTGGGGCGGATATTATGTACCCTGATTTGTTTAAGGGGCTTAATTTAAAGCTCGAGGACCTTACTCCTTACGATTCGCCATTAATAAGTTTTGAAGGGAAGGTTGTCATACCGAAGGGACAAATTCGCTTGCCTGTGCAGTCGGGTCCGAAAACAGTTGATATAGATTTCATTGTGGTTGATGCTTATTCCCTGTACACGGCCATCGTCGCAAGGCCTTGGTTGCATGCTCTGGGTGCTGTTTCCTCAACTTTACATGTTAAGGTGAAGTTCCCCTTGGGTGGACTGATTGAAGAAATTCTTGGGAGTCAATTAGTAGCAAGACAATGTATATTGGTTGCGATATTGCATCAGGCTGAATCTAGATCCTCGGCTAGCCAGGACTTATAGAAATTAATGCCTCTGGATGCGCCCGGTGCGGCGACAACAGAGGAGGCAACATGTGAAAAGTTGGAGAAATTTCTTATCGGTGATGATCCTAAAATGTTCTTTCAAGTGGGTGTTCAGTTGCCACATCAGGAGAAGATGGAATTGGTGATGTTTTTGAAAAACAGTATTGACATATTTGCATGGGATCCCTACGAGGCTTCGGGGGTTGATCCAAGCTTTATTTGCCATCATTTGAACGTCAATCCTGCCGTTGTTCCTAGAAGGCAACCACCTCAGTGTTCTTCCAAAGAGCATGCTAAGGCCGTCAAGAAAGAGGTGCTCAAGCTCAAAATGGTTGGGGCTATTAAAGAAATTTTCTACCCAAGATGGTTGGCGCACACGATTGTAGTAAAAAAGAAAAACAAAAAGTGGAGAGTATGTGTGGACTTCACAGACCTGAACAAAGCCTATCCCAAAGACTCGTTTCCAATGCCTCACATCGATCAGCTGGTGGATGCTACTGTTGGGCATCCTCGGATGAGTTTTTTAGATGCCTTCCAAGGCTATCACCAAATACCTTTGGCATTGGATGACCAAGAGAAGACCGCCTTCATTACTCCTACGGAAAATTATCACTATAAAGTGATGCCATTTGGTTTGAAAAATGTAGGGGCTACGTACCAAAGGATGATGACCAGGATGTTCGAGTCGCAGCTCGGAAAGACTATTGAGGTATATGTGGATGTATGGTGGTGAAAAGCAAGATAGTACCTATGCATGTGAAAGATTTAGATAACACCATTCAAACACTTAGGAAGTATAAGTTGCGCCTTGATGCCTCTAAGTGCTCTTTTGGGGTGGACTTTGGTAAGTTCCTAGGCTACATGGTGACTCACAGAGGAATAGAGGTAAATCTGGCGCAGGTCAGGGCCATCCACGGCCTACAACCACCTCAAAATCCAAAGGAAGTTCAAAAGTTAACTGGGATGATTGCTACTCTCAGCAAGTTTATCTCTGGGTCCGCTTATAGGTGTAGACCTTTCTTCCAATTGCTGAATAAGTGGAAAGAATTCGAATGGACCGACGAGTGTGCTTTAGCTTTTCAACAACTTAAAGAGTATCTTTCCTAACCACCTATCATGTCTCGGCTAGATGTCGATGAAGTCTTGTTTGCATATATAGCTGTGGCTATTCATGCTGTCAGTTTGATTTTAATACTAGACGACAGTAGTGTATAGAGACTGGTTTACTACGTAAGAAAATCTTTAAATAAAGCTGAGGTGCGTTATTTACCTTTGGAGAAGGTGATTCTGACTGTAGTGCATGCTACATGAAATCTTCCTCATTACTTCCAATCCCATACCGTTGTGGTTTTGACTCAACTTGCACTCAAATCAGTATTGCGAAGTACTGACTACTCAGGGAGGATAGCCAAGTGGAGAACTATTCTGGGAGCTTTCGATATCAAATATATGCCTCGCACCTCCGTGAAAGGCTAGGTATTTGCAGATTTAGTGGCAGAATTCATCGAACCTTCGTTAGAAGAAACTGCAAAAGAGTTTCACATGGATGAAAAATCAATCGACATGGTCACATGCAAGGGGTTTCCGGTTTGGAAAGTATATGTTGATGGGGTGGCGAACCAGAAAGGGTCAGGTGTCGAATTGGTTTTGCTATCCTCTGAAGGTATTACCTTCGAGAAATCGTTGAGATTGACATTCTCGACCATTAATAATAAGGCTGAATACGAAGCTGTCTTGATTGACATGGATACGGTCCAAAAAATGGGGGGAAAGTCAGTTCACATGTTCTCGGATTCTCAGTTAGTTGTGGGCCAAGAGATGGGGACAATAGAGGCTAAAGATCCGAGAATGCAGGAATATCTGACCAAGGTCAAATAATTGCAATCCAAGTTTGATTCTTTTATCTTGACGCATGTTTCTAGAAGTGGAAACACACATGCGGATTCATTGGTCACCCTGGCAACATCCTCGGCTCAGGGTTTGCCTAAGATCATCCTCGTCGAAGACTTATTGAAACCTGCTCTGACAACTGCAAGTGCCATCCGTATTCATCAAGTAAGGCTCGGACCTAGCTGGATGGACCTCGTAGTTTCATTTCTAAGAAGCGATGTTTTGCCTGAAGAGAAGTTTGAAGCAGATAAAGTTCGTCGAAAGGCACCTCGATTCTGGTTGTCCGTAGATCAAAAGTTGTATAAACGCTCCTTTTCTAGACCATACTTGCTGTGTGTACATCTTGAAGCAACAAAGACACTTTTGGAAGAATTGCACGAGGGGATTTGTGGAAGTCATATTGGAGGAAGGTTCTTAGCCCATAGAACTTTGACCTAAGGATATTGGTAGCCCAATATGCGGAAAGAGGCTCAGGATTACGTCAAGAAATGTGACCAGCGCCAGAGATTTTCTCCTAACATCCACCAACCCGGTGGTGTACTTAACCCTCTATCTAGTCCGTGGCCGTTTGCACAATGGGGATTGAATATAGTGGGGCCCTTCCCAAAGGCTGTGGGGAATAAAAGATGATTACTCGTAAGGACCGATTACTTTACCAAATGGGTTGAAGCAGAGCCTTTGTCAAACATTAGGGATGTGGATGCAAAGAAGTTTGTTTGGAAGAACATCGTCATAAGGTTTAGAGTACCCCATACATTTATCTCAGATAATGGCTTACAGTTTGATAGCAAAGCTTTCAGAAAATACTATGGTGATATGGGTATTACGAATAGATACTCCACTCCAGCTTACCCTCAGGGAAATGGGCAGGCCGAAGCTATTAACAAGGTGATAGTAAATGGACTAAAGAAGAGGCTGGATGATGCAAAGGAAAGGTGGGTGGAAGAATTACCACATGTTCTGTGGATGAATTGGACTACACCACGAAGGTCTACCAAAGAAATGCCCTTCTCCATGACCTATGGGGCCGAGGCCATGATCCCTTTGGAAACTGGGTTTTCGAAGTTGAGGACAAGCTTTTTTAGCCCAGAAAATAGTGATGGTTTGCTGGAGAAAAACCTGGATTTGGTTAAGGAATGGCAAGAGTTCGCCATGATTCAACTAGCTTATTATCAGCAGAAGCTCAAATGAGGATATATTGCTCACGTGAAACTAAGGCTGCTTGCGTTTGGAGATTTGGTCTTGAGGAAAGTCATAGGTACCTCCAAGAATCCAACGTGGGGAAAGCTAGCACCTACCTGGGAAGGACCATATCGAATCACTTCAGTGGCAGGTGTAGGGTCATATTGCTTAGCAGACTTAGATGAAAAAATTGTACAACGTCCTTGGAATGTAAATAACCTACGAAGGTATTACTATTAATGAAAGGCACTTTTGTCATTTTTGTTCAATTATCATTATGTTGTATTTCAATTCATTATTCTAAGTATCAAACAGAAACTTGATCATGAATGGTCCTCAGACCACATACCTCGTGGAAATTGATATCTCATTGAACGTTAAAATAGAACCTTAGTTATGTTAGGTCCTCGGATCTTCTAATTTGGGAAAATTAACGTTTCAATTCATTATTCTAAGTATCAAATAGAAACTTGGTCATGCATAGTCTTTGGACCACATATCTCGTGGAAATTGATATCTCATTGAACGTTAAACAGAACCTTAGTTACATTAGGTCCTCGAGCCTTCTATTTTGGAAAAATTAACATTTCGATTCATTATTCTAAGTATCAAACAGAAACTTGGTCATGCATGGTCCTCGGACCACATACCTCGTGGAAATCGATATCTCATTGAATGTTAAACAGAACCTTAGTTACATCAGGTCCTCGAACCTTCTACTTTGAAGAAATTAACATTTCGATTCATTGTTCTAAGTATCAAACAGAAACTTGGTCATGCATGGTCCTCGAATCACATACCTTGTGAAAATTGATATCTCATTGAATGTTAAACAGAACCTTAGGCTTAGGCTATAACTTAGTTTGTAGTCAAACTTTTCTTTAAACTTTGATCATCTTAACAATATATTAAGTCTTTACAAGCAAAAATAGAAAAACCAATAATATTTTTATGGAACTAAAATTTTGAAAAAGATGTTTTTTTGCAGCATTGATAATTAGACTATCATTCAAAGATTTGAAAATAAGAAAATTCAAAAAGGAAATTGTAAGACTTTAAGCCTTTGTGTGTGTGTGTATGTGTTTTTTTTTTTTAATTTTTATGGTCAATATATGAAGTTTTTTTTTTATTATTAAATTTTGTATAATTTAAGTTTCTTAATGACCACCCTGAAAAATATTCCTAGAGCCGCTACTGTGCGTATCCTTGATTCATCTAAAATGAAGGACAATCAACATTCTCCTTGATTTATTAGTTTCAAACTCTCAATGAAAAGTCAAGGATCCCTTATTCCCTTAGGTCAACTAGTCTAAGTCTTATATACACTGCTTCCTCTCTTAACAAAATACACATGATATATATATATATACACACACACACACACAGTATATACACAAAATAGTTTATTCTGAAATTTCTCTCTATCTTTTTCTCCATTCCTTCAACAAATTGATCTCTAAAATTTGAATTTAGATGTTTCGATCCCCAAGTATGTTTTGTTGTGGTGACAGTCATTCTGTATAAATCCATTGATTTTTTTATCCTGTTAGATGCCATTTCAGTCCAAAAACTAAGTGTTTCAATGAAAAATCCATAAAAAAATTATGTGATAAAGCTCTAATAGACGTGATCTCATCATGTCTTCCGCATCAATATTTGTTGGAGCATTTTAATATTATGTAATTAAAATGAATAAATTTGATAATATAAGTATAATGAAATGAGAGTTAATATAGAAGATAAGAAGTTAGTTAAATGTTTAATCCTATATTGAAAAGAAGAGAGACTATTTTATTGATTAATGGGCTGATATGTGTATTGCTTCAGATATTGGCTAGATACATTCAGAATAAATTTCCATATTCATAGGGAGTAAATGACCTTTTTATTATAAAAATGAAGTGTTGAATCATTCACCCACTTAATGGATTAGCTATTGGGCCTTTTTATTCATCAAAAAATCATTATCTCATCCATTAATAGTGTAACTCCAGCCCATCATATTTATGTCCAGCAATTAATCTTGTAATACCCACTCTATCATAATTATGGACCTAATTAATCATATAAATTCGAGTAATAATGTCATGAGACTCATTGAGCCTATAAAAAGTCATATTCTGACCCAATCCAAGTTACTACAATATTACAAAGGTTCTTGGCAAGGAAGAGTGTTTTTTCTGATGGAGTTTTGGACTTGAACACTTTGTGCAGTGATTATTCTAGATATACGACATTTATTGGGCTGTTGTATTTTAGGGGAGACAAGTCAGAGAAGGTCTGCACCGGTTACAAAGTTTAGCTGCAACCAAGGGCTTGAATCTCCTTAAAGATAGCGAGTGTTGTGCCTCTATCCAAATAGTGTTGTGTAATTTTTCTCTTCAAATAAATGATATTTAGATATATTATTCAGTTTTTCTGTATTATTTCCATTATCATTGTGTTTGCACCAGCAATATCTTCTCTTTCTATCTATAGAATGGAGAGGCTGGAGATTCTACCACCCAAGTAGGGGTAACAAACTAGGGTACCCATAAGGTACATAAGGAAGCTCTAGACTTGATTTTTCTCTTCCTTATAAAAAATTTCTAAAAATATTTTCTAAATCAATGTCTTTAGGAATCAGATAACTTTTCCAATAAAAATATTTGAGACCAATCGTGACTAAGGCTGCGTTTGTTTCAGTGGTAAACTAAAATCTGAAAACACTTTACACCCGGGTTCGTGTTTGGCACCACTTGAAAATACAGTTGAAAATAGAATTCAATTTGATTGTAAGATATCCTAGCCAACCTAAAAAATAATTTCAATTCTCATTTGACCTTCAAGTGGTTTCCGTAATTACTCATTCCTCACACACTCCTCTCACACATGGTCCAAATTCCTCTCAAAGCTCACCTTAGCTCCACCCCATGCACCAACGAGAGAGAGAGAGAGAGAGAGAGAGACAAAGCTCCACCCCATACTCCAACAAGCAGCACTACTTTTATCCCCTCTGCGCTGATGTGTTTTCTACATTTTCTTCTCTTATCTCACTCAACCCTACCTCTAACCACTCTAGCCCACCTCAAGCTCTACATGTACCCGATCCATAGAGCCAAAACTCTCCCTCACGTTGGCGAACCCCTACCCTCCTCCAACATTTCCAATCTATGGCTCTAACGTCACTAGTGAAGCTGTACTCTTAAACCTACCCTCTACAATACCCGATCCACATCCCCTCAAACTCATTGAAAACTCAAATTTTCCACACATCCTCTGCCCTTGTCTTCTTAAATCCAATCTATATATATTTACTTATTTGATTATTTATTTATTTAATAATCCATTTATTTATTTAATTATTGATTTATTCGGATGTTGATAATTGTAGTTCGGTGTTAAATTATATGTAGAGAAATATATGTGCACAAATTATGGTACTTAGTTATCAATGTGATTTGGATGTATTGGTGAATGTATATGACAGCTTATGAATACTATGGATACATTGCCACATTGGTTGTGCTTTTTCCATTGATCTTGAATTGGGTTTGTTATAATATTTATGTGAATTTGGATTGTTTAACAAAAATTAAGCATGGTTGTATATACTGATTGTGTTAGAGATTATGTTGTTGTGTTGGTTGACAGGGTGTGCTGTGCTGTTTTGTCTTTGTGCTGTTTTTATATACTATGTAATGTATAAAATAGCATGCTTGTTTATGTACCTCTTAGAACATAGTGTTTGTGATTTTTTAGATGGAGAGAAAAACCAAAGCAGCAATTCTGGCCTCAATTGCATCTATCCTCCTTGTGGGGGTTGCATTGTTAAGGAAATTGCAGCGTAGACAACTGCGTAGGATGCCTTATGTTAATCATGCAGCTGAAAAAGAGCATTACATAAATAGTATGCTGCATGGAAGTGAGAGACATTGTGTAAGTCAAATTAGGATGAAGCCTATAGCTTTTCACCAGCTATGTGACATCCTCACTAAGGGGGAGCACACACAGCCAACTGTTCACATGTCTGTTAGAAAGCAAGTGCTAATTTTCTTACATATAATTAGTCATAGTGTGAGGTTTCGTGTAATTGGTAGTTGGTTCCATAGATCGACTAAGACTGTTCATAAATATTTTAGAGTCATCCGTAGGGGGATATGAAATTATATAGAGCTATAATAAGATTGCCTAACGAAGATACACCCCAGAGATAAGGGATAGCAAAAGGTTCTACCCATATTTTTAGGTAAATATTGCACCTTTGTGTATTTTTGTAAATTGTGAAGATTTGTATACTTTTAAACCATTATGTTTGTTGAAGATTAGGATTGTGTTAGAGCAATAGATGGTACATATGTTCGTGCATTTGTGCCACCTAAAATACAAGGAAGGTTTCGTGGTCTCAAAGATGGAACCACTCAAAATGTGTTAGTTGCCATTAGTTTTGACTTGAAGTTCACTTATGTATTGGTTGGATGGGAAGCCAGTGCACATGATTCACGTGTGTTAAATGATGCATTCTCTAGGCTAGGGGGATTTTCAATTCCTGAAGGTATTATAGGATTACTCTACCTTTTGGGTTTATTAGTTTTAATAAATTTTGTTCGTTTTACTAAAGAATAATAGTGATTTCGTTTTATTTTTCAATATATGTAGGTAAATATTATCTTGGTGATGCTGGTTATGATAATAAAAATGGAATTTTGTCACCTTATTAAAGTGTTTGATATCACTTGAAAGAGCTTAGTGATCGTCATCCTGAGAATGAACTAATTGTTCAACCCCCGTCACTCATCATTGAGAACTACCATTAGATGAGGGTTTGGAGTGTTGAAGAAACATTTTTGAGTGTTGGATGTAGAACCATTTTAGTATTCTTACATAGTTGTGTTTCCGCTATACTTGCTAAAATTTATTCCCATTGATATTGATTTTCCCAACAAAAGAAAAATTTGGGGGAGGGGGGGGGGGGGTTGGAAGAACAAAGTTTAGCTACAAAATTATTTCTAGTCTAAGGCTACAACCTTATTCAATATCATTCACATTATTATATATTTTGAAAATCTAACTATTGAATTGTATGTTCTTTATGTTTTTAATACACATCAAATTTTGTGCCAAATGGATTTTATTTACCATATGATCTATAAGCTCACATTTTATGCATAATTTTGAACTACAAAAAATTGTAATTTAAACAATTTATTGATGACATAGTTATTGATCTTTAATTTTATAGAAATTTTGCAAACATGAAAGATAAAAGAACAAAAATGTAATCCAATGATGAATTTGTCAAAATTCACTTCTGATAAAAAGATATTGAATAAGGTTGTAACCTTAGACTATAATCAATTTTATTGCTAAATTTTGTCCAGCTTAAAATTAGGCAAAGTCTTATGAGTAACAATGCATTCATATATTACAAAGATAAAGCCTTCTATACCTCCAAAAATATTACAAATTAGCTGTTGAACCATGCTTCGCACAGTTTTACTTTTTAATTTTTAAATCTTATAATAAGGGTCTGTTTGGGATCTGCTTATTTTGCTGAAATTGAAAACTTTTTGCTAAAAATACTGTAGATAAAGGTAAAAGTTACCTAAAATAGACAGTGGGACCCATAAATAGTACCAAAAAGTGCAGTGGGGCCATTGAATAGTAGTAAAAATAAGCTGAATAGTAAAATAAGTGTGCAAAAATAAGTGTTGCCAACACACACTAAAGTATTAGTTGTCATTAGATATTTGGTTTAATAAGCCTAGTTTACATTCATGTATTCTCAAATAACGCAATTCTTTTAAACATTCAACCTAAAATTAAGAAATGCAATTTTTAAAACTTAAACAGATTTTAATCTTTCATCATTTGAAAATTTTTCGGGGTAAATTTTTGCTATGTCAATTGCAATATCAAGAAATTTAAGATAATTCTTAGAATTTTAGGTTATTAGATAAAATGTTACAGAGGTTTGCATATCTTGTCAATGGATCATGATGCTGCAAACAAATGTAACAATCAAAATTATGAAAATCTTTAAAACAATGTATGTGTCTAGTGTCCGCTGTTTATAACCTTAGTTTACAACTACAAATGTTAGGCCCTTTTGTAGTTGTACTCTGCCACAATCCACATTTTATGTCCTCAAATGACCACAAAAAAAAAAGATTGAGCACATTTAGTTCAATTTCACTACTTTTGAAGAATATCCAAATATCATTTTTCATATAATATATGCCACGAATAAAAACTTTTCTACTTTTTTTAGAGCAAATTAGATTTTTTCTACTTTTGGGTACGAAAAAAAATCTAACAATTAATATTTTGATGATCACTAAATGAATGTTAAAAAAAATCAAGTCAATCAATTGTTACAAAAATATCTCCCTAACGAAATCTTTTTGCATTTTTTTATTATTATTATCAAAGTATAAAGAAATTAATCTATTGAGTATATATATATAAATATATATATAATAAAACAACATTAGCATCCTCATCTAAAACAATTCCTATCCAAATTGTGAATGTTTCATAAGAGATTAAAGGAAATTGTTAGTTGTGACTAGTGAACAAAGACTTCTTAATCTTTTGCCATAAAACCTAAATTTTTGGTGTTCCAAAAAAATGGGTTTAGTACAACATGAGAGAGAGAGAGAGAGAGAGAGACCCCTGTAAAGTTATTTAGACCTCTTAAAACACAATTGGATTAACTTAGTTAACAAGCTAAGTTATTACTTAGTCCAAATTCTAGATCTAAGTTAACACAATCATATAATCATATCAATGTAAAGTGCGGAATATAAAAATACAAAGATATGATGACCCAAGAAAACCAAATCGGTAAAAAATCTAGAGAGGATTTAACCTAGTTATCCTCAAGGTAAAACTGAATCCACTATGAAAGAATCGAAGTTGTACAATAGCAACTTAGACCACTAACATCCTATTGCTATCCACCAGTAGAACTTACTGACACGACCACGTGCAAGCTCCAAGACCACGGACTCCTTCTTTCTTGGATTCTCCAGCAAGTACAAGCACTCCTGCTTGTGTATCTTTAAGCTCTTATGGCAGCAACTAAACGATCATCAAGTTCTCGAAGAAATCTCCTTCTTGATAATCCCAACCTTGTGTCAAGGCAAACACCTCTCAAATCTCACAAGATTCACACAAATAGCAATATGAGCAACAAAGACTCTAAAGTGCTTTTAGGTACAAACCCTAGATACAAAAAGAGTCACACTCTTCTCTCTCTAAAAGCCTTGAAAAACGTGCTTAGGGTTTCCTTTATATAGTGGGAGAAGTAGATCTGAAACCCTAATCCTTAATGGGCTTGAATTGTGCTTTGGGCCAACTTAAAATTCTGCAGAAAATTCCTGATGCACGATTCTCGATCGATCGAGTCTATTCTTCGATCGATCGAGCCATGCAGAAATAGAACAGTTATTTCCTGCAACTACTCGATTCCAAAATTACATTAAACCAAACTTTGAGCAAGTTTAAACCTAGACTAAATGTTTTGATTATGGTTTGTCAACACAATACACATTGAAGTCCTAATACATTAATCCCTAAGGTCTTAGAACCTAACAACCCCATATAAAATAAATAAATAAAGAAGGGTTTTGGCAATAGAAATTTAAATGAGGGTAATTTTTAAATCTATTCCTAAGATATTTGTAATGAGTGATCCAAAACCCCTCCCCTTAGATCCACATGTTATCTCACTTTATCCCTCCCAGTCGAGAAATTATATAATTCTCAACTTAAAACCTCTCACCTGTTTAAAACTGTTGAGTCAGTTTATGATAAATTTTTTTGTTAAACTAACTCAAAAATTTTAAATAGGTGAGAGTCTTTTAGTAGAATGGTAGACAAGTGACTTGGTCTATCATAAGGATAATTCTCATTTTGGTCCCTACATTTTAGGGTTACAATCAAAATGGTCTTTACATTTTGGTATCAGTCAATTTGGTCCATGTTGTTTTAAAATACAATCAATTTGATTCCTACCGTTAACTTATTAATGGGAAATGCCTCAATGACAAACAGTTTGTACCGTTGTTATATTTAATATTAAAAAATTAGATGATATACTGATGTGTCTAAATTTTAGTAGCAATGTCAACGCTTAGGTGGATGAAATAATTTTTTTTTCTTTACCAATTTCTTCCATTTTTTCTTTTTTCTTTTCACTCACAATTTTCTTAACTTGACAGAATTTCATTTTTATTAAATTGAGATTGGTTTTTTTACCTTTCTTGCAATTTCTTGGTAACCAAACAAGAATTTAGTCCAAAAATCTTAAATCAATCTAACAATCTTAAATCAACACAAGCCATGTTGTTTCTAATCCCAAAATCCTCTCCTACAAACCCAAATCTGCCACAATCCCAACCGTCCAACAACATCCTAAACCTAGATCCACCACAAAGCTCGATCTGTAGCCATGCATAAACCCCAAACCAAAACCAGATCCATTCGATACCTACCCACTTGACTCGGATCTCCTCGTCTCAAGCTCGACTAGCCTAGGCCCAACCTTGGTTTTAGCTAATGGCTAGTATGATGTATTTCCCCGGTACTGGTGCAATATTGACTTCCTTAGTCAAGAGCCGATGAATTCCATGATGATAAATGTATCATCAATTTTGCGAAAGAGTATGCAAATATTTATCATCCCCTTCTCTCTTTCAATTTATTTTGCTAAATTCTATTTTTAAAAATCTTTATATGTTGTACTACCTTATTAAATAAACTAGTTTGGAGTTCGCTTAACACAAATTCACACAATATAAAAGGGTAATGAACAGTGATAATGTAAATTTTCTAAGTTGACTTGCTTGAGATAAATTTCCTTCTTTTACATAAAAGGATTTAAACCTAAGGCATTTGTTTTGTTATGAGTACTCTTAATAAATTTCTTTATAGTGTTGGCAAGATTTGAACTTAAATTTTATGTTTGATAATAAAAAACTTTCCTAGTTGAATTTATGGAAGCATGAGATAAACTTCTATTGATATAATGAAACTTGGCAAGTTATATCTGTAATGAATAATGACTTTTGGTTCAATTCATTCTGTATTGATTGGATCAGGCTTGGTTGACAAGTTTCTCAATAAAACATATTGTTTTGATGAAATAAAATAAATATTTGCCAACCAAACCTTTGGCAAATATATATTGAATAGGTGCTCTCTTCTCAAGATATATTGATACAATGAAACATATTGTAGCAAGTAAAATTTTCTAGACATACACGCTTATTCAATTATAACCATCATCCAAAGAGCACTACCTGGGACACAACTCGGTAATTGAAACTTCATACTTAGTTACATTGGAATTAATACCCAGTTGTAAGGATTCGGCTGATGGAAGATTACTCTGCAGAAAGCTTGCAGGTTGTGTAGGTGCAGGGAGAGCGACAGAATTGCTATTGAGCATGAGAAGTACTGAAGTCATGTTTGGTCTGTCAGTAGCATTTTGTTGAACACAAAGCAGCCCAATGTGAATACATCTCATCATTTCAGCTATTGGACCGCTCCTTAATGTGGGATCTATGAGATTTGAAGTTGTGCCCTCCCTCCAATTTTCCCATGCCTGTAAAAATATATCGATGTCAAAACTAAAACTTGTACCAATTTTTGTTTTTCCTGATTCTACAAATCCCCCCAACCCCTCCTTTCACACAAAATATAGTACCAATCGATATTCATACTCACATATGTTAGAAGGTATACAATATTCTCTTCATCACGGAAACGAGTAATTTTTTGACCGCTTACAATTTCCAGTATTAACACACCAAAACTAAAGATATCCGATTTGACTGAGAATTGTCCAAACATTGCATATTCTGGAGCCATATATCCGCTACATAATAATATTAATAAAATTAGTTTGGTTAAAGAACAATTATAAATTAGTCCTAATTTGAAACGTAATAAACCATTAATAATAATGAGTTGTAACCATATGATTTAATTCCCATCGTTGTTATGCCTGTGGTGTTAGTTCCGTTATAATTGACATATTTAAGTCAATTATTCAAGGCATGCATAATTGTACTTGTTATCTCTAGATTGTTGTGATACTTACTAGGTTCCCACAATTCTATTGGTGGTTCCTTCACTTTGATCCAATACAAACATCCTTGCCATGCCAAAATCTGAAATTTTAGGGTTCATTTCTGAATCTAATAAAATGTTGGCAGCTTTGAGGTCACGATGAATAATTCGAAGTCGAGAATCCTCGTGTAGGTACAAAAGCCCTCGAGCAACACCTCCTATGATTTTATAACGCCTTTCCCAATTTAAATCTACACGCTTCATCGAATCTACATTCATGAAACCATATTGTTACCAAATGAAATTATTTTGGTACAATGTACAATGTATAAATTTAAGTGCAATGGTACCAAATATGTAGTGATCAAGGCTTGTGTTAGGCACAAACTCATAGATTAGGAGTCTTTCATTTCCTTCCAAGCAAAATCCAAGGAGCCTAACTAAATTGCGGTGTTGAAGCTTGGCTACTAACAAAACCTCATTCTTAAATTCTTGATCTCCTTGTCCAGAGTTCCTTGATAGTCTTTTTACAGCTATTTCTTGTCCTTCGGGAAGTGTACCCTGAATATTAGTCAACTTCAAGAAATTAGAAGTCATCATTTAACACATGATTAAATTATATTATTATATCAAAATGACTTCCTACCCTGTAAACTACCCCAAATCCACCTTTACCAAGCTTATTTGCATCAGAAAAGTTGTCAGTGGCTGCTCTAATGGTGCTGAACTCGAATTGCAAGGATTCTACACTTGTTATTTCGTCCACAGCTTCACAAGAGAAACAAGTTAATATATATATATTTATTTATTTATTTATTTATATTTAAATGATACAAGTGCATTCTTAGCTCCTTGCCTTTTCCTCAACGTACACGCAATAATGTCTATACTTATGACCGCAAAATTTTTATGGTGATTATTCAAAAAAATAATAATAAACATTTTATGGTGAGATATGCATAGCCGTAAGATCTATTTTTAAGAAAGAACGAGCAACTGGTCACATGCCAAATTTATGGGGAATGAAATCATTTGTAAAGAAAAGCATTTTTTGTTTCTATAAAAACACCAAATGCCGTAACCTACAGTTTTTAAAAAATGTGAATTCCTACGCTTCACATTTTTAGAAATGTTTTCTTTTTCTATAACAGAATACTTTTCAAATAACTAGCAGCAATTGAACTAATTTTAACTTACTTTCACAAGTATCCCTTGGCTTCCTTGCTCTTAAAAAGATGCAAATGCTGATGACAAGTATCATGGCAACAACAGTTGGAAAAGCAATGATAATGGCAATTCGAGCTGTGTTTCTCTCATTTTCTGGGAAACCAAAACCAAAAGCATATTGTTAATGAAAGGCATGTATATTGCTGAATTTCAATCATTAGTCATTAAGGTTCTTCTACTCTTATAGTGGAAAGAATTATTCATCTGTGACACAATTACAACTTATCACCACATAATTAAGGAAAAAAGGAGTTGATAGTAATACTGCAGCACATATATATGTTGCTTTGCGTAGAAAAAGAAAATAACAAAACAATAATTATGAACTTCATAATAGCCTGGATTAAATTGTACAGTGTCTGAAGCTCCCTCTTGAGTCAACATGTACCGTGAGGAGAAGACATAATTACACACAAAATTCCATGACATATTTTGTTTAGCCTATAATAAAAGCATGTTATTAATATACAAGCTTAGGTGAAACTACTGTGAAAGTAATAACTTACTATCTCAATAAATTGTAAAAGAATTGGTGAAATTTTGTGTGTACTACTTACATGAGAATTACCGCACCTTTTATAGGCATGGGAGAAGGAAAAATCGGTGATGGTGGCAAGGATGCATCAGCTTGAGGTTGAAAAAAAAGATCGGTGTCAAACCTAAAATTGCAGCTTGGTGTGTAAAATCTACCACCTCCCATCCCAATAGTAAACAGTGGAAGTTGTGAAGAAGTCATTTCTAAACAATTTTTGCATTGTTGCTCGGACAAGTCAGGAGTGCACTGCACAAACCCATACAAGTTGCTCAAGTCCGGGGCGACTGAGGTCTTGGTAGCAAACTTGCGATTACTAGATGCAGCTCCGCTTATCATACTATCTAATAGGGACTTGACTGCTTTGCCGAAGCCATCTACATCCGACACGTTATTTTGGTTACTAAAGCAAGAAGGATTTTCATCCTCGCTTCCAAATATGGAGTGGTTTGAGAAGGGCAAAGTGCAATTGTCGTACCAACCTATTGCCTCCTTTTGCTTGGGACAAAGTTGTATGAGAGCAAGTGTAGCGTCATTAAGGCAACTTCGGCAAACATCTTGATTAAGATCTCCTCTACAGAGTCCAATTGCATAGACTTTGTCAGGGTCCTGGCCAAAAGAGGCACTGTAAAACCCATTGTCAATTGCGGTGTTGGAGAAGGATGAAACAACATGGTTGAGGTTCGCTGCGTAAGAACTGTTAGTGGTATAGTTACCCAGGCCATCTGAACAAGTGTGGCATATAAAGTTTGGCTGAGTAGTGGCTTGAGGAATGAGTATGAAAATCAAACACAGTGAAACAATTAGACTAGGAGAAACCGGTGCCATGTTTTCATAAAATGGATGGATTTGTGCCTAGAGGATTTACTGAGATGGGTGATTTTAGTTTGCTCATTGCTGCAATCAAGTTTGTGTTGTTGGCATGGTGTTCAAAGCAAAGGAAGATGCAATGCAATACGTTTAGGGTAAGACCATAAGTGATCTGAGGTTGATGCCAGTCAATCAACTCTAAAGGAAAGAGAATGGGAAAAAGGAAAGCTAAAGAGACCCGAGTTTCTAGTAAAGACTTTTCATCTCCTTCCTCTATCGCTTTCTTGGATCAATTGACAGGGGAGAAGAATATAGGTGGGAGCAAGTCAGAACATTTTTATAATGCATAAATAAACACAAATTACCCAAACAAATATAAAAGGAAAATTTTAAGGACATAGGTGACAGCAAGTTTTTCCATTGACCGAGAAACAAAACTAAGGGAGGGTTTGGATGGTGTGTTTCCGCGTCTTTAGTCCAAACGCGTTTTGTTTCTTTTTTTTTTTTTTTTCTTCCAGCTGCACTTGTTGACTGTCCTATGTTTGTTTTTTGTTTTTTTTGTTTTTTTATGCAGCAGCATACGTTTCAGGGACAAACGGCTACGGTTTATGAACAGTAGCAGTATATATCTGACTTTTCAACTGCTTTTTGCCGTAAACGGTATGTTCATGTACTGTTTACGGAACCACAAATTTTATTTTTAATTATTTTTTTATTCAAAATGGGTCCCACAATATTATTTATACATTTAAAAATTATTTTGCTATAGTGTTTTCAGTTTTTAACAATAAGTTCTATTCAAACGGACTCTACATATAAAATATCAATTCACAATTATTATTTGTGAAATTCTACTAAATATAACACAAAATATAATAATAAATTGGTCAAATAGTATCTCCTAAATTGAATAAAAATATGTGCATAACATTGTTTAGCTTAATTGCAGTTTGCATGTTACGTTCAATATCTTTGCATACAAAATATTTGAATAAAAATAATATAAAAAAAAAGTCACGCAACTTTGATTGGAGGGATATGGCCACGTGAAAATGCGCGTTCAAAAAATATGTTATGCAGACTATTTGAAAATTTGTCTTCGCTACATCACGTTAATTATAACATATTTTTTGAACGCGCATTTTCACCTGGCCATGTCCCTCCAATCAAAGTTGCGTGACTTGCTTCGTTGACCTGCTGCGTCTTGAGCTAAGCAAACCTCTTGTCCTAAAGCCGCCTAATCAAGTTTCATCATCACCCCTGCTAATCTCACGAATACTGTTCACGCATTACTTTGGTTGATCTATAAATAGTGCTATGAGAATAGCCAAAAAATACAAACACAGCTTCAACGCGCAAACGTAGCTTCAACACGCAAAATTTAGCTTCCAATGCACGCTTATTACTTAGAATTAAAGAGGAAGAAATTGATAGATTCATCAAAATGACTTACTACTACTTCTCTCTTCCAATTCTGCTCCTAATTTCCATGCTTAGCGTCCTCAGCCGGACCTCTACTGCATTTGGCGGACCAGGGTACCGTTACCACTACTGTCCAAACACTACCACTATCCCCGAAAATAGCTCCTACCAATCCAGTCTAATCTCCCTACTCTCTTCCCTCTCCCTGTACGCCACCAGCGCCTTCCAATTCTACAGTCCAGCTGCCACCAGCTCCCTTACTTCTTCCCTCTCCTCCAACGCCATCAGCAAACTCCAAAAATTCGTCAACATCTCGGACCCTATCTATGCTCTCCACCTCTGCCGTGGTGATCTCACTACCGAAGAGTGCATAGATTGCGTGGCCACCGCAGCCAAAGACCTCACCGAAGTGTGCTCGAGAGAATTGGTTGCTGTAATTTGGTACGATGAGTGCATGATACGTTACTCCAACGCGTCTTTCTTCTCAACCATGGACGAGCGCCCTTCAATTTCCTTTTATAACATCAATAATATCACCGAACAGGAGCGGTTCAATCAGCTGGTGAACACGACATTGATTGACTTAGCGAGTCAGGCCTCGGAAGTTCCAGCAGGTTCTAACAAGTTTAAGACCAAAGAAGCGAATTTCTCCGAGCTTCAAACGATATACAGCCTTGTACAGTGCACACCGGACCTGTCCACCACCGATTGCAAGAGATGTCTTGGGACGGCTATAGGCAACCTTCCTGCGTGTTGTGCTGGAAAGCGAGAGGCAAATGTTCTTTTGCCTAGCTGTTACGTTAGGTACGCAATGACCCCGTTTTACAAGATATTCAATACCGCACCCACGCCTGCACCAGGGCTTCCGCCTCTGCCTCTGCCTCTGCGTGAACCAGAAGGTATGATGTATTTCTTTTCTTTTATTTAATAATTAACAATAATAAGTTGTAAATTAACTAGGTAATATTTATTAATTTTTTTATAAAAAAACTAGCTGATAATTCAAGTCAAACCCTTTTACTAGGGTCCAAATCCGACCTTGCTCTGCCTCATCACCATCTAGTATCTACCTATCTAAAAAAATTATCTACTTAGTTTTTTAATATATATTATTTACTTGGTTAATAATTAATAAAGTAAATAAAATAATCTTAATCACTTCTTCTTGATAATTCAATAATTTAGAAATTCATAGATTTAAATTTAAATATCTTAACTAAAAACGCTAAAAAATGTTAACTAGTTAAATTACAGGACAATTGACAACTATTTCAATTATTAGTTTTTTAAATAATGTTACTATTTAAAAATAACTACCCTTTCACCATATTATTTTTAAAGTTTTCATAATATTTATCCCACTAAAGAGAAGAACAATTAAATTTTTGGGTAAATATACTTTTGGTCGATGAGTCTGTATCAATTTGATCTTGTAATTTAAAAATATTCTAATTTAGTCCTTTACATTTTTTTAATCAATGGACAATTTTGTCCCTCGTTTTCTATCCATTTCTTACGTTTTGTCCATTTCTTGCTTGTATTTTTCGTCCCTTAATATATGGGATCATTTCAACTTTAGTTCCTTAAAAGGCCCATGCATGGCACAATTTTAGTCAAAAACTTATAGAATATATATATTTTTTTAAGAAATAATAACTCAATGGAATAATATTCCTTAAGAGAAAAAAATAAGATTAATTTATAACCTCAAAATTTTCTTTTAATGTACCATTTGTCCAATAAAACCAGGGTGGTCGATACCGTACCGGTACCGGCCGTACCGGCCGGTACGTACCGTACCGGTCAGTGCACCGGTACCGGTACACTTTTATTTTGTACCGGAAAAAATACCGGCCGTACCGGTCGCGTACCGGCCATATCGGCCAATTTCGGGAAATACCGGCCGATACCGGGCGTACCGGCCGGTACAGAAAAAAAAAAAAAAAAAAAAAAACTTTTTTTTTTTTTTTTAGTTTTGTAATTTTTGAATTTTTGTAAGAACATAATGGTAACTTATTTACACTAACTTATTAATATTATTTGTTTTCTTAGTATGCAATGAACAACTAAGCTTTCTATTTTTTATATTGTGTTTTTTTTTTTTTCCTTTTAATTGATACTAATGTCTAAAACTATGAATAATTTGTTCTGAATTGAGGTAATGTTTTATGATAAACTTTTATATTTACTATAATATAAGTGAAATATTAGATGCTTATAACCATGGTTCTAGAAATTTTAGTGTGTGTATAATATATATATATATATATAAAATAGCGGTAAACCCGAAACGGTACACCGGTATTGACCGGTATCCGAAATATATCGTACCGGTGCCCAAACCGGTACAGCCTCCGGTACGGTATTGACTTCCTTGAATAAAACAACATAATATATATATATATAAAGGTAATATCAACATTGGTTGTTTGTATTTAGTATCTGCTATTTATAATTTTAGTCTACAACTATAAAAGTTAAACTATTTTTTAGTTGTAGTCTGGTTAAACAAATATGTGGTAGAAGTTTAATTTAGTCCAACAAGTTTACCTAAAAACCATTTCAGACCTATAAGCTAGTAGTTTTGAGTGATTCTTGGAAAGCATTACCAGACTTAAGTGAGTTCTTAAAAAACACAAAATGATTTTTGGACAAAATGACCCTGACTAAAATGACCAATTCCAAATCTAAAATTACTAAAATAATTTTGGGCAAAGTTAATGGGTATAAATTGTATTTTTGCCTTTAATTTAAGTACATTGGAGAGTATAAATCATTTTAGGATTTTTAGGATCAAAATTTCTATCATTTTCGCTCACCTTCTTTTACACATAGGGAAAGTTGACAAGAACAAACCACTTTAAAAAATGTTGATAAGAAAAATGAAGAAGAAAAGTTAATAAAAAATAATTAATTTGTTGTTTCTATCTCAAAAATTGCTAATACAATTTAGTAAAACCCTTGACAATTAAGTAGTATATTCATTTTGCACAACCACGATTTTTAAGTTCAACTTTGTTTATATTGTATATGATATGATATAATATTGTATCAATTCAATTTTGAACTCTCTCGTTTGTAGTCTGATGGCACAATAACCTCCCAATTTCCAAAGGAAAGGTCAGCCTCTGTGCACCTTTAAAGACATGGCAACCGTCTTGATAGCCTAGGCATAAAACCAACAACCCCTAAAAAGTTTTTTTCCACTTAGATATATGGAGGAATTTTTATCTAGGAATTGGGGTATAACCATCACTAAGCCAAGATGTTGTTTATGCAGATAAAAGCCAAATCCCAACAATATCGATAGTCACCATCGTTGCTCCAATTGTTGTCTCTATCGTGCAATTCTTGTTTGCCTAATGTCTGCCAGGTAAGAAAGTGAGAAAAAAAATGTAGTATAATGCTGTGGAAGGAGAAAATAGTAAGACATGAGCAAATTGGTTATGCAATTTTTCTTTTCTTTTTTTTTGGAATTTGGTTATATTCATTCTTGGCTAAAATACATTTTGGCAAGTCCAAATTTAGTTTTGCGATCAATATTGTTAGTATAGTATCTCAGCATTGATTGTGCGAATCCTTGATTCATCTGAAATGAAGGACAATCAACATTCTCCTTGATTTATTAGTTTCAAACTCTCAATGAAAATTCAAGGATCCCTTATTCCCTTATAGCTTGTTTGGATGGGGGGAAATAGAGGGGAGTAGAGTAAAAGGAGGGAGAGTTGGTTAAATTACCTTGTTTGGATGTTTTTTAAGAGAGAATGGGGAGGGATTTGGAGGGGCTTAGAGGGGTTCTAACTACTTCTAACCCCTTATTTTTAATTCCCTCAAATTAGAGAGATTTAGAGGGAGAGTAGAGTATAGAAATGCTTGACCAAATGAATTACCAAATTTACCCTTATTATATTAACAAAATTACAAACTATGAAAAGACTAACTATTTTCCTTCCCTTTACTTAAATTTAAAAATATCCAAATAAGGTGGAGGATAACCATTTCCCTCTACTTTCCTCTCCACTACTCCCCTCTCCTCTACTCTCGTCTCCCTCCAAACTTCCAAACATGACATTAGGTCAACTAGTCTAGGTCCTATATATACTGCTCCCTCTCTTAACAAAATACACATGATATATATACAGTAAATACACAAAATAGTTTATTATGAAATTTCTCTCTATCTTTTTCTCCGTTCCTTCAACAAATTGATCTCTAAAATTCGAATTTAGATGTTTCGATCCCCCAGTATGTTTTTGTTGTGGTGACTGTCATTCTGTATAAATCCATTGATTTTTTTTTTAATCCTATTAGATGCCATTTCAGTCCAAAAAACCAAGTGTTTCAATGAAAAATCCATAAAATATTATGTGATAAAGCTCTTATAGACTTGATCTCATCATGTCTTCCACATCAATATCTGTTGGAGCATTTTAATATTATTTAATTAAAATGAATAAATTTGATAATATAAATATAATGATATGAGAGTTAATACAGAAGATAAGGAATTAGTGAAATGTTTAATCTTACATTGAAAAGAAGAGGGACTATGTTATTCTTTTTTAATTATGGTGATTAATGGGCTGATATGTATTGCTTCAGATATTGGCTAGATACATTTAGAATAAATTTCCATATTCATTGGAGAGTAAATGAACTTTTTATTACTCCCTGCGTCGTAGTTTGTTTGTCCTCTATTCCATTTTGGGATGTTTCAAAATATTATGTTTTTAAAAATAAAAGTTATCAATTTACTAATGTTCCTATTATACCCCTACTTTTTTTCAAAACTATTTGAAAAGAAAATCAATCTAATTGGAGCACCTTTTTAGTTGTCTCATTAAGAATAACTCTTTTTTTTAAAATAAATAAATAAAAACTGATAAATTTATTTAAGGGTAATTTTGTAAACTTATACATTTTTATAAGGTAGATAAGATAATAAATGATATTCCCTTATAAAATTTGACTTTTCAAACAAGACAAACAAAGTAAGACGAAGGAAGTATGAAAAATAAGGAGCCATTCACCCACTTAATGGATTAGCTATTAGGCTTTTTCATTCTTCAAAAACTCCTTATCTCATCCATTAATTGTGTAACTCTAGCCCATCAGATTTATTTCCAGTAATTAATATTGTAACACCCATTACATCATAATTATGGACCTAATTAATCATATTAATTTGAGTAATAATTTCATGAGGCCCATTGAGCCTATAAGAAGTCATATTTAGACCCAATTTAAGTTACTGAAATATTACAAAGGTTCTTGGCAATGAAGGGTGTTCTTTCCAGTAAAGCTTTGGGATTGAACACTTTGTGCAGAGATTATTCTAGTTATATGACATCTGTTAGGCTGTTGCATTCTGGGGAAGACAAGTTAGAAAAGATCTACATCGGTTACAAAGTTTAGCCAACTAAGGGCTTAAATCTCTTTAAAGGGAGTGAGTGTTGCACCTCAATTTAAATAGTATTGTGTAATTTTTCTCTTCAAGTTAATGATATTCAGAATTATTATTCACTTTTTCTATATTATTTCCACTAGCGTTTAACCCGCACAATGCACGGAAACATTTTACGTATTGGAAGACAATAACTTAACATAACAATTCAATAAATAAAATACATTAAAATTTGTTCAGTTCAAGTAGGCCTAACCAAGTCTTCCATTGTGGAATTTTCTTAATACCAATCATTAAAAAATAAGAGCCGGTACCAATAGATATTTGCTTTGCTTTTTCCTTGAGTCGTGTATATTTGGTTTCCAATTTCTTATAATATTTGCACTTTTCTCAAAAAATGATGCATTGAGTTGCACTCTATAAAACTCAAAGGAATATTATATCATAAATTATCCAATTTGTTGGTCATTAATTGGGTGCAGGTGCAAACACATGCATATTAAGCATTAAGTATAAGGTTGTAATGCTGAATGCTCATAGGAAACCAAGAGTAAATTGGATTAAAATGTAGTTCTAATGTTATCCATTTAAAAACAGTTAATTTGTTAATAATCTATCAAGAATCAAGAATATATATACATTGATTTAGGAGTGAGCACTGTTGTAACTTGTAAGCATCTATACAGATATCATGGTCTCTATTATAGTCAAAAGAACCCCAATAGAGAGTACTACCAACAGCTACAGGTCTACTATAAACTGATATAGGATACCTAGCATTAGGTTGTACGTCGAAGTGATGCGCAAGTTTTGTCCAGCATTGATTGCTGATTTTGTAAGTAAATAGTGTTAAAAAAAAAAAAAAAAAGTGCATCAATTTGGGATCACAAAGTAAAGCTACAACAATCTGTTGTTTAGATTCAAGCGTGGCATACATGCGAACAGAAAAAGGATGAAGAGGAAGAGGAGAAGGAGGATTGGGCAAGGACTCCCATGTCTCTGAGAATGGGTCATAAGCCTCCATGCAGCCACAACTTTCAAAAAATTCAAAATAGAAACCACCAAACACTTATAACTTACCGTCGGGGACGATGGAGCAAGATAAGCATCTATCGGGAAAATTCTTGGGAGGAAGAGGCTTCCAACCAACTTCGCTATCAAACATACACACAGTGTGCAATCGAGATCCCATAGTGAATCTACAGATTTATACTTGAAATAAATCAGTGATAAATGAAATCAATATTGAATCAAGAGAGTTAACTCAGTTAAGGAACCTACCCAATAGCGGCTCTGGCGGTGCGATGGACACCGACAGGAGTCAGGTAGTGCCGACCTTGAAATGTCTCTCCAACCACAGGAAAACTTTGTTTCATATGGGTAGCCTCAATCAATCTCAAATTGTTTGTGTTTCATATCGGTTTCAGGTTTTTACTTACCAGACGGTTTGTTATTCTTTTATTTATTTTTTACTTTTTTGAGAAACAGACGGTCTGTGTTTCTTGATAGTGGTATGTTGTTTAGCATTCCACACGAAACGGTAAGCGTGGCACGAATCAATGTTTATTCGCAACCCAACTCATGGCCAATGGTTTCTTAAAGAATTCTGAAAGGATGTAACGTACGATTTTTTTTTAGATTTAAACTCTCTAACTGGCAAGATTTTAAGTGGCTTTTTTTTTCTAACGTGAGAGCGCCTCTTTAATTGCAGGAAATGCTACTACTTTTATATATAGTATTAAATTATCATTGTTGTAGAGTTTATTTAGACTCCTTAAAACATAATTGGATTAACTTAGTTAACAAGCTAAGTTATTACTTAGTCCAAATTTTAGATCTAGGTTAACACAATCATATAATCATATCAATGTAAAGTACAAAATATAAAAAACACAAAGATATGATGTCCCAAGAAAACTAAACCGGTAAAAAACTTGAGGAGAATTTAACATAACTATCCTTAAGGTAAACCTGAATCCACTATGAAATAATCAAAGTTGTATAATAGCGACTTAGACCACTAACATCCTATTGCTATCCACCAGTAGAAACTTACTAGCACGACCACGTGCAAGCTCCGAGACCACGGATTCCTTCTTTCTTGGATTCTCCAGCAAGTACAAGCACTTCCACTTGTGTATCTTTAAGCTCTTATGGTAGCAAATGAACGATCATCAAGCTCTCGAAGAAATCTCCTTTTTGATAATCCTAAGCTTGTGTGAAGGCAAGTACCTCTTAGATCTCACAAGAGATTCACACAAATAGTAATATGAGCAACATAAAAAACGTGACCAGGGTTTACCTTTTATATCTAGGGCAAAACTTAAAACCTTACACGTCATATGGGCTTAGGGCTGAGTTGAAAATTTTACAGAAAAAAACAATCTGCATGACTTTTGATCGGTCGAGTCTAATTCTCGATTGGTTGAGTCTAATTCTTGATCGATCGAGTCAGGCAGAAATGCACAGTAATTTCTGCAGGTTAACTCGATTCCAACTTTACATAAATCACATTCTTTGAACAAGTCTAAAACATAACTAGACACCTGTTTTAATAATGATTTGTCAACAATACACATTAAAGTTCTAATACATTAGTTTCTAAGTATTTAGAACCTAACAATTGTATTCGCACTAACAATATCTTCTCTTTCCATCTATAGAATGAAGAGGTTGGAGATTCTACCACCCAAGTAGGGATAACAAACTAGGCTACCCATAAAGGTACATAGGGAAGCTCCAGACTTGATTTTTTTTTTTTTTAATAAAAAGTTTTTAAAAATATTTTCTAAATCAAAGTCTTTAGGAATCAGATGACTTTTCCAATAAAAATATTAGAGACCAATTGTAACTAAAATTTAGGGTTGGCAAACTAGCTATCCATGGCGAGTAGAGCAACTTTCATAAAGCCTGTTTCTTCTCAATACCTTCGTGTTTTTTTTTTTTTTGGATAATCAATACATACGAATGTTAATCAAACTTCTGTCATACCTAAGACTAAGAGTATATGTAATAGCATTGACCAAAGCCAAAGATCTTTCGTGTGGAGTAGTGCTAATTCCTAGCTAAAAGATGTTGGGTGCATGGTGGCGTTGTGGTCCAGCCCAAACTAATTAGACACCCCATTAATCAGGTTGTTGGCAAGACACAAAAGTCTTCTTGCCATTTTCTTGGATAGAGACTTTGAGTGTGTCTCACACGCTGAAGAATAAAAAAAGCCTGAAGGAAATTAATTGAGAGAGAGAGAGAGAGAGAGAGAGAGAGAGAAAGCAGTTTTTGACGAACGGTGTGAGAGAGAGAGAAAGCAAAAGAGAAAAACAGAGAGTAGGAAAAAACTAGGAGCCAAAAAGAAAAACGGAGATTTACTTGAGTTGTATCTCTAACTTTGACATAAATTGAGTGTTGTAATTTCTATATTATATAGTAAAATATTGTGTAGGTAGATTTTTCTGTATGAAAATATAACCTCAATATTGTGTAGGTGGATTTTTTTGTACGAAAATATAACCTCAATATTTAAAAAATAAAAATAATAATTTTGTGTATTTTATTTGGCAAAAGCACCCCATTTGAAGGGAAAAAACATTTTTCACTTGAAATCTCAAATTAATATTAAAAATGTTGTATACTAACTTGCTCTCAATTTTCCAAAATTATCTTATTTTATAAATAAAATTTACTAATTTAAAATTTTAATTAAAGTTTTCTCAAAAAAAAATTAATTAAAGAGTATTTAAAATATTCTTCCAATTTAACAGTTAGATTTTGGATTTGAGTCTAGAGCATTATGAACATGTGTTGTTGTACCAACATACCAAGAAATTTTGATTGGTTACGCTCTTCTAATCCAACCATTTGATTGAGCTCATAATTCATCAAAACCAATATTTTATCCCACTATTTCAATCCAATGGTCAAATTTGACTTTTTACTTTGGCATTTTAAACCTTGAAACAGATAAAGGCATGAAAACCAAAAAAAGTTAAAACAATGACCAATACTCAAAACCCACTTAAAACCTCCTTGATCAACCTAATTTTATCAAATCCAATGGTCTTGTAACCAACTTTGAATTTAACCAAAGATTGACCAAGTTTAATAGACTTTAACGAAGTTTCACAAGATTTGATTACTCTATTCTCACAACCTAATCGTCTGATTGTCACTGTCATTTACAAAATCAAATATTTCACCACATTCTACCAATCCAACGATCAAATTTTGGAACTCCATCTAGTTGCATGATGGACGTGTTGTTGTACACACCCACTAGGAAACTTTGATGAACCCCATTGACACAATTTGACCATTTAAAATGGCTAAAATACGTCATTAACCCCATTGATACAATCCCCACTCTTTCGATATAATAGTCAAACTTTGAATATTAGTTTGGCACATGATTGGTGCATGTCGTTATCTCATATATCGATAAAAACTACCAAATTAATGACTAATAATAACTACTAAAAAATTATGTATTCAAAACCAGCCCATTTGAAGGGAATAAAAACATTTTCCACTTGACATCCCATTAACATTTTCTTGGTGTGTTGGTCATGTTCTCCTCATCCAACCGTTTGATTGAGCTCAAAATTCATCAAAACCAATATTTTATCCTACTCTTTCAATCCAACACAAGATGGACGTGTGTCGTATCTATCTATAATGAAATTTCAATAACGAAAAATACCCAATACTCTACTAATTAAGAGAGTTATACACTGTAAATATTACTAAGAATCGAGAAAATGATATGCAAATTACAACCAAAAACCTACAAAATGACCTCGAATGGATTTGCATATAACTTTTGACTTTACCATTTTAAAACTTGAAACTGATAAAAGCATGAAAACCAAGAAAACCTTAAAAAACTAACCAATACCCAAAACACACTCAAAACCTCCCTACTAAACATAATTTGATCCTATCGAGTGGTCATAGACCCAACTTTGATTGTTGGTCATGTTTGACCAAATATTGACCAAGTTTTGTAAATTTTGACTACTCATTTTTCACAATCTGTCCATCTAACTGATGTCATACTTCACCAACTCCAGTATCTCACCACATTCTTTCAATCCAATGGTTGATTTTGGATTTGAGTCTAGAGCATTATGGACATGTGTTGTTGTACCAACAAACCAAGAAATTTTGATTGGCCATGTTCTCGTAATCCAACCGTTTGATTGAGCTCAAAATTCATCAAAACCAATATTTTATCATACTTTTTCAATCCAATGGTCAAATTTTAAATTTGACTATGGCACAAGATGGATGCATGTCATATCCGCCTATAATGAAACTTCAATCGCTAAAAATATCCAATACACTGATAAAAACATGAAAACTAAGAAAATCTTAAAACACTGATCAATACCCAAAACCCACTTAAAACCTCCTTGAACATTTGATCAAATCCAGTGGTCATAGAACCAACTTTGAATTTTGACCAGAGATTGACCAAGTTTAATAGACTTTGACAAAGTTTTCGCAAGATTTGACTACTCTATTTCACAATCTAATCATCTGATTATCACTATAATTTATAAACACAAATATTTCACCACATTCTACCAATCTAGAGGTCAGATTTTGGATCTCCATCTGGTTTCATGATGGACACAAGTTCTTGTACCCACCCATTGGGAAGCTTTGATTAACACGTCGACACATTCCGAGCATTCAAAATGGCTTAAATATGCCATCAAAGCTAGGAAATGACCAAAATACCCATAAACTTCAAAAGTGATGAAAGTGCCCCTAAAAACTTCAAAATGATCAAAATAATTTTTACTTCTGAAATGACCACATTCTACCAATCCAATGGTCAGATTTTGGATCTCCATCTGGTTTCATGATGGACACATGTTCTTGTACCCACCCATTGGGAAACTTTGATTAACTCATCAACACATTTCGAGCATTCAAAATGTCTTAAATATGCCATCAAAGCTAGGAAATGACCGAAATACCCATAAACTTCAAAAGTGATGAAAGTGCCCCTAAAAGCTTCAAAATGATCAAAATAATTTTTACTTCTGAAATGACCACATTCTACCAATCCAATGGTCAAATTTTGGATCTCCATCAGGTTTCATGATGGACACATGTTCTTGTACCCACCCATTGGGAAACTTTGATTAACTCATCGACACATTCCGAGCATTCAAAATGTCTTAAATATGCCATCAAAGCTAGGAAATGACCAAAATACCCATAAACTTCAAAAGTGATGAAAGTGCCCTTAAAAACTTCAAAATGATCAAAATAATTTTTACTTCTGAAATGACCAAAATAGCCCTCATGTACTTGGAGGGTCTTTTCAGATTTTTTTTTTTTTTTTTTCAAAATCAAGACAAAATTCTGGAGTTTTAAGATAAAATTGAGGGAAATTTACCATTCAAAATAAATAGTCATTTTTTACGTTCATATTTATGTTGAAAATCGCTTTTATTGTGACAGATTTACCTTATCGTCATTAATACCTTTTTTTCTTATGAAAATTTTAACTATTAATGACGACCACAACGTTCATCACAAATAACAATGCAATATATAGTGATGGAAAAACCCATCAAACACATGAAAAATAAGGGCATGATTTCCCCCTTTTAAAAAAATTACCAATGTCAACGGTGTAGGTCCATTACAAATATTATTTATTGGGAGGGATCCCATTCCATTACTAATGTAAGTGCACAATTGTACCTGGACCCAAAAGCAGGTGATAGGCTCAGGCCCACTGAGCCTTATACAATTAAATTTGTAGAGTATGGATTTGAAACCTAGGTTCGAGATGTTGGAAGTTCAATTAACAGACTAAAGTGCCACAATCTGTGCAAATAATAAACAGGTATGACAAAAAGACCTCCTTGGATGTAAGCCGAGAACAATTTATATAAATATTCTCCTTCTATGCCAAAGTTTACAATTCTTAGTTCTTTTTTAGCTAAGGGGCCGATCCCCTTCTCTTTCCTCTCTCGTCTCCTTATATACTTCTTCTTTTTCACTGATTCATCCACATGTTATACTAATCTTCCCCCTTAGATACTTTTCCTATCCACCACCTTCTTGAAGTCTTCAAATAATAGCAGGAAGGTTGAATTCTACTGTTCAGAGGTCGTTTCCCCATTAATGCGGCCAGGGAGGTAGATGCAGGGTCTATAATGTGGTGGTAACAGCTTTTTCCTCAGATATTTCTCACACATCCTTGCTTTTAGAGGGTGCTTGGGTCACCCCTTTACCCATCAGTTTTTCCAAAATCCTGCCTCTAACCCATTTAACAAGTCCTAGGGTCATTGCCGAGCCTGTCCAAGGAGACACTCCTCCTCGGACAACTTCTCGGACCTCCAGAGTGCGAACTGACTTGTGGGCCTAGAGACCTTGATCAAAACAAACTAGTACTAGCCAATCAGGCCCAAAACCCAAATGTTCATTCAAGAGCTTTTACCCCCCACAATAGCCCCTCAAAACTTTATTTTTCCCCTCCTATCTGAGGAAAGAAATTGAGTTTTATATCGAATAGCACATCTTCCACACACTTTGTAAACCGCCACACGTGTAGGGGTCCTTTCGTTTTCTGAAAATGCATCTGACGCTTCGAAACCCCGAACGCGTGCATTTATGACTGTAAGTTACATCCTGTTCCCCACGTTCGATGGTGGGATGCGTATCCAACGGCCTAGATTAGCTCTAAAAATTTGAGTAGGAAAATTTTAATTTCGAGGCCGCCTCCCGCACGTCAAAACGCCTAGAAACCCGCGCCTTCATTCATTTCTTCAAAAATTAATTGTATCTAAGTGTCAATCATTACCTTTTCCCTCCAGAAGCTCGTGAAGAATCGCATAACCAACTCTCGTAAGTTCTTACTTTCTTTACTCATTCCTTCTCGGCTTCTGTCCTCGGCCACCATTTAAACCTCTTTTCTTCTTCAAACTCTCATTTTCGCTTCTCCCAAATGGGTAGATTTAAGTGTTTGGTAGATACTGACGCCGGTATGAAGGGTTTTAGGGCCAAGTACCAAATTTCCAATGACATAGGCTTAAGATATTGTCCAGTAGAAGCCGTAGGTAATGCTAGGAGAGAGGGAGAAGTCATCATTCCCATGATTGCCTTCATAGAGGGTGGGATGACCCTCCTCATGAAAAACGTGACCAGTGAATACCTTCGCAACTATAGAATATGCCCGGATCAATGCACACCAAACGTGTTTAGAGTCTTAGGTAGTATCGATGCTTTAAATGAGCAAATGGGTTTGAACCTCACATGGCACAACGTTGCCTATATGTACGAGTGCCATAAACTAAAAAATGTAGGATATTACATTAAATCCCGTCTAGCATAGTTAGGCTGATTTCCTGTCTTCCTAAATCCAACAAAGGCATGAAAGACGACTACCTCATCGCCTTAAGAAACTGGTATGACGGTCCTCACTACCCAGTCGAATGAGGAGAGCCAAGTGTGACTCCTTCGGAGTTAGATTTCTTAACCCATGATTTAATCCCGTTGCCTTTACCATTTTTAATTTTTATTGCACATTATTACTTCTTGTCTTGATGTTTATCACTACTCTGACCATGCTCATCTTCTCAAATGCTTTTTCTCACAGATAAACAACACGTACGCCCACGCCTCAGCCTTTGCAACGTTGCTGACTTGAACCGTGTCCTCCACTCTGAAGTATTCGTTAGTGAGGATCTACAAGTGAGAGTTGCCTACCTGATATTAGGATACAACCCCATATCAGTGGACTTCCAAGAAATTGACAACGCGATCATTGCGGGAGATAAGCGACGCAGAAGGATAGACGTGGCAAGACCCAGCTTCCTTTCCAACCACGAACTCCCCGATGATCCCTCTATCATTCTGTACACATGCCCTATCGCCACGATTCCTCTCTCGGCACACTCCTAGACAACCACTGTCCGAGAAGAGCAAGCGTCCTAGCAACAATCGTTGGACGAGGAGATAGACCAATTTCAACTCGAGGAAATTGAAAGGCCTCGAGGAGATCCACTTGTCATTCTCTCGGACGAGGAACACGCGCCCGCTGGGACTTCGAGGATACAAGCTCTGGTGATTGCCCAGCCTGACTCCAGCTTCGAAGAAGAAGAAAACATGGATGCTTTACGGCAGCTGATGCACAAGAGGGGCACGAGAGTCTCTCAAAAGGGAACAGGTGAGTCGCAGGTCCTTTCGTCCCTGCCCCCACCCCTTCCTCTCTCCAATCTTAAGCCTCCCGTTGCGGAGCCTAAGAAGAAGAGGAAGAGCGAGGCTGAGGAGATAGATGCGGAGAGGTAGAAAAAGTTGAAACAACAACAACAACAAAAACCTAGTAAGGGCAAGAGACGTGCCTCCTCAGTGGAAAGCAGGGAGAACAGGGACCTTGCCGAGGTATGACGTGCACCGGCTAACTGGTCTCCCGAGCTTAAACTGGATAAGGCACCAATCTCCTCCCAATCTAATATAAAGGCGTTCCAGCAAGGCCATGCTCTCCACCTGGCCGATGCCTTGGAACGTCCCCTTCTTCTACCCAAGGACATGGATGCCCAGGACAAAATGAACCAGCTGCATCTGTTCCTTTCGCTAAAAAGGGACTTGGCCCTGGTGAGTATTTGAGTCTTATCCTCACCTTATTTTTTCATTACACCTTATCATAAGAAACATTCTTATGTACTTGAGACTTGCGTTACTAATAGTGCATTCATTTTGATATTTCTCCACAGGCCATGCAGGAAGTCTTTACTGCCGAGAAGTGGGTGGAAGATTCTCGGAAGAAGGTTGGACTTGAACTGGAGCTTAGACAGGAGACCGAGAAGTCCTTAGGCCAAGCTCTTGCGTAGAATGAAAAGCTAACCACATAGCTGGTAGAGCTAAAAAGGGAAAAGGACGGTGCCGAGGCCGGCCTGAAGACAATGAGGACCTAGGTGGAGGAGCAACGCAAGCTTCTTCGTCAAAAGGATGAAGAGTTATTCAAAACTCAACAGGAAAACTCCGACTTGAAGAACGAGCTCGCTAAGATGAAGGACGAGGCTCGTACCTTCAAGGACTCCATGAAGGCCGCGAAGAAGGTTGCTTACAAGGAAGGGGTAGTGGCGATAGAAAACCAACTAACTATGGAGTTCGCCGGGCTGTGCCGAGAGTATTGCCAACAAGTTTGGGAGGAAGCCTTAAATGTGGTAGGGATTCCCTCAACTTCCGAGCTGAGGAAGCCCGAAAACATCTAGCTTCTCCTAGACATCCAGGTAATAGAAGAACTTCCTCCTATTGCCCCTGCCCCTAAGACAACATCTTCCATGCTCCCTCCTATGTTTGGTAATCGTTTTTGTTTTTTATTTTCAAAATCTTGTTTTTGGGAGTATAAAGAAAAAATAATTTTCTTTTATTTTTTAAATAAAAACATGTTTGGTTAGTTGAAATTAAAAAGATAGTATTTTGAAGAAAAAGATAGAAAATACTAATATATGTTGTCACTAGGATTTGAACTTTAATGATAACTCATTAAATGAGATAGATTTATTAAATTAAATGCATGTTTTCATTGATTTTTAAAAATTAGAAACTGAAAATAGCATTTTGCATGTTTTCAATTTTCTTCACAAAGTGAGTTTTGAGAATAATTTTTGTTTTCTGTCCATTTTGAATTGCCAAACAAGTTTTTTGAAACAGAAAATAAGGGGAAACAATAGTTACTAAACATACCCTAACTATTTTGATAATTTTTTAAATATTGTTTTTTATAAAATTAGTATTAAAACTTTTTCAAAATAGTCTATTTAAAAATAACTTTTTTTTTTAGAATAGTATTTTTTAATACACAAGGAGAGAAAAGAAAATATTTTAAAAAAATTGACACTGATGTATATCTAAAAAGTTCTAACTCTTGTTAAGATTACAACAATGTTTATATAATATAATTAACGTGATGTGGCGAAGACAAATTTTCAAATAGTCTGCATAACATATTTTTTGAACGTGCATTTTCACGTGGCCATGTCCCTCCAATCAAAGTTGCATGACTTGCTTCGTTGACCTACTGCGTCTTGAGCTAAGCAAACCTCTTGTCCTAAAGCCGCCTAATCAAGCTTCATCATCACCCCTGCTAATCTCACGAATACTGTTCACGCATTACTTTGGTTGATCTATAAATAGTGCTATGAGAACAGCCAAAAAATACAAACACAGCTTCAACGCGCAAACGTAGCTTCAACGCGCAAAATTTAGCTTCCAATGCACGCTTGTTACTTAGAATTAAAGAGGAAGAAATTGATAGATTCATCAAAATGACTTACTACTACTTCTCTCTTCCAATTCTGCTCCTAATTTCCATGCTTAGCGTCCTCAGCCGGACTTCTCCTGCATATGGCGGATCAGAGTACCTTCACCACTACTGTCCAAACACTACCACCATCCCCGAAAATAGCTCCTACCAATCCAGTCTAATCTCCCTACTCTCTTCCCTCTCCCTGTACGCCACCAGCGCCTTCCAATTCTACAGTCCAGCTGTCACCAGCTCCCTTACTTCTTCCCTCTCCTCCAACGCCATCAGCAAACTCCAAAAATTCGTCAACATCTCGGACCCTATCTATGCTCTCCACCTCTGCCGTGGTGATCTCACTACCGAAGAGTGCATAGATTGCGTGGCCACCGCAGCCAAAGACCTCACCGAAGTGTTCTGCCCGAGAGAATTGGTTGCTGTAATTTGGTACGATGAGTGCATGATACGTTACTCCAACATGTCTTTCTTCTCAACCATGGACGAGCTCCCTTCAGTTTCCTTGTATAACGTCCAGAATATCACCGAATATGAGCGGTTCAATCAGCTGGTGAACACGACATTGATTGACTTAGCGAATCAGGCCTCGGAAGTTCCAGCCGGTTCTAACAAGTTTGGGACCAAAGAAGCGAATTTCTCCGAGCTTCAAACGATATACAGCCTTGTACAGTGCACACCGGACCTGTCGACCACCGATTGCAAAACATGTCTTGAGTCGGCTATAGGCTCCATTCCTCCGTGTTGTGGTGGAAAGCAAGGGGGAAATGTTCTTTTGCCTAGCTGTTACTTTAGGTACGAAATCTACCCGTTTTACAATATAATCAATACCGCACCCTCGCCTGCACCAGGGCTTCCGCCTCTGCCTCCGCGTGAACCAGAAGAAGGTAATGATGTATTTCTTTTCTTTTCTTTTTAATAATTAACAATAATAAGTTGTAAATTAACTAGGTAATATTTACAATTAAAAAAAAAAAAAAAACTAGCTGATACTTTGAATGTGTTTGGATCCAGCGTCCACGTTCAGCCTTCTTCTTCTTCTTTTTTTTTTTTTTTTTTTCAGCGTGTCTGTCACTGTTCATTGGCCATGAACAGTAATTTTAGGCCAATGAACAGTAATTTTAGGCATGAACAGTATTTTTTACACATTTAAAAATTATTTTGTTACAGTGTTTTCAGTTTTCAGTTTTTAATTTTCAGTTTTCAGCAATAAGTAAATAAAATAATCTTAATCACTTCTTCTTTATAATTCAATAATTTAGAAATTAATAGATTTGAATTTTGAATGCCTTAATTAGAAACACTAAAAAACATTAACCAATTGAGCCACAAGATATTTGACAACTACTTCAATTATTAGTTTTTAAAATAATGCTACTATTCAAAATAACTACACTTTCACTATACTGCTTTTAAAGTTTTCATAATATTTATTCCACTAAAAGGAATAACAATTAAATTTTTGGGTTAATATACTTTTGGTCTATCAAATATGAGTCTGTATCAATTTGGTCTTGTAATTTAAAAATATTCTAATTTAGTCCTTTACATTTTTTTTAATCAATGGACAATTTTGTCCCTCGTTTTTTTATCCATTTCTTACTTTTTGTCCATTTCTTGCTTGTATTTTTTGCCCCTTAATATATGGGGTCATTTCAACTTTAGCGCCTTAAAAGGCCCGTGTCTGGCACAACTTTAGTCAAAAACTTATAGAATTTTTTTTTTTTTTGAGAAATAAAAACTCAATGGAATAATATTCCTTAAGAGAAAAAAATATGATTAATTTACAACCTCAAAACTTTCTTCTAATGTACCGTTTGTCGAATAAAACAACATATAATATATATATATATATATATCAAAGTAATATCAACATTAATTGTGTGTGTCTAGTATCCACTTTTTATAATCTTACTATACAACTACACAAGTTAGAAGTTGCAGAAGTTTAATTTAATCCAACAGGTTTACCTAAAAACCATTTCAGACCTATAAGCTAGTAGTTTTGAGTGATTTTTCGAAAGCATTACCAGACTAAGTGAGTTCTTAAAAAACACTAAAATGATTTTTGGACAAAATGACCTTGACTAAAATGACCAGTTCCAAACTTAAATTACTAAAATATTTTTTGGGCAAAGTTAATGGATATAAATTGTATTTTTGCCTTTAATTTAAGTACATTGGAGAATATAAATCATTTTAGGATTTTTAGGATCAAACTTTCTATCATTTTCTCTCACCTTCTTTTACACATAGGAAAAAAAAAGTTGACAAGAACAAACCACTTAAAAAAAATGTTGATAAGAAAAATTAAGAAAAATAGTTAATAAAAAATAATTAATTTGTTGTTTATATCTAAAAAATTGCTAACATAATTTAGTAGAACCACTTGACAACTAAGTAGAATATTATCTCAATTGTGAACTCTATCGTTTGTACTCTGATGGCACAATAACCTCCCAATTTCCAAAGGAAAGGTCAGCCTCTGTGCACCTTTAGAGACATGGCAACCGCCTTGATAGCCTAGGCATAGAACCAACAACCCCTAAAGAGTTTTGTTCCACTTAGATATGAGGAATTTTTATCTAGGAACTGGGGTATAACCATCACACAGCCAAGATTTTGTTTATGCAGATCAAAGCCAAATCCCAACAGTATCGATAGTCGCCATCGTTGCTCCAATTGTTGTCTCTGTCGTGCTATTCTTTCTTGCCTAATGTCTGCCAGGTAAGAAAGTGAGAAAAAAAATGTAGTATATATAATGCTGTAAATAGTAAGATATAAGCAAATTGGTTATATAAATTTTTTTTTTTTTTTGAATTTGGTTATATTCATTCTTGATTAAAATACATTTTGGCAAGTCCAAATTTAGTTTTGCAATCAATTTTGTTAGTATAGTATCTCAGCATTGATTGTGCGTATCCACTGGCAGCTCTACGTACGTAGAGTCTAGGGTGGTCACAGGACCACCATGACTTGAAAAAAAAAATTATTATATGTAAATATTAAAAAAATTATGATTTTTTATCCTTAAAGAATATTTGAGATCACCCTAAATTTTTTTAATTAGGCTCAACATAATTACACTTTGGACAAAATTTAGCAACAAATTTATTTGTAGATTAAGACTACAACTCCACTCAATATTTTTTTTTATTAGATGTGTATTTTGGCAAATCTACCATTGGATTTAATTTTTTTCTTTAATTCTCCATATTTGCAAAATTTCAAAAAGATCAAATATCTATAGCTATGTTATCATTCAAATCTTTTTTTCTTTTTCTTTTTTTGAATTTTTGTTGTCTAAATTATACATAAAAAATAATGTGGGGGGTAAAATGGTTAAAATATGCATTTGGGACTTGGGTCTCATTTGGTGGTGTAAACCTGTCTGAGAAGGGCCTCTGGGGGCCACAAGCTGGCTTTTGCTGGAAAGGTTGGAGGTGTTGTCTGAGGAGGGGCATTTCCTCAGCGGAGTCCAGTAAAAGTTATATGACACGTCATGGTGTTTGGCGAGGGGATTCTAGAAGGTTTAGTGGGTAAAGATATGCACCGTATGGGTACAAGAAAGAGGAATATACAAGGCATATCAAGGGAAAAGCTGTTACCACCGCATTAAAGACCTTGCACTACCTCTCTGACCGTATTAATGAAAAAATGACATCTGAACAGTAATATTCAGTCTTCTAGCTATTGTTTGAAGACTTCAAGAATGTGGTAGATGTGACAAGTATTTATTTGGAAGATCTGTGCTACAAATGGATGAAAAGAAGAAGAAGAAAAAGATGGATATAAGAGGACGAGGGAGGATGAGAGAAGCAGGCGCTGGTTTTTTGAGAAAAACTTCATTTGTAATCTCTTGATAAAAGAAAGAAAAGCAATACAAGTGGTCCTCGGCTTACGTCTGAGGAGAGTTTTTTGTCATATTCATCTATTGATTGCGTAGATAACGGCAATCTAGCCAATTTATCATTTGTCCATTATCCACAAACCTAGGTTTCCAGCCCATACTCTACAAATTTCATTGTATAAGTCTTTTTGGGCCTAAATCCATTCGGTGCTTGGATCAGGTACAAATTGTGCACTTACAATTGGCACTATCTGTGGGAATCTAGTGCTTAAGGAATTGGAGCATTATGGCAGGCTCAGATCCGCATCATGCAGAGTCTCAAGGGTCCCAGCGTGAAGATCATTTTGAACATCTCGAACGTGAAAGGGATTAGGGGGGGAGTGTGCATACTGTGCACCCTAGAGGAGGCCATTCCCGTGGTGGAAGTAGAGCCACCCATGAGGATGATGCTAAAGCCATGCAGAAGGATATTGACCACCTTAAGAAAAGGTTACGCCGTGCGAGACGGAGGCGAACGCCATCTCATTTTAATCCTTCTTCTGAGGGCTCCCAGGGGAGTAGTTAGAGTCCAAGGTCCAAGACTCCTCCTACCGAAACCTTCTTGTACGAGAAGGAAGATCTTCTGGGTCGTAGGCATAAGAAGCCTTCCTCTAGGGGCTTGGGAAACGACGCTATGAGCAGGGTGTTGCACTAGATCTCCAAGTCACCTTTCTCATGCAGGATCGAGAAGGGAAAGCTTCCACGACGGTTTACCTAGCCCATTTTCACCATCTATAATGGCAGGACAGACCCAGTTGAGCATGTGAGCCATTTCAATCAGAGGATGGCGGTACATTCTCAGATTGGGACCTTGATGTGCAAAGTCTTCCTTTCTAGCCTGGGACATGTTGCTATGAGATAGTTTAATGGTCTGAAGGCGGGTTCAATTGACTCTTTCATGGAACTCACTAGAGCATTTGCATCTCAATTCATTACATGTAGTAGAGTTCCTTGGCCTTTGGACTCATTGTTGTCCATGCCCATGAGGGAAGGAGAGACCTTGAAAACTTATTGTGATAGATATTGGGAGATATTCAATGAAATCGACGGTGATTTTGATGAAGTGGCGATTAACACTTTCAAGGTGGGCCTTCTAACTGATCACGACTTAAGGAAATCTCTGACCAAAAACCCCGTATGGAGTGTACATCGGCTTATGGATCGCATTAACGAGTATAAAAGAGTTGAGGAAGATCAACAATAAGGTAAGGGGAAGGCGAAGGTTATCCTTCAAGAGAAAAGGGATTTCAAGCCGAATAGATACAATAACAATAGGCCGATGAGAGATTTCTCTGGGCAATCTAGTTCGGCCACACCACAAGTAGTCAACACTGTATTCCAAGAACCGGTACATCAGTTGCTGGAGAGCATCCGGAAGGAGCCATACTTCAAATGGCCTAGTAAGATGGTTGGAGATCTTACGAAGCGGAACCAGAATCTTATTTACTAATATCATCAGGATGTAGGTCATACTACCAAGAACTACCGGACACTTTGGAACCATTTAGAGCAGCTGGTTAGGGAAGGAAAATTGAAGCAACATTTGTATTAGCCCAGTGGACAAGGAACCATTCGAGTTCAAATAACCAGAAAAACAACTCATCCTAGCCACCTTTAGGGACGATTAATGTCATCTTCGCTACTTTTGGTAAGACTAGTTCCTATCCTACAAGGGTGATGATTGTGTCACATACTCTTGTCGAGGAGTCTGGCTCAAGGCCGAAGAGGATTAAAGGGTGTACTCCACCTATTTTGGGGTTCTCAAATGAGGATAAGGTTGGGACCATTCAACCGCATGACGACGCCTTGGTGGTTACACTAAGGATAAGTAACTATGACGTGAGGAGAGTGATGGTTGATCAAGGCAGTGGGGCAGATATTATGTACCCTGATTTGTTTAAGGGGCTTAATTTAAAGCTCGAGGACCTTACTCCTTACGATTCACCATTAATAAGTTTTGAAGGGAAGTTCGTCATACAGAAGGGACAAATTCGCTTGCCTATGCAGTCGGGTCCGAAAACAGTTGATGTAGATTTCATTGTGGTTGATGCTTATTCCCCGTACACAACCATCATCGCAAGTCCTTGGTTGCATGCTCTGGGTGTTGTTTCCTCAACTTTACATGTTAAGGTGAAGTTTCCCTTGGGTGGACTGATTGAAGAAATTCTTGGGAGCCAATTAGTAGCAAGACAATGTATATCGGTTGCGATATTGCATCAGGCTAAATCTAGATCCTCGGCTAGCTAGGACTTATAGCAATTAACGCCTCTGGATGCGCCCGGTGCGGCAACAACAGAGGAGGCAACATGTGAAAAGCTGGAGAAATTTCTTATAGGTGATGATCCTAAAATGTTCTTTCAAGTGGGTGTTTGGTTGCCACATCAAGAGAAGATGGAATTGGTGATGTTTTTAAAAAATAATATTAACGTATTTGCATCGGATCCCTACGAGGCTCCGGGGGTTGATCCAAGCTTCATTTGTCATCATTTGAATGTCAATCCTACCGTTGTTCCCAGAAGGCAACCACCTCGGTGTTCTTCTAAAGAGCATGCTGAGGCCATCAAAGAAGAGGTGTTCAAGCTCAAAAGGGTTGGGGCTATTAAAGAAATTTTCTACCCAAGATGGTTGGCGCACACGATTGTAGTAAAAAAGAAAAATAGAAAGTGGAGAGTATGTGTGGACTTCACAGACCTGAACAAAGCCTGTCCCAAAGACTTGTTTCCAATGCCTCGCATCGATCAGCTGGTGGATGCTACCGTTGGGCATCCTCGGATGAGTTTTTTAGATGCCTTCCAAGGCTATCACCAAATACCTTTGGCACTGGATGACCAGGAGAAGACCGCCTTCATTACTCCTACGGGAAATTATCACTATAAAGTGATGCCATTTGGTTTGAAAAATGTAAGGGCTACTTACCAAAAGATGATGACCAGGATGTTCGAGTCGCAACTTGGAAAGACTATTAAGGTATATGTGGATGTATGGTGGTGAAAAGCAAGACAGTACCTATGCATGTGAAAGATTTAGATAACACCTTTCAAACACTTAGGAAGTACAAGTTGCACCTTGATGCCTCTAAGTGCTCTTTTGGGGTGGGCTTTGGTAAGTTCCTAGGCTACATGGTGACTCACAGAGGAATAGAGGTAAATCAAGCGCAGGTCAGGGCCATCCACAACCTACAACCACCTCAGAATCCAAAGGAAGTTCAAAAGTTAACTGGGATGACTGCTACTTTCAGCAGGTTTATCTCTGGGTTCGCTGATAGGTGTAGACCTTTCTTCCAATTGTTAAATAAGTGGAAAGAATTCGAATGGACCGAGGAGTGTGCTTTAGCTTTTCAACAACTTAAAGAGTATCTTTCCTAACCACCTATCATGTCTCGGCCAGATGTCGATGAAGTCTTGTTTGCATATATAGCTGTGGCTATTCATGCTGTCAATTTGATTTTAATACTGGACAACAGTGGTGTATAGAGACTGGTTTACTACGTAAGAAAATCTTTGAATGAAGCTAAGGTGCGTTATTTACCTTCGGAGAAGGTGATTCTGACTGTAGTGCATGCTACGTGAAATCTTCCTCATTACTTCCAATCCCATACCGTTGTGGTTTTGACTCAACTTCCACTCAAATCGGTATTGCGAAGTACTGACTACTCAGGGAGGATAGCCAAGTGGAGAACTATTCTGGGAGCTTTCGATATCAAATATATGTCTCGCACCTCCGTGAAGGGCTAGGTCTTTGCAGATTTAGTGGCAGAATTCATCAAACCTTCGTTAGAAGAAACTGCAAAAGAGTTTCACATGGATGAAAAATCAATCAGCATGGTCACATGCAAGGGGCTTCCGGTTTGGAAAGTATATGTTGATGGGGCGGCGAACCAGAGAGGGTCAGGTGTCGAATTGGTTTTGGTATCCTCTGAAGGTATTACCTTCGAGAAATCGTTGAGATTGACATTCTCGACCACTAATAATAAGGCTGAGTACGAAGCTGTCTTGATTGGCATGGATTATGGTCCAGAAAATGAGGCGAAAGTCAGTTCACATGTTCTCAGATTCTCAATTAGTTATGGGCCAAGTGATGGGGACAATAGAGGCTAGAGATCCAAGAATGCAGGAATATCTGACCAAGGTTAAATAATTGCAATCCAAGTTTGATTATTTTATCTTGACGCATGTTTCTAGAAATGGAAACACACACGTGGATTCATTGGTCACCCTGGCAACATCCTCAGCTCAGGGTTTGCCTAGGATCATCCTCGTCGAAGACTTATTGAAACCTGCTCTGACAACTGCAAATGCCATCCGTATTCATCAAGTAAGGCTCGGACCTAGCTGGATGGACCTCGTAGTTTCATTTCTAAAAAGCGATGTTTTGCCCGAAGAGAAGTTTGAAGCAGATAAAGTTCATCGAAAGGCACCTTAATTTTGGTTGTCCGTAGATCAAAAGTTGTATAAATGTTCGTTTTCTAGACCATACTTGCTATGTGTACATCTTGAAGCAACGGAGACACTTTTGGAAGAATTGCAGGAGGAGATTTGTGGAAGTCATATTGGAGGAAGGTCCTTAGCCCATAGAACTCTGACCTAGGGATATTGGTGGCCCAATATGCGGAAAGAGGCTCAGGATTACGCCAAGAAATGTGACCAGTGCTAGAGATTTTCTCCTAACATCCACCAACCCGGTGGTGTACTTAACCCTTTATCTAGTTCGTGGCCGTTTGCACAATAGGGATTGGATATAGTGGGGCCCTTCCCAAAGGCTGTGGGAAATAAAAGATGGTTACTCGTAAGAACCGATTACTTTACCAAATGGGTTGAAGTAGAGCCTTTGTCAAACATTAGGGATGTGGATGCAAAGAAGTTTGTTTGGAAGAACATCATCATAAGGTTTGGAGTACCCCATACACTTATCTCAGATAATGGCTTGCAGTTTGATAGCAAAGCTTTCAGAAAATACTATGGTGATATGGGTATCACGAATAGATACTCCACTCCAACTTATCCTCAGGAAAATGGGCAAGCCTAGACTATTAACAAGGTGATAGTAAATGGACTGAAGAAGAGGTTGGATGATGCAAAGGAAAGGTGAGTGGAAGAATTACTACATGTTCTGTGGATGAATCAGACTACACCACGAAGGTCCACCAGAGAAATGCCCTTCTCCATGACCTATGGGGCCGAGGCCATGATCCCTTTGGAAACTGGGTTTCCAAAGTTGAGGACAAGCTTTTTTAGCCCAGAAAATAATGATGGTTTGCTGGAGAAAAGCCTAGATTTGGTTAAGGAATGGCAAGAGTTCGCCATGGTTCAACTAACTTATTATCAGCAGAAGCTCAAACGAGGATATATTGCTCACGTGAAACTAAGGCTGCTTGCGCTTAGAGATTTGGTCTTGAGGAAAGTCATAGGTACCTTCAAGAATCCAGCGTGGGGAAAGCTAGCACCTACCTGGGAAGAACCATACCGAATCACTTCAGTGGCGGGTGTAGGGTCATATCGCTTAGCAGACTTAGATGAAAAAATTGTACAACGTCCTTGGAATGTAAATAATCTACGAATGTATTACTATTAATGAAAGACACTTTTGTCATTTTTGTTCAATTACCATTATGTTGTATTTCAATTCATTATTCTAAGTATCAAACAGAAACTTGATCATGCATGGTCCTCAGACCACATACCTCGTGGAAATTGATATCTCATTGAACGTTAAATAGAACCTTAGTTATGTCAGGTCCTCGGATCTTCTAATTTGGAAAAATTAACGTTTCAATTCATTATTCTAAGTATCAAATAGAAACTTGGTCATGCATAGTCCTTAGACCACATACCTTGTGGAAATTGATATCTCATTGAACGTTAAATAGAACCTTAGTTACATCGGGTCCTCAAGCCTTCTACTTTGGGGAAATTAACATTTCGATTCATTATTCTAAGTATCAAACAGAAACTTGGTCATGCATGGTCCTCGGACCACATACCTCGTGGAAATTGATATCTCATTGAATGTTAAACAGAACCTTAGTTACATCAGGTCCTCGGACCTTTTACTTTGAAGAAATTAACATTTCGATTCATTGTTCTAAGTATCAAACAGAAACTTGGTCATACATGGTCCTCGGACCACATACCTTGTGAAAATTGATATCTCATTGAATGTTAAACAGAACCTTAGGCTTAGGCTATAACTTAGTTTGTAGTCAAACTTTTCTTTAAACTTTGATCATCTTAACAATATATTAAGTCTTTACAAGCAAAAATAGAAAGCCCAATAATATTTTTATGGAACTAAAATTTTGAAAAAGATGTTTTTTTGTAGCATTGATAATTAGACTATCATTCAAAGATTTGAAAATAAGAAAATTCAAAAAGGAAATTGTAAGACTTTAAGCCTTTGTGTGTGCGTGTATATGTGTTTTTTATTTTTATTTTTATGGTCAATATATGAAGTTTTTTTTTATTATTAAATTTTGTATAATTTAAGTTTCTTAATGACCACCTTGAAAAATATTCTTGGAGCCGCTACTATGCGTATCCTTGATTCATCTAAAATGAAGGACAATCAACATTCTCCTTGATTTATTAGTTTCAAACTCTCAATGAAAATTCAAGGATCCCTTATTCCCTTAGGTCAACTAGTCTAAGTCTTATATACAACTACTTCCTCTCTTAACAAAATACACATGATATATATATATATACACACACACACAGTAAATACACAAAAAAACTAAGTGTTTCAATGAAAAATCCATAAAAAAATTATGTGATAAAGCTCTAATAGACTTGATCTCATCATGTCTTCCGCATCAATATTTGTTGGAGCATTTTCATATTATGTAATTAAAATGAATAAATTTGATAATATAAATGTAATGAAATGAGAGTTAATATAGAAGATAAGGAGTTAGTGAAATGTTTAATCCTATATTGAAAAGAAGAGAGACTATTTTATTGATTAATGGGCTGATATGTGTATTGCTTCAGATATTGGCTAGATACATTCATAATAAATTTCCATATTCATAGGTGAGTAAATGACCTTTTTATTATAAAAATGAAGTGTTGAGTCATTCACCCACTTAATGGATTAGCTATTGGGCCTGTTCATTCTTCAAAAAATCATTATCTCATCCACTAATAGTGTAACTCCAGCCCATCATATTTATGTCCAGCAATTAATCTTGTAATACTCACTCTATCATAATTATGGACCTAATTAATCATATTAATATGAGTAATAATGTCATGAGACTCATTGAGCCTATAAAAAGTCATATTCTGACCCAATCCAAGTTACTACAATATTACAAAGGTTCTTGGCAAGGAAGAGTGTTTTTTCTGATGGAGTTTTGGACTTGAACACTTTGTGTAGAGATTATTCTAGATATACGACATTTATTGGGTTGTTGTATTTTAGGGGAGACAAGTCAGAGAAGGTCTGCACCGGTTACAAAGTTTAGCTGCAACCAAAGGCTTGAATCTCCTTAAAGAGAGCGAGTGTTGTGCCTCTATCCAAATAGTGCTGTGTAATTTTTCTCTTCAAGTTAATGATATTTAGATATATTATTTAGTTTTTCTGTATTATTTCATTATCATTGTGTTTGCACCAACAATATCTTCTCTTTCTATCTATAGAATGGAGAGGCTGGAGATTCTACCACCCAAGTAGGGGTAACAAACTAGGGTACCCATAAGCTACATGGGGAAGCTCTAGACTTGATTTTTCTCTTCCTTATAAAAAATTTCTAAAAATATTTTCTAAATCAATGTCTTTAGGAATCAGATAACTTTTCCAATAAAAATATTTGGGACCAATTGTGACTAAGGCTGCGTTTGTTTCAGTGGTAAACTAAAATCTGAAAACACTTTACACCCGGGTTCATGTTTGGCACCACTTGAAAATACAGTTGAAAATAGAATTCAATTTGATTGTAAGATATCCTAGCCAACCTAAAAAATAATTTCAATTCTCATTTTACCTTCAAGTGGTTTCCGTAATTACTCATTCCTCACACACTCCTCTCACACACGGTCCAAATACCTCTCAAAGCTCACCTTAGCTCCACCCCATGCACCAACAAGAGAGAGAGAGAGACAGAGCTCCACCCCACACTCCAACAAGTAGCACTACTTTTATCCCCTCTGCGCTGATGAGTTTTCTCCATTTTCTTCTCTTATCTCACTCAACCCTACCTCTAACCACTCTAGCCCACCTCAAGCTCTGCATGTACCCGATCCATAGAGCCAGAACTCTCCCTCACGTTGGCGAACCCCTACCCTCCTCCAATATTTCCAATCTATGGCTCTAACGTCACTAGTGAAGCTGTACTCTTAAACCTACCCTCTACAATACCCGATCCACATCCCCTCAAACTCATTGAAAACTCAAATTTTCCACACATCCTCTACCCTTGTCTTCTCAGATCCGATCTATATATTTTTACTTATTTGATTATTTATTTATTTAATAATCCATTTATTTATTTAATTATTGATTTATTCGGATGTTGATAATTGTAGTTCGGTGTTAAATTATATGTAGAGAAATATATGTGCACAAATTATGGTACTTAGTTATCAATGTGATTTGGATGTATTGGTGAATGTATATGGCAGCTTATGAATACTATGGATACATTGCCACATTGGTTGTGCTTTTTCCATTGATCTTGAATTGGGTTTGTTATAATATTTATGTGAATTTGGATTGTTTAACAAAAATTAAGCATGGTTGTATATACTGATTGTGTTAGAGATTATGTTGTTGTGTTGGTTGACAGGGTGTGCTGTGCTGTTTTGTCTTTGTGCTATTTTTATATACTATGTAATGTATAAAATAGCATGCTTGTTTATGTATCTCTTAGAACATAGTGTTTGTGATTTTTTAGATGGAGAGAAAAACCAAAGCAGCAATTCTGGCCTCAATTGCATCTATCCTCCTTGTGGGGGTTGCATTGTTAAGGAAATTGCAGCGTAGACAATTGCGTGGGATGCCTTATGTTAATCATGCAGCTGAAAGAGAGCATTACATAAATAGTATGCTGCATGGAAGTGAGAGACATTGTGTAAGTCAAATTAGGATGAAGCCACCAGCTATGTGACATCCTCACTAAGGGGGAGCACATACAGCCGACTATTCACATGTCTGTTAGGAAGCAAGTGCTAATTTTCTTACATATAATTAGTCATAGTGTGAGGTTCCGTGTAATTGGTAGTTGGTTCCATAGATCGACTAAGACTGTTCATAGATATTTCAAGGTCATCCTTAGGGGGATCTGAAATTATATAGAGCTATAATAAGACTACCTAACGAAGATACATCCCAGAGATAAGGGATAGCAAAAGGTTCTACCCATATTTTTAGGTAAATATTGCACCTTTGTGTATTTTTGTAAATTGTGAAGATTAAACCATTATGTCTTTCGAAAATTAGGATTGTGTTGGAGCAATAGATGGTACATATGTTCGTGCATTTGTGCCACCTAAAATACAAGGAAGGTTTCATGGTCTCAAAGATGGAACCACTCAAAATGTGTTAGCTGCCATTAGTTTTGACTTGAAGTTCACTTATGTATTGGCTGGATGGGAAGCCAGTGCACATGATTCACGTGTGTTAAATGATGCATTCGCTAGGCCAGGGGGATTTTCAATTCCTGAAGGTATTATAGGATTACTTTACCTTTTGGGTTTATTAGTTTTAATAAATTTTGTTTGTTTTACTAAAGAATAGTAGTGATTTCGTTTTATTTTTCAATATATGTAGGTAAATATTATCTTGGTGATGCTGGGTATGGTAATAAAAATGGAATTTTGTTACCTTATTAAAGTGTTTGATATCACTTGAAAGAGCTTAGTGATCGTCATCCTGAGAATGAACGAATTGTTCAACCTTCGTCACTCATCATTGAGAACTACCATTAGGTGAGGGTTTGGAGTGTTGAAGAAACATTTTTGAGTGTTGGATGTAGAACCATTTTAGTATTCTTACATAGTTGTGTTTCCGCTATACTTGCTAAAATTTATTCCCATTGATATTGATTTTCCCAACAAAAGAAAAATTGGGGGGGAGGGGGCTTGGAAGGACAAAGTTTAGCTACAAAATTAGTTGTAGTCTAAGGCTATAACCTTATTCAATATCATTCACATTATTATATATTTTGAAAATCTAACTATTGAATTGTATGTTCTTTATGATTTTAATACACATCAAATTTTGTGTCAAATTGATTTTATTTACCATATGATCTATAAGCTTAGATTTTATGCATAATTTTGAACTACAAAAAATTGTAATTAAAACAATTTATTGATGACATAGTTATTGATCTTTAATTTTATAAAAATTTTGAAAACATGAAAGATAAAAGAACAAAAATGTAATTCAATGATGAATTTGTTAAAATTCACTTCTGATAAAAAGATATTGAATAAGGTTGTAACCTTAGACTACAATCAATTTTATTGCTAAATTTTGTTTGGCTTAAAATTAGGCAAAGTCTTATGAGTAACAATGCATTCATATATTACAAAGATAAAGCCTTCTATACCTCCAAAAATATTACAAATTAGCTGTTGAACCATGCTTCGCACAGTTTTACTTTTTAATTTTTTAATCTTATAATAAGGGTCTGTTTGGGATCTGCTTATTTTGCTAAAACTGAAAACTTTTTGCTGAAAGTACTGTAGATAAAGGTAAAAGTTACCTGAAATAGTACAGTGGGACCCATAAATAGTACCAAAAAGTGCAGTGGGGCCATTGAATAGTAGTAAAAATAAGCTGAATAGTAAAATAAGTTCGCAAAAATAAGTGTTGTCAACACACACTAAAGTATTAGTTGTCATTAGATATTTGGTTTAATAAGCCCAGTTTACATTCATGTATTCTCAAATAACACAATTCTTTTAAACATTCAACCTAAAATTAAGAAATGCAATTTTTAAAACTTAAACAGATTTTAATCTTTCATCATTTGAAAATTTTTCTTGGTAATTTTTGCAATGTCAATTGCAATATCAAGAAATTTAAGATAATTCTTAAAATTTTGGGTTATTAGATAAAACGCTATAGAGGTTTGCATATCTTGTCAATGGATCATGATGCTGCAAACAAATGTAACAATCAAAATTATGAAAATCTTTAAAACCATGTATGTGTCTAGTATCTGCTGTTTATAACCCTAATTTACAACTACAAATGTTAGGCCCTTTTGTAGTTGTACTTTGCCACAATCCACATTTTATGTCCTCAAATGACCAAAAAAAAAAAAAAAAAAGATTGAGCACATTTAGTTCAATTTCACTACTTTTGAAGAATATCCAAATATCATTTTCCATATAATATATGCCACGAATAAAAACTTTTCTACTTTTTTTAGAGCAAATTAGATTTTTTCTACCTTTGGGTACGAAAAAAAATCTAACAATTAATATTTTTATGATCACTAAATGAATGTTAAAAAAAAAATCAAGTCAATCAATTGTTACAAAAATATCTCCCTAACAAAATCTTTTTGCATTTTTTTATTATTATTATCAAAGTATAAAGAAATTAATTTATTGAATATATATATATATATAAAACAACATTAGCATCCTCATCTAAAACAAATCCTATCCAAATTGTGAATGTTTCATAAGAGATTAAAGGAAATTGTTAGTCGTGACTAGTGAACAAAGACTACTTAATCTTTTGCCATAAAACCTAAATTTTTGGTGTTCCAAAAAAATGGTTTTAGTACAATATGAGAGAGAGAGAGAGAGAGAGAGAGAGAGAGAGAGAGAGTAACACCCCTGTAAAGTTATTTAGACCTCTTAAAACATAATTGGATTAACTTAGCTAACAAGCCAAGTTATTACTTAGTCTAAATTCCAGATCTAAGTTAACACAATCATATAATCATATCAATGTAAAGTGCGGAATATAAAAATACAAAGATATGATGACCCAAGAAAACTAAATCGGTAAAAAACCTGGGGAGGATTTAACCTAGTTATTCTCAAGGTAAAACTGAATCCACTATGAAAGAATCGAAGTTGTACAATAGCGACTTAGACCACTAACATCCTATTACTATCCACCAGTAGAACTTACTGACACGACCACGTGCAAGCTCCGAGACCACGGACTCCTTATTTCTTGGATTCTCTAGCAAGTACAAGCACTCCTGCTTGTGTATCTTTAAGCTCTTATGGCAGCAACTAAACGATCATCAAGTTCTCGAAGAAATCTCCTTCTTGATAATCTCAACCTTGTGTCAAGGCAAACACCTCTCAAATCTCACAAGAGATTCACACAAACAGCAATATGAGTAACAAAGACTCTAGAGTTCTTTTAGGTACAAACCCTAGATACAAAAAGAGTTACACTCTTCTCTCTCTAAAAAGCCTTTAAAAATGTGCTTAGGGTTTCCTTTATATAGTGCGAGAAGAAGATCTGAAACTCCAATCCTTAATGGGCTTGAATTGTGCTTTGGGCCGACTTAAAATTTTGCAGAAAATTCCTGATGCACGATTCTCGATCGATCGAGTCTATTCTTCGATCGATCGAGCCGTGCAGAAATAGAACAATAATTTCCTGCAACTACTCGATTCCAAACTTACATTAAACCAAACTTTGAGCAAGTCTAAACCTAGACTAAATGTTTTGATCATGGTTTGCCAACACAATACACATTGAAGTCCTAATACATTAATCCCTAAGGTCTTAGAACCTAACAACCCCATATAAAATAAATAAATAAAGAAGGGTTTTGGCAATAGAAATTTAAATGAGGGTAATTTTTAAATCTATTCCTAAGATATTTGTAATGAGTGATCCAAAACCCCTCCCCTTAGATCCACATGTTATCTCACTTTATCCCTCCCAGTCGAGAAATTATATAATTCTCAACTTAAAATCTCTCACCTGTTTAAAACTGTTGAGTCAGTTTATGATAAATGTTTTTGTTAAACTAACTCAAAAATTTTAAATAGGTGAGAGTCTTTTAGTAAAATAGTAGATAAGTGACTTGGTCCATCATGAGGATAATATAATTTCTCATTTTGGTCCCTACATTTTAGGGTTACAGTCAATTTGGTCCATGTTGTTTTAAAATACAATCAATTTGATTCCTACTGTTAACTTATTAACGGGAAATGCCTACATGACAAACAGTTTGTATAGTTGTTATATTTAATATTAAAAAAATTAGATGATATACTGATGTGTCTAAATTTTAGTAGCAATGTCAACGCTTAGGTGGATGAAATAATTTTTTTTTTCTTTACCAATTTCTTCCATTTTTTCTTTTTTCTTTTCACTCACAATTTTCTTAACTTGACAGAATTTCATTTTTATTAAATTGATATTGGTTTTTTTTACCTTTCTTGCAATTTCTTGGTAACCAAACAATAATTTAGTCCAAAAATCTTAAATCAATCCAACAATCTTAAATCAACACAAGTCATGTTGTTTCTAACCCCAAAATCCTAACCAAAAAAAAAACTCAGATTCAAAATAATTCCAGAAATTTCAAAGAAAATCCCAAAATTCAAAGTTTCAAACTAATCCCAGAATCCTCTCCTACAAACCCAAATCTGCCACAATCCCAACCGTCCAACAACATCCTAAACCCAGATCCACCACAAAGCTCGATTTGTAGCCATGCATAAACCCCAAACCAAAACCAGATCCATTCGATACCTACCCACTTGACTTGGATCTCCTCGTCTCAAGCTCGACTAGCCTGGGCCCAACCTTGGTTTTAGCTAATGGCTGGTATGATGTATTTCCCCGGTACTGGTGCGATATTGACTTCCTTAGTCAAGAGCCGATGAATTCCATGATGATAAATGTATCATCAATTTTGCGAAAGAGTATGCAAATATTTATCATCCCCTTCTCTCTTTCAATTTATTTTGCTTAATTCTATTTTTAAAAATCTTTATATGTTGTACTACCTTATTAAATAAACTAGTTTGGAGTTCGCTTAACACAAATTCACACAATATAAAAGGGCAATGAATAGTGATAATGTAAATTTTCTAAGTTGATTTGCTTGAGATAAATTTCCTTCTTTTACATAAAAGGATTTAAACCTAAGGCATTTGTTTTGTTATGAGTACTCTTAATAAATTTCTTTATAGTGTTGGCAAGATTTGAACTTAAATTTTATGTTTGATAATAAAAAACTTTCCTAGTTGAATTTATGGAAGCATGAGATAAACTTCTATTGATATAATGAAACTTGGCAAGTTATATCTGTAATGAATAATGACTTTCGGTTCAATTCATTCTGTATTGATTGGATCAGGCTTGGTTGACAAGTTTCTCAATAAAACATATTGTTTTGATGAAATAAAATAAACATTTGGCAACCAAACCTTTGGCAAATATATATTGAATAGGTGCTCACTTCTCAAGATATATTGATACAATGAAACATATTGTAGCAAGTAAAATTTTCTAGACATACACGCTTATTCAATTCTAACCATCATCCAAAGAACACTACCTGGGACACAACTCGGTAATTGAAACCTCATACTTAGTTACATTGGAATTAATACCCTCTTGTAAGGATTCGGCTGATGGAAGATTACTTTGCAAAAAGCTTGCAGGTTGTGTAGGTGCAGGGAGAGCGACAGAATTGCTATTGAGCATGAGAAGTACTGAAGTCATGTTTGGTCTGTCAGTAACATTTTGTTGAACACAAAGCAGCCCAATGTGAATACATCTCATCATTTCAGCTATTGGACCGCTCCTTAATGTGGGATCTATGAGATTTGAAGTTGTGCCCTCCCTCCAATTTTCCCATGCCTGTAAAAATATATCGATGTCAAAACTAAATCTTGTACCAATTTTTGTTTTTCCTGATTCTACAAATCCCCCCAACCCCTCCTTTCACACAAAATATAGTACCAATGGATATTCATACTCACATATGTTAGAAGGTATACAATATTCTCTTCATCACGGAAACGAGTAATTTTTTGACCGCTTACAATTTCCAGTATTAACACACCAAAACTAAAGATATCCGATTTGACTGAGAATTGTCCAAACATTGCATATTCTGGAGCCATATATCCGCTACATAATAATATTAATAAAATTAGTTTGGTTAAAGAACAATTATAAATAAGTCTTGATTTGAAACGTAATAAACCATTAATGATAATGAGTTGTAACCATATGATTTAATTCCCATCGTTGTTATGCCTGTGGTGTTAGTTCCGTTATAATTGACATATTTAAGTCAATTATTCAAGGCATGCATAATTGTACTTGTTATCTCTAGATTGTTGTGATACTTACTAGGTTCCCACAATTCTATTGGTGGTTCCTTCACTTTGATCCAATACAAACATCCTTGCCATGCCAAAATCTGAAATTTTAGGGTTCATTTCTGAATCTAATAAAATGTTGGCAGCTTTGAGGTCACGATGAATAATTCGAAGTCGAGAATCCTCGTGTAGGTACAAAAGCCCTCGAGCAACACCTCCTATGATTTTATAACGCCTTTCCCAATTTAAATCTACACGCTTCATCGAATCTACATTCATGAAACCATATTGTTACCAAATGAAATTATTTTGGTACAATGTACAATGTATAAATTTAAGTGCAACGGTACCAAATATGTAGTGATCAAGGCTTGTATTAGGCACAAACTCATAGATTAGGAGTCTTTCATTTCCTTCCAAGCAAAATCCAAGGAGCCTAACTAAATTGCGGTGTTGAAGCTTGGCTACTAACAAAACCTCATTCTTAAATTCTTGATCTCCTTGTCCAGAGTTCCTTGATAGTCTTTTTACAGCTATTTCTTGTCCTTCGGGAAGTGTACCCTGAATATTAGTCAACTTCAGGAAATTAGAAGTCATCATTTAACACATGATTAAATTATATTATTATATCAAAATGACTTCCCACCCTGTAAACTACCCCAAATCCACCTTTACCAAGCTTATTTGCATCAGAAAAGTTGTCAGTGGCTGCTCTAATGGTGCTGAACTCGAATTGCAAGGATTCTACACTTGTTATTTCGTCCACAGCTTCACAAGAGAAACAAGTTGATATATATATATATATATATTTATATATTTAAATGGTACAGGTGCATTCTTAGCTCCTTGCCTTTTCCTCAACGTACACGCAATTAATGTCTATACTTATAACCGCAAACTTTTTATGGTGATTATTCAAAAAAATAATAATAAACATTTTATGGTGAGATATGCATAGCCGTAAGGTCTATTTTTAAGAAAGAACGAGCAACTGGTCACATGCCAAATTTATGGGAATGAGATCATTTGTAAAGAAAAGCTTCTTTTTTTTTTCTCTAAAAACACCAAATGCCGTAACCTACAGTTTTAAAAAAATGTGAATTCCTACTCTTCACATTTTTAGAAATGTTTTCTTTTTCTATAACAGAATACTTTTCAAATAACTAGCAGCAATTGAACTAATTCTAACTTACTTTCACAAGTATCCATTGGCTTCCTTGCTCTTAAAAAGATGCAAATGCTGATGACAAGTATCATGGCAACAACAGTTGGAAAAGCAATGATAATGGCAATTCGAGCTGTGTTTCTCTCATTTTCTGGGAAACCAAAACCAAAAGCATATTGTTAATGAAAGGCATGTATATTGCTGAATTTCAATCATTAGTCATTAAGGTTCTTCTACTCTTATAGTGGAAAGAATTATTCATCTGTGACACAAATTACAACTTATCACCACATAATTAAGGAAAAAAGGAGTTGATAGTAATACTGCAGCACATATATATGTTGCTTTGCGTAGAAAAAGAAAATAATAAAAGAAAATAACAAAACAATAATTATGAACTTCATAATAGCCTGGATTAAATTGAACAGTGTCTGAAGCTCCCTCTTGAGTCAACATGTACCGTGAGGAGAAGACATAATTACACAAAATTCCATGACATATTTTGTTTAGCCTATAATAAAAGCATGTTATTAATATACAAGCTTAGGTGAAACTACTGTGAAAGTAATAACTTACTATCTCAATAAATTGTAAAAGAATTGGTGAAATTTTGTGTGTGTACTACTTACATAAGAATTACCGCACCTTTTATAGACATGGGAGAAGGAAAAATCGGTGATGGTGGCAAGGATGCATCAGCTTGAGGTTGAAAAAAAAGATCGGTGTCAAACCTAAAATTGCAGCTTGGTGTGTAAAATCTACCGCCTCCCATTCCAATAGTAAACAGTCGAAGTTGTGAAGAAGTCATTTTTAAACAATTTTTGCATTGTTGCTCGGACAAGTCAGGAGTGCACTGCACAAACCCATACAATTTGCTCAAGTCCGGGGCGACTGAGGTCTTGGTAGCAAACTTGCGATTACTAGATGCAGCTCCGCTTATCATACTATCTAACAGGGACTTGACTGCTTTGCCGAAGCCATCTACATCCGACACGTTATTTTGGTTACTAAAGCAAGAAGGATTTTCATCCTCGATTCCAAATATGGAGTGGTTTGAGAAGCGCAAAGTGCAGTTGTCGTACCAACCTATTGCCTCCTTTTGATTGGGACAACGTTGTTTGAGAGCAAGTGTAGCGTCATTAAGGCAACTTCGGCAAACATCTTGATTAAGATCTCCTCTACAGAGTCCAATTGCATAGACTTTGTCAGGGTCCTGGCCATAAGAGGCACTGTAAAACCCATTGTCAATTGCGGTGTTGGAGAAGGATGAAAAAACATGGTAGAGGTTCGCTGCGTAAGTACTGTTAGTGGTATAGTTACCCAGGCCATTTGAACAAGTGTGGCATATGAAGTTTGGCTGAGTAGTGGCTTGAGGAATGAGTATGAAAATCAAACACAGTGAAACAATTAGACTAGGAGAAACCGGTGCCATGCTTTCATAAAATGAATGGATTTGTGCCTAGAGGCTTTACTGAGAAGGGTGATTTTAGTTTGCTCATTGCTGCAATCAAGTTTGTGTTGTTGTCATGGTGTTCAAAGCAAAGGAAGATGCAATGCAATGCGTTTAGGGTAAGACCATAAGTGATCTGAGGTTGATGCCAGTCAGTCAACTCTAAAGGAAAGAGAATGGGAAAAAGGAAAGCTAAAGAGACGAGTTTCTGGTAAAGACTTTTCATCTCCTTCCTCTATCGCTTTCTTGGATCAATTGACAGGGGGAAGAGTAGAGGTGGGAGCAAGTCAGAAATTTTGAAAATTTTTGTTCAAAGGGAAAACCTAATCCATTTGACCACCATTTTTAAAGTTCTTCCCATGTTCAATTCCAATTACGCATGTTCAACTTGCGCGACTTTCTTGGTTGACCTGCCACCTAAGTTTGCACCATCACTAACCACTACTACTTGTATCTAAGGTTGTGTTTGTTTCTACGAACACTAATTTCTAGAAATTTTTTTAAAAAAATTTATGTATGTTCTAGGTGATTGAAATTGTTAATATAAAATAAAGACACTTCTGACGGAAAATATTCTACATTTCTATTTACGATCTTTTCTTTCTACCTCACAAAAACTTATCAATTGAATCTCCACATCCCAATATCCCACCATTAGCCACCCAAACATCCCCCCACAAAGGTTGCTAATCATGATTTTTTTAATCTAAAATTTTTCTCAAAAAAAACAAAAAAAAAAAAACTATAAATGTACTTGGGAGATGAAAAGATATGGGAAAGTAGCAGAAAATTTGTCTTCTATTGCATTTTTAAGAATGCAATTAAACATTTGAAAATATTTTTCGGGACATTTTCAGGTTTGCAGCCAAACACTTGAAATTTTTTTTCCAAAAAATATTAAGTATTTTAGTCTTCTAACGTTATTAGGAAACATTTAATTTGATTTTGTCAATGTACTTCCTCAAATTCAAAAATTAAGTCTCCTGTAAAAAAAAATTTAAATTTCATACTTAAATCTACTATCTACCTAAATTTTAAGGAAATTAACTTAATTTTGATTTTTTTAATGTTTTCTATAATAATTTTTCAGAATTACATTTTAAATCCAATAGATTATGGATGAAACAAATTATACTCTATAATTTCAAAAGTAATAAATTGAACTTTAATTTTTAAAACATAACAAATTAAGCCTTACCCTTTCAAAAGTAACAAATTTATAATAAAGTTTGTCTACAACCAACAATAGGAAAATAACAAGTATTCATGTCATGTGCATTAAACCACACTTAAGTGTTAGGATACAATTGTTTTAAGTCCTGTGAATTGCACTTAACATGGACATATGTCATCTTCCTATATTGTTGGCTATAACTAAGCTTGTAACCAAACTTAGTCCATAAATTAAACCCCAAATAATAAAAATAAAATAATTAAACATTATAGTTTCAAAAGTAATAAATTGAATATTAATCTATTGGAACAATATTGAGTTTGGACTTTAATATATTATAAAGGTTTAATTTGTGACATTTTAAAAAATTGATGACCGAAATTGACACAATGAATATTTGAGCTACCCATTTGGCACAATTAACAGCTGAGGGACAAATTGAACTTTACACTATAACTAGAGGACTCAATTAGTAATTTAAACAAAGAAGAATATATATATATATATATGTTGCTTTGCGTAGAAAAAAAAAATTATAAAAGAAAATAACAAAACAATAATTATGAACTTCATAATAGCCTGGATTAAATTGAACAGTGTCTGAAGCTCCCTCTTGAGTCAACATGTACCGTGAGGAGAAGACATAATTACACACAAAATTCCATGACATATTTTGTTTAGCCTATAATAAAAGCATGTTATTAATATACAAGCTTAGGGGAAACTACTGTGAAAGTAATAACTTACTATCTCAATAAATTGTAAAAGAATTGGTGAAATTTTGTGTGTGTACTACTTACATAAGAATTACCGCACCTTTTATAGACATGGGAGAAGGAAAAATCGGTGATGGTGGCAAGGATGCATCAGCTTGAGGTTGAAAAAAAAGATCGGTGTCAAACCTAAAATTGCAGCTTGGTGTGTAAAATCTACCACCTCCCATCCCAATAGCAAACAGTGGAAGTTGTGAAGAAGTCATTTCTAAACAATTTTTGCATTGTTGCTCGGACAAGTCAGGAGTTCACTGCACAAACCCATACAATTTGCTCAAGTCCGGGGCGACTGAGGTCTTGGTAGCAAACTTGCGATTACTAGATGCAGCCCCGCTTATCATACTATCTAACAGGGACTTGACTGCTTTGCCGAAGCCATCTACATCCGTAACGTTATTTTGGTTACTAAAGCAAGAAGGATTTTCATCCTCGCTTCCAAATATGGAGTGGTTTGAGAAGCGCAAAGTGCAATTGTCGTACCAACCTATTGCCTCCTTTTGAATGGGACAAAGTTGTATGAGAGCAAGTGTAGCGTCATTAAGGCAACTTCGGCAAACATCTTGATTAAGATCTCCTCTACAGAGTCCAATTGCATAGACTTTGTCAGGGTCCTGGCCATAAGAGGCACTGTAAAACCCATTGTCAATTGCGGTGTTGGAGAAGGATGAAAAAACATGGTAGAGGTTCGCTGCATAAGTACTGTTAGTGGTATGGTTACCCAGGCCATTTGAACAAGTGTGGCATATGAAATTTGGCTGAGTAGTGGCTTGAGGAATGAGTATTGTTAGAAATACTGAATTCAATTGTATTATATTTCTTACTAAAATAATATACATAAGTGCTTTTATATAGTAGGCATATGAGTGCAGTATAAGTAAATATGAGTGTAGTACAAGTAAGAGTGCTATACAAATAAACTAGTTGGGCCTAAAGCTCACAACACTATATATATTAACAGCCCCCCTCAAACTCAAGGTGGATGTGAGACCAACTTGAGGTTGTCAACCAAAGTACGAAGGCATCTTTTAGGATGTAACTTGGTGAAAATATCTGCAAGTTGATCTGTAGAGGAGACTGAGATTAGCTTGAGAGCACCATGGACAAGATGATAATGGATAAAATGACAATCGATCTCGATGTGTTTAGTCCGTTCATAGAAGACATCATTGTGAGTAATATGAATAGCACTCTTGTTATCACAATAAAGAAGAGTAGCAGAGGATGTAGACACACCTAAGTTTTTGAGAAGCCATCGTAGCAAAAGAAGCTCAGATGTGGTATCAGCAAGGGCACGATATTCTGCTTCAGTACTAGAACGGGCCACATAAGTTTGTTTCTTGCTTTGCCAAGAAATCAGAGAAGAACCAAGAAGAAAGCAATAACCAGTGGTGGATCTGCGATCAGTGGGATCTCTTACCCAATCAGCATCAGAAAATGCATGGAGAACAAGAGGAGACCGAGCAGAGTAGAAAAGACCATGGAAGAGAGTGCCCTTTAGGTACCGTAGAATGCGCAAAACATGCAGCAGCATAGTGAGTCGATCGTGGAGCAAATAGATATTGGCTCACCTGGTGAACAGCATAAGAAATGTCTGGACGAGTAACAGTGAGATAAACTAGGCTGCCAACTAAGCATCTGTAAAGAGAGGGATTAGACAATGGTTTCTCCCCTGAGGGAGTCAGATGTGCATTAAGCTCGATTGGAGTGTCAACAATCTTGCTATCAGCGAGTTTAGCTCTAGACAAGAGTTCAGAGGCATACTTGGCTTGAGTAATGCAAAGTCCATCTATAGAATGAGTGATTTCAAGACCCAAGAAGTAGCTGAGATGTCTAAGATCTTTCATCTCAAACTGCTGACTAAGAAAATCCTTGAGTTCTTGAATACCACTGAGGTCATCACCAGTTATGATCATATCATCCACATGCAGGAGAAGTAAAATAGTGTCTTTGTTAGTGCGACGAAGAAATAAGGCAGAATCATAGTGACTGACCATGTAACCTAAATGAGAGATGGTAGAGCTGAATTTGGCAAACCAAGCATGTGGAGCTTGTTTAAGGCCATAAAGTGCACGTCAAAGGTGACAAACCTTATTTGATTCAATAGAGAGACCAGGAGGAGTTTGTATATAAACTTCTTCACTTAAATCCCCATTGAGGAATGCATTTTTGACATCCATCTGGAAAATATCCCATTTCACTACCAAAAAAAAGTTCTATAGCCGCGTTTTAAAAACGCAGCTATAGCTTAGAAAAATGTGGCTATAGTCCGATTTGGCCTATAGCTGCGTTTTTTTAGGCCGCGTTTTCAACTGTGGCCTCAAATCCGTAACTATAGGGCTGAGGGGTCTATGGCCACATTTTTTTAAACGCGACTATAGGACCGGCCCAATGGCCACGTTTTTATAAACGTGGCTATAGCACATACTCTAGCCATATTTTTTAAACGTGGCTATAAATCCTCAACCTATAGCCGCATTTAAAAAACGCGGATATAGACCCATATATATATATATATATTTTTTTTTTTAAAAAATTTTGATTACCAAAAATTAATTTTCGGTAATTAAAACTTTTTTAAAAAAATTAAAATTAAAATTTTTAAAATTAATGCTTTCAAACTTTGAAATTTTAATTTTAATTAAATTAAGAAATTCAAAACCACAATACAAACCCCGCAAATTCAAATTCAGAGAAAAACCCAGAAAATTTCAAAATTAATCAAACACAACATGCCCACAATACAAACACAACATGCTCTAAAATACAAGAAAACAGTGCAAGAACACAAACAGAACATCTCCTTCAACAAAAGTACAAGCTCAAAAATACAAAAATCCCTATAACAGAAACAGGTCCAAAAAGAGTCCATATGCTCAAACCCAAAATTAATCAAAGCACAATCAAACAAAAGAAAATAATTTTTGGCCATGGGTTGAAGAAAAATTAAGCAAACAGAGGTAATTTTTTGAGGCACTTTAGCTTCATTGATTTGAAATTTTTAAGTCTATACCAAAGAGAGACTTAACCTTCAAATCTACTACAAAGAGAGACAAAGTTAAAGGGAACAAAAATGAACAAAACTCAAAGAACAATGAACAAAACTTTATATTTTCACAAACCCATTCATACATCATCAGTGGGAAGAAGGGATTAACAGTGTGGGTCAGCACTTTTTGGATCTCCGGCAACATAGATCGATGACAACATGCACATATGAGAGAGAGATTGAGAGAGTTGTAAGATTAATATGAGAGAGCTTTTTTTTGAATGACTGAGAGAACTGCCATTTTTTCTTTTGACGAGAGGGAGTGTCTGAGATTTCTTAATTTGAAATCTTCGGACTTTTTTTTTTTTTTTTTTTGGGGATAGCTTACTATACGCCATAGAATATTCTAGGAATATTATATGGCATATTCTTCTTCTTTTTTACGCTGAAGTCGGTCATTCAACTTAGTTTTTTTTTTTTTTTTGGTAACATTTTGGAATATGCCATAGAATATTCTATGGCATATTCCATTTTTTTGTTTACGCTGAAGTCAGTCATTTAGCTAGTTTAGTTTTATTTTTTATTTTTTTTATGGAACATTTTGGAATATTCCATAGAATATTCTATGGCATATTCCATTTTTGTTTACGCTGAAAGAAACCCATCTGGGTTTTTTTTCCTATAGCCACGTTTTAAAAAACGTGGCTATAGGTCCTCCTTTAAAATATATATATATTTGGCTGGACCTATAGCCACGTTTTTAAAACGTGGCTATAGGTCCTCCTTTAATATATATATATATATATATGTTGTACCTATAGCCACGTTTATAAAACGTGGCTATAGGTCCTCCTTTAAAAATATATATATATTTGGCTGGACCTATAGCCACATTTTATAAACGTGGCTATAGGTCCTCCTTAATATATATATATATATATATATATGGCTAGACGTATAGCCACGTTTATGACCGTGGCTATAGATTTAACCTATAGCCGCGTTTTAAAACGTGGCTATAGACTTAACTCATAGTCGCATTTTACAAAAGCAACTATAGGTTAAGTCTATAGCTGCATTTCTTAAAAACGTGGCTATAGGATAGCTATAGCCGCGGTTTTGCAAACGCGGCTAAAAAACACGTGGCTATAGATTCGCGTGTTTTGTAGTGTTTACTGGCAGCAGCAACAGCTAAGAGGGCATGAACAGATGAGATACGAGCAACCGGAGCAAAGGTCTCTTCATAATCAATCACATGTTGAATATTAGCATTGATATACCATGTTGAATATGCTATTATGGATGCGGATGCGGATGCGGAAGCAAAAGCATAAAGTATAGAACACAATAACACAAGAGGATTACATGGTTCAGCCTAATAGCCTACATCCACGGAGGAAACCTTAAAGGACTACATCAATAATATATTAGAGTGTAGAACAAATCCTGTGTTACAATGAACCATAACATGTGTATATATAGTAGACTAAACCCTAAACTAATAGACTTCTAGTACAAGTAGAAAACTTGGCTTGCACACAAAGTAGAATTAGGCTTGGGCTTATGCTAATGGGCTAATATATCTCTAACACCCCCTCTCAAACTCAAGATAGAACCTTGATGAAATCTTGAGATTTGATTAGGTTAAAAAGATCCCTTGAATGAAGTTTGGCTCTGTGATGGTGGCTTGAGAAAAGTAAGGGTCTTGCAGTGTTGATGCGACTTCTAACGGTGACATGACTATACCGGAGAATTTTGACGGCAGCAATGGAAAACCAAAGAAGATGAATGCAGCGAAGAAACACCGAGGAAGACAAAGATTGCTTTTAATACACCGTAAGGACAGAAAACCATGGCCATAGGAAGGCAGCTCTGATACCATGTTAGAAATACTGAATTCAATTGTATTGTATTTCTCACTGAAAGAATATACATGAGTATCTTTATATAGTAGGCATATAAGTGCAGTATAAGTAAATATGAGTATAGTACAAGTAAGAGTGCTATACAAGTAAACTAGTTGGGCCTAAAGCCCACAACACTATATATGTTAACAAGTATGAAAATCAAACACAGTGAAACAATTAGACTAGGAGAAACTGGTGCCAAGTTTTCATAAAATGAATGGATTTGTGCCTAGAGGCTTTACTGAGAAGGGTGATTTTAGTTTGCTCATTGCTGAAATCAAGTGTGTGTTGTTGGCATGGTGTTCAAAGCAAAGGAAGATGCAATGCAATGCGTTTAGGGTAAGACCATAAGTGATCTGAGATTGATGCCAGTCAGTCAACTCTAAAGGAAAGAGAATGGGAAAAAGGAAAGCTAAAGAGACCCGAGTTTCTGGTAAAGACTTTTCATCTCCTTCCTCTATCACTTTCTTGGATCAATTGACAAGGGGGAAGAATAGAGGTGGGAGCAAATCAGAAATTTTGAAAATTTTTGTTCAAAGGGAAAACCTAATCCATTTGACCACCATTTTTAAAGTTCTTCCCATGTTCAATTCCAATAACGCATGTTCAACTTGCACGACTTTCTTGGTTGACCTGCCACCTAAGTTTGCACCATCACCAACCACTACAACTTGTAACTAAGGTTGTGTTTGTTTCTACGGACACTAATTTCTAGAATTTTTTTTTTAAAAAAATTATGTATGTTTTAGGTGATTGAAATTGTTAATATAAAATAAAGACACTTCTAATGGAAAATATTTTACACTTTTATTTAGATCCTTTCTTTCCACCTCACAAAAACTTATCAACTGAATCTCCATATCCCAATATCCCACCATTAGCCACCCAAACATCCCCCCACTAAGGTTGCTAATCATGATTTTTTTAATCTAAATTTTTTCTTAAAAAAAAAAACTATAAATGTGCTTGGGAGATGAAAAGATATGGGAAAGTAGTAGACAATTTGTCTTCTATTGCATTTTTAAGAATGCAATTAAACATTTGAAAATATTTTTCGGGACATTTTCAGGTTTGCAGCCAAACACTTGAAATTTTTTTTCCAAAAAATATTAAGTATTTTAGTCTTCTAACGTTATTAGGAAACATTTAATTTGATTTTGTCAATGTACTTCCTCAAATTCAAAAATTAAGTCTCCTGTAAAAAAAAAATTAAATTTCATACTTAAATCTACTATCTACCTAAATTTTAAGGAAATTAACTTAATTTTGATTTTTTTAATGTTTTCTATAATAATTTTTCAGAATTACATTTTAAATCCAATAGATTATGGATGAAACAAATTATACTCTATAATTTCAAAAGTAATAAATTGAACTTTAATTTTTAAAACATAACAAATTAAGCCTTACCCTTTCAAAAGTAACAAATTTATAATAAAGTTTGGCTACAACCAACAATAGGAAATTAACAAGTATTCATGTCATGTGCATTAAACCACACTTAAGTGTTAGGATACAATTGTTTTAAGTCCTGTGAATTGCACTTAACATGGACATATGTCATCTTCCTATATTGTTGGCTATAACTAAGCTTGTAACCAAACTTAGTCCATAAATTAAATCCCAAATAATAAAAATAAAATAATTAAACATTATAGTTTCAAAAGTAATAAATTGAATATTAATCTATTGGAACAATATTGAGTTTGGAGTTTAATATATTATAAAGGTTTAATTTGTGACATTTTAAAAAATTGATGACTGAAATTGACACAATGAATATTTGAGCTACCCATTTGGCACAATTCATAGTTGAGGGACAAATTGAACTTTACACTATAACTAGATGACTCAATTAGTAATTTAAACAAAGAAGAATATATATATATATATTAATAAGCAAAGTTGAGAGAAAATTCAATTTTATTTCAAATTGAAATTCAATTAAGAGTCTAATTTTGCCCCACATGTCCTATTTAATCTAAGTTATTAAATTTTTGTGCCAAGTGAATTTATTCATTGGATTTCAATTAGAGTTAAATTTTGTGTCACGTGTCCCATCTAGTCTAAGTTTTTATTTTTTTGTCAAATAAGTTAATTTAGTGTATAAAACGAGGAATCCAATATAAATAAACTATAAAAAAAAAAATATGTAATATACCGTGACTATATATGTATGGTCCATGATTATATATGTATGGTCCATTGTTAACGAGGTAATATATATATATATATATATATATATATATATATATATATGTATGTATGTATATGCGCGCATGTGTGTGTTGCTTTTTTAAATCAAAGTTTAGAGAAAATTCAATTAAAATCAAAATTAGATTTTGTTTTTGTTAGCTTTTCTTACGAATTAAATCGTTTAGCTTTTAGCTGTTTATTTTTTTCCCTAAACTAATGAACATTTTTTTTAATATTATTTCTATTCAAATATTTTGTATGCAAAGATATTGAACGTAACATGCAAACTGCAATTAAGCTGAACAATCTCATGCACCTATTCCCATTCAATTTAGGAGATACTATTTGACCAATTTATTATTATATTTTGTGTTATATTTAGTAGAATTTCACAAATAATAATTGTGAATTGATATTTTATATGTAGTATCCAATAGTGATTTTAAAAATTATATACGTAATAGTAATATAATGAAAAATTTGGTGTAACTAATACCAAGAATATTGCAAAGAAAAACTATGTCCTCTATGTTCAGTAACTTAAACTAACATTAATAGTATCATTATAATTCATCATTTTCATGCGTAAGCACGTGTTACATATTAGTTTAAATTTAATTGTCACAGCAACTAGATTCTAGAAATGCAAAATCTTCCATATAAAACGCCTTTTACAAAATGATAAGTTGTGATTGTTGAACATTACTTTCGCTTGAGTTCACTCTTATAAGTACTCTTTTTGTATTCTGGTCACAACATATTATCTCAATACTCTAAAAAAAATTACGTAATTCTTTTGTATTATCAAACAAAAGAAACCCAAATTATGATTTTGACCTTTATGCTTAGCAATGGTGTTCTCAATTGTGATATCATTAATATTTTTTTCTAACCTTTCTCCATTCTTTTGTAATTTGGGTATCCTCTCATAACCCTAGAGTTTTTAATTTTATATTGTAACTCACTATTTAAAAGGGCGAAAAGTAATAACTCTAAAATGGAATTGCAGCTAAACTTTTTGTCTTTCAAATGAAGTCAAATTCATCTATTTTGGTCAGAGTTTTGCATACACATGGAGCAGACTTCAATATAGTCTTAATAACAAAACCAAAATTCGAGTTGCTTTGATGTCACGCCATCATTGGAATTGCGCGTGGCGTAACTGTATGCAACTTTGCATCATCACCAGTATTCGTAATCTATTTTTTTTTTTTTTTAATCTCATTTATATCCTTAATTCCTCACCAAAATAATACTGAAAATCCGTTATAGAGAGAGGAAGAGATTGGCTTGAACTCGATCGTCAAAATGGCTTCCTTCAGTCCCTTCTATCTTCCATTAACTGTGCTACTTTCCATGTTCTGCGTCCTCAACTTCACCACTTATGCATATGATCCGTTATGCGTTTCCTATATCTGTGCAAACACCACTTTCCCACAAAATAGCTCCTACCAATCTAGCCTAAGCTCTGTGCTCTCTTCCCTCTCCTTGTATGCCACCCGCAACTTCGAATTCTACAGTCTTAGCTCCCTCAACTCTTCCCTCTCCTCCTCCGACGCCATTAACAAAATCCAAGTCTCTGTCAAGTTCCCCATCTACAGCATCTACCTCTGCCGCGGTGATGCCTCTGCTGAAGTGTGCCAAGAATGCGTGGCTGCTGCAAGCAAAGAAGTAGCTAACAAATGCTCCAACAAAATGGCGGCTGTCATTTGGTACCAGGAGTGCATGATACGCTATTCCAACAAGCCTTTTTACTCCACAATGGCCGTAGAGCCTGCAATTACATCGTTGAACACAGCGAACATTAGCAAGCAAGTGAACTTCAATCAGTTGAACTTCAATCAGGTATTGAACACAACGCTGATCGACTTGGCAAGGCAGGCCTCCGAAGGTCCAGCTGATTCTAAGAAGTTTGGGACCAATCAAGTGAGTTTGACCGGATTTCAAACGGTTTACAACCTTGCACAGTGCACACCGGACCTAACCACCGCCGATTGCAACAGATGTCTCCAGGTCGCTATAAACAGTGTTCCTAGTGGAAAGCTAGGGGCTAGAGTTTTCTTACCTAGTTGTTTCGTTTCGTATGAAGTGTACCCGTTTTACAACAGTTCCTGGATAAATGATTCGGCACGCGCCCCTCCACCTTCACCTTCACCTTTATCTCCACCTCCGGGATCTGCAGCTGGACCAAAAGGTAAATAAAGCCATCTGATTTGATGATTTCTTCTTTCTTTTTCATCCTTTATTATCATTTTCATTCTGCATACAAGGTTTTTTTTTTTTTTTTCATTAAAGTAGTTTACATTTGTTATCAATTTGATAATTCGGTCTATCCCGTTGAAAAAGTTGCCGTTAAATTCCATTAAAACAATATAATTTCAGTTTGCATTTCCCCTCCAAATTCTCTTAGAAAAACCATATTACTTGAACAAATGATTTTTACATCCCATGCTTTCTAAAAAAGATTTAAAAAGTTTTGGTAAACAGACCTCTCCACTATACAAGGACTCATTTTCTATAAAACACCTATCATCGTGCATGGACCGTTGACAGTATATTCAGCATGTCACTAAGCCAAGGTGTTGTTTATGCAGGTAAAAGCCAAATCCCAACAGTAACGATACTTGCCACTGTGGCTCCAATTGCCGTCTCTGTGGTGCTATTCTTTCATGGCTAATGTCTGCCATGTAGGAAAAAGGAAGAAAGAAAACGTAGTATAATGTCACTACAACAAAATGTATTTTTAGTGACGAAAATTAGTGAGGAAATATTTTTCGTCGCTAAAAATACAGCTTTAGTGACGAAATATGCATTTCGTCACTAAAGCTAAAAAAAATTATAACATTTAGTGATGAAAAATAAATTTCGTCACTATTGTGATCTGAAAAATGGGCGCCAGGGGAGGGAAACTTTGGCGCGAGTTTAATTAATCTATAGTGACGAAATATTTCGTTACTAAAAGTTGAAATTTTTAGTGACGAAATATTTCGTCACTGTAGGTTTTGCACTTACATATTTTTAGTGACGAAATCACAATTCGTCACTAAAAGTATGCTTTAGTGACGAAATATGAATTTCGTCACTAAAAACCTTAACAAAGCATAAAAACTTGATACCTTTAGCGACGACGAATTAGGCATTAGCGACAGAAAATGTTCGTCGCTAAAGAGCTAAGAATATTAGATCACTTAAGCCTCCTATTTTGTAATTTCTCTAGCAAAAACACAAGAAACTCTTATTTCAGCTCCCAAAAGCCTCCAACACAAGAACCTTCAGACCAAAAACACACCCAGATCAACACACAATCAGCGACGGCGACGGCGACGGTTCCTATCGGCGACGGCGAAGGTTCCTATCGGCGACGGTTCTATCGGCAACGGCGACGCTTAAGTGCTATCGGATCGGCGACTGAAAGATCGGCGACGCTTCAGTTGGAATCGGCGACGCTACAGTTGGATCGGCGACGCTTCAGTTGGAATCGGCGACGCTTCAGTTCAACGGATCGGCGACGCTTCGGTTCTCTCAGATCGGCGACGCTTCGGTTCTCTCAAATCGGCGACGCTTCGGTTCTCTCAGATCGGCGACGCTTCGGTTCCCAATCGCGACGCTTCAGCTCCCAATCGCCGGCGACGCTTCAGTTCGCACCATCCGGCGACGCTTCCGGTGACGCTTCCGGCGACGCTTCAGTCACGACGCTTCCAGGTATTTTTCTTTTTCTTTTTTTCCTTTTTGAGTTAATTTTTTTTGTTAATTTTTGTTTCTAAATGCTTGATTTTAATTTTTCTGCTTGATCTAAAATTAGTTCAACAAGATGATTCTTCTTCTAAAATATAATAACAAAACCAAAGATTGAGCAGACTATCCATTGGGCTTGTTGGGTTGAAAAAGGAAGTAGTGGGTGAATTGGGTGCTTAGAATTGGAGTAAATTGGCTATTATCCTTTGTTTTAAATTGGATGGATGTACAGGTCAAATTGTTTTTGCTAACCAAATGAAGTTTAAAGGCCAGTTCTTTGTGGATTTTTTGTGTGCTATTGGACAAGTATTAAGATACATGTGTGTTCTGTGGCCCCTTTGTACCTTGTGATTCTGATATCATATGTTCATTGTCTTGTGTTTCTACAAGTGCTGACTGAGCTAAGATGCTTCTACTTAGGCCAAGACGCGATATTGCAGCTGAAATGTGTGTTGTGATACTGTGATACTGTTATTGCCCTTTTCAAGGCCAATTCATCTGGCACTTCCTTCGGTACTATTCTCTCTCTCTTTCTGCCTGTATATATAGATTATAGAATTCACAAACCCTGATTATTTGGTCGTTGATTTTCTCTTCGGGTACGCTTTTAACAAATTTTGTATAGAGGGTTTCAATTTTTCTGATCTGGGTATTATTGTTTTTGTGGCAAAGATTTAATTTTTTCAGCTGGGTAATTTAATTTCTGTGGAAAAGACTTGATTTTGTCAGTTGGGTATTTTTTTCTTGTCAAAGATTCGAATTTTTCAACCGGGTTTTTTGTTTGTTTCTAATTGGGTTCAGCTGGAATTGGGTGATTGAGATGTTTTGTGATATCCTTTTGTGTTTTATGTTCTGTTTGGCTTATGGGAGAATGGAATAATACTGAAAATTTGAGCATGTAAGTATTAACCGTATGGTTTCCAAGTAGAAGTTAACTGTTCTAACTTCTAAGCCATAGACTCGTATAAGCCAAGGCTTCCCACTCCCCAGTGAATGAATAAAATGTTAAATTTTAGTATTTGATTTCTTCCTTTTTCCTAAGCAACCAAATAAAAGTTAAAGAATATTCCAAAGTCCGCAACAATTTGGGTCGGTCTTGGATTGAGGATTATTGCTAATGTATTGTTTTTCATATTAAATTGTATATGCATAAACTAAATTGATTTTCTGATTTAAGTTATTGAATAAGAGTTGGAAGGCTTCCATTGATTTCTGAATTTGGATAAGCACAAATGTTTCTGTAGTGGGTTGTTTTAGCTATTCCTCTGTGGAAAGATGGTGTTGGGAGTTACCTTTCTGCGAACCCAGAGGGTTTGAGCTATGAACCAAGACCTAAGAATGGGTGGAGGAAGTGCCATTGGAGCCAGAGCTCATTGGCAAACCTAATAGCCTGATGTTTATGCATTACTGCAGTATTCATGCGAGAATTTGTGTTTTCGGGGTGGGAGTGTAGGAAAATTAAATTTTTTGGAAATGAGAATGGTTTATGTAGTAATTGTTTTGTACTTATCTTGAACTTGATATGGATATTGATGTGACCATTTGTTGTGTTGAGTTAGTAGTAATTGTGTTCAAATTTTGCACTTGTGAATTGCTTGATATGGATAGTTTCAAATTTTGCAATTATTTTGCACTTGTTTTGTACTTATTTTGAAAAATGCATAGTTTCAAAAAATGCCCAAAAAGGCCAAATACACTCATAACATACCGAGGTATGAGATGGCAAGATTGGATAAAATGAGGCAAAACCAAGAGAGAATTGATGCTTTGGGATTGAAGCACATCTCAACTTCTCTAAAGGATACTGCTCAGTCCAATTGTGCAAAAGGGAAAAGAAGTAGAGCTAGTGTTGTGGTAGATGATGATTATGTACCACCTATTGGTGACGATGACAATGATGATGAGTCATCTAATTCTGTAATCCATAAGGTACAATAGATGTTCCATAGGATACAATAGATGATAATAATTTTATTGTTCCATTACTTGTAATAACTTTGTTGTTTCATTATATGTATGTTTGTTAGTTACAGATGGCACCAGGACGACTTACACGCTCACGAGGTGAGGCATCTATCCCTGTGATTCAATCTACGGTCCAATCTACGGAAACACCTCCTGAAGCAGATCCTCCCATCCAAAGTTCTTCTAGTGCGGAGGCGCAGACTACTGGCGCATTAACTAGCACCACTGGTAATTACATAAAACATACTTAATTACAAGTGCACCCTGTTTTTACTATTGAGATTATACTTCACTTAATTTAGTTATTATATACATGGAATGTATAATTTCTTAACATTAATAATGTTTAAATAGGATCTGCTAGCAGAAATACCCGTGGAACAACACGTGGTATAGCAGTACGGGCACTTGTTGAAAAAAATGGTAAGTTGCCAGTACGTATAGCTGCAGAATATGATGCTCCTGTTGGGAAGAATGCGTGCAAGCTTGTCAATCAAATTGGTTTACAAGTGCGAAGTAATTTGTCCAGTTACAACGTGAAAAATTGGAAAAATGTTGATGCTGCTACTAGAGATGTGGTGCTTCAAAATATCGCGGTAAATTTACATTGATAACGTCCAACTCGTCTTTGTTGTCATTAAGCATATTAAATTCATATAATAGTATTTTTATAATACATATACATTTCATTTTACAGGATCAGTTTGAGCTACTAGGGGATTCCAACTTGGTAACGAAAACATTAAATACAAAATGTGGAAGATTATTGAGTTCTAGCTCCTACAAGTTGCATCAAGCTTATAAAAAGCTCGTACAATCTCATGGTGCTGACTATGCAAGAAGCCACCCGCCAAAGAATGCCAAACTTGAGTTGTGGACTGAACTAATTGATAAAAGATGGACCAATAAGGATTGGCTGGTAAATTATTTATGCATATATTATTATTATCCAATGTTTACTATATTATGTTGTAAACTAATTAGATTAATACTTAGATAAAGTAAATATATATTGTTTTATTCATGATCTAATAGATATCTTGAATGTTGTTTATTAGGAAAAATCAATAAAGAACTCTGAAAATAGGAAGAAAACTTCAGGCAAACATAGATGCGGGACAAAGGCACTTGCTGTTAGGGTTGATGAGGAGGTGCGTATTTTTTCTTTTTTCAAATACTTTAGTATATTACATGTTGTGATTAATTAAGTATAACTATCTAATACTTGAATGTTAATTAATCAGACAAATAGTAATGATGGTCAAGTTCCTGAATTGGCAAAAATCTTCAAAGATGTTCATTTCAATCCAAATACTAATATGTGGATACACCATGAGGATGAAGCGACATATGTATGTATATCATTCCATCTCTATCATGATTGTAAAACTATAACATATGTATTATTAATGTTGTGATTGTTTGTTTGTTTCTCTTTTTCAAATGACAGGAAAATATTCTCAAAGTGCAAGAGGATCATTGTCAAGATCCTAATGCAATTCCCCTTACACAAGAGGAGATCTCAAACTTGGTTTTTAAGAAGAAGTCCGGTATTGTAAAAGGACTTGGCATGAGACCTTCCTCTTCTCTAGTAACCACCGCCCCATCTAATTCCTCGGTGGAGTATATTCAACGGTTAGAAAATGAGATCATTGAGCTCAAAGAGGCAAGAGCTAGGGACCAAGAGGAGCGAGCTAGGGATCAAGAGGCACGAGCTAGGGACCAAGAGGCACGAGCTAAGCAAGAAGAGGTCCAAAAGAATATTCTTAACTTTTTAAGGAGAAATGGTTATGATGACGCTCTTACCTATGGGGGTGATTCAACTTCAAGTTAAAACATGTTTTATATGTTGAAAACAATTATTGTATGGAAGGAGTTTGAATTAGATATTCGTTTTATTTTTACTTGTGGAATGTATGGATCTTTTTTATAAATGTGTTGTTGAAAAAATGTATTATTCAAATGTGAGGTTTTAGTAATATAATAACAGGTTACAGGTTAATATCAAAACCATGAAAAAAATAAAAACAGAAAATAAGTTTTAGTGACGAAATATTTCGTCACTAAATGTAACAAAATTTTGTAAGAAATAGTTTTAGTGACGAAAATTTTCATCACTATATGTGCATGGATTTTCTTAAAAATAATTTTAGTGACTAACTTTTTCGTCACTATATGTACCCAATAAATAGTTTTAGTGACGAAATTATTCGTCACCAAATATAATTTAATAAACAAAAGTGTTTTTAGTGACGAACTATTTTCGTCACTGAATGGTGTTTTTAGTGAGGAAAACATTTAGTGACGAAATATTTTCGTCTCTAAAAGTTTAAAAAAAAAAAAATCAAATCGGACTTTTAGTGACGAAATTTTTCGTCACCAAGACTTTTAGTGACGGGGTTTCAGCGACGAAATGAATTTCGTCACTAAAAGTCCAATTTCGTCACTAAAGGTTCTTAGTGACGAAATACTGGAATTTTAGTGACGAATTTTTTCGTCACTGAAAATACATTTTGTTGTAGTGTGTTGTACAAGAGGAGAATAGTTAGATATGATCAAATTGCTTTTGTAAATTCTTGCTTAAAATACTTTTGACAATTAAAAATTTGGTTTTTTTGTAAATCTGATCACTAGAATTCAAATCTAGTTATTTTGATCCCCAAATATGTATTTGTCATGTGACCTAGTCATTCTTTCTTCCGATGCTCTGGCACTGCATGCTCTGCCTTTTTTGATAAGTTCTAAATGTCAACAAGCGTCTACGGCAAAGTGAACCACAATAGATTCTATAAATGGATTTGGTAGGATTCAAACCACTTGCATTAAACACCATAAAAAAACAGGGTTATTTTTCGAGGTATTTAAAAATAAATAAGGCAAATTCCATTAATATATTTTGAGGTTTGAGTTAATGCTAACTAGATTCAACATATTTCAAAACTAACGAATTTGGTTCTTAGAACTAATTTAATCCTTGGACACTGTTACCCATGTTACCCTTCTCTCTGTGACTGTCTCTTCTCCAATACTCTCTTCTCTTTCCCGCTCTCTTTCTCCTTAACCTCAAATTTCCTACAACCATCGCTACAATCAAAGCCAAATCCACAAGCTAAATCCAAAAATCAAACCCACTGCCATAGCAAAACCCACAACCAACCCCACAACAAAATCCAATCCCATATTAAAACCCACCACCATCGGTCACCAAATCCAAACAACCCACAACAAATCTAAACTCATATTGAAACCCACCACCACTAACCACAAAACCCAAACAACACACAACAAACCCACCACAGCACCACCATATATCGATATTTACAACCACTCCCAAAGCAAATCCACAACCACTGAAAACCCAAATCCAAAAAACATATTGTAAAGTTGTGATTTACAACTATGTTATATGTTAGCTTTATTTCATGACAAAAAGTGTTGTAATTGCATTATTTTGTTCCTTGTATTTTGTTGGATTTTATTGTATTGGATTTAGTATTAAGTTGGTGAAGAATTGAGCATAAAATGAAAATCAATGCAGTTTTGCAACTAGCTTGCCAGAAGCTTGCGAGTAAAGGTTCCCGCAAAAAGGGCACGTGAGAAGCATATGCTGGAAGCTAAAGAGTCAAGTGTCAGGCTCCATTTCACGAGTGCTTTGTAAGACAAGCCATCTTGCGAGGTACCTGCGAAACATTCTGCCTAGAGGATTTTAAGTGTGACTTTCTTACCCTTCACCCATATTATATATACCCTCATTACCCACAAAAGTAAGAAATGCTATTTAGAGAAAAAAAAAAAAAACCTTAGATAAGTTTTCTACAACACAACACACCCATCTTTTAGAAAGAGAGCTACTCATCCTTAGTGTGAAATCATTGTAACCTCTTCTCCTTCCCTCTCCCATTGTCATGCCTTGAGAGAGATTTGTACCCAAACACAACCCACACCCATTAAGAGTGTAGAGAGTGTTTTGGAGCTTGGGAAGCTATAAGGATTTGTCAAAAGAAGCTGGTGATGCTTGGCGGATGCAATTAGGTGTATTGTGGAATCCAGAAAAGTAGTGAAGACAATACTCCAAGAAGTCCCGTGGGTAGCAGGAGCTTGGAAGGCTCAAGAATATTGGTAGAGTAGGCTGGAGGGTCTTTTGTTATTCATGTATTCCAACTTATTCACTAGTGGATCATTTTCGACTTGGAGGTCACAAGAGGTTTTTTGTGAGTCTTCGGTTTTCTCTTCGATAACACGTCTTGGTGTTATTTTGTATTTGCATTCTCTTCCCTACTCTTTACTTTACTTTTATTATTCATTATTCATGTGTACGCATTAGAGTAGATCTAATGATTGCCCTTCATTTACTCTTGTTCCAACTTAGATAGTTAGAGTAAAAGCAATCTAGCCATAATTTTTAATTTGGGGTCTAAACAACTCTTGTAATTAGCACAAATTCGAGCTTTCACATATAGCAAATTGAAAACCCATCACTAGCAACTCACAGCCAAGCCCAACCACCAACCCAAGCACCACTTCCTTTGCCTAAGAAGAAAACAAAGGGATGAGAGAGAAGAGAGCTCTAAGAGACCACAACACCAAACCCCCAACCCAAGCACCACTTCCTTTGCTTAAGAGAAAACAAAGGGATGAGAGAGAGAATAGACACTATTTAAGGATTAAATTGGTTTTAAGGACCAAATGATCAATTTTGAAATACCTTGGGTCTAGTTGACATTAACCTAAACTTGAGGGTATATTAATGAAATTTACCCCACACAAAAAAAGAAAAATTAATAGTGCAAAATTAGCTCTAGTATTATGTTATTATAGCTAGTAGCTACCGATTTTTAAGATATGTTTAGGATCGAAATAAAAAGACTAGCCCAGCAGATACAAAGACAAATGTGTGTGAAGGCCCATAAATGTGTGAAAAATCTATAAATCAAAAGACCCACAAAAGAGGCCACTCATGGATGCAAAAGGATGCAAAAGGAAATCATGAATGGGTGTAAAGGCCCATAAAGGGTGTGGATAAAACTCACGTATGGAATCAGTCATTCTTGTAAGAGCATTAGTATTGGTGGTGCTAAAAAGTTAAATTGCTATTTTTAGCACAGGGGGCAACATTGGTGGTTGTATAGGTAAAAGTTTTACCAACTCTGTTGTAGTGCATAACTATTTAGGTTGTGCATTGTAACTCAAAGCTAAACTCAAAAAACAATTTTTTATTCCTATCTCACATTAAAATATTATTTCTTTTTTTTTTTTTTTTTTACTTCTGCGTGTTTCACTCATTCCCTTTCTCTCAAAATAGAGGATATTTGGGGACTAGCATAGTAAGGGCAGACAATATAGTAAGTTAACACGCGTTTTAGCAAATTAGCATCTCAATTTTAAGAACCTCGAGTTCTATATAAAACTTGAGTCTTAAAGACTCGTTTTGTACTTGATGAATTGGATAGTAAAATGCCACATAAATCTCGAGTCTTAAAGACTCAAGTTCTACCAATCAAAATTAAGTCTCTAAGACTCGATTTTCTTAGGAAAAAACATTTATAACACATAGATCTTGAGTCTATAAGACTCGAAATCTAATTAAAATTTACTTAGATCTCAAGTCTTATAGACTCTAGTTTTTGCTAGGCAGAAATTTTATAAACACAAATATGCATCAGTCACTCAACACTCTCTCACCCATAACACTCAGCCTCTAACGCTCAGCCTCACACTCCTCACTTACTCACTGCCTCACTCACCCATAACTCTCACACTTCTCACACCACATTTCCTCTTTCTGTCACTACTCCTAACTCTCAACAAATTCATATCTCAAGTAAGGGTTTTTTGATTTGATTGTCATTATAGTTGGGTATTATTGTTGTTTGGTGTGGGTTAAAGAGTTTGACTATTTATTTTGTAGATAGATAACATAACTTAGCTTAGTTAAGATACCAAATATTGAACTTTGTTTTGTTAGTGTTAATTTTTTTTGAGTTTTTATTTGCATGGTTTTTGTTATCAAAATTTATTCATCATAACCTCGTAGGTGACTTTATCATCATTGTTTTGGGTACGAAATGGGTAGTGAATGAATTGTAGTGAAATGGATCTGTAATTCATGCCCTTTGAATGGGTATGAAATGAGTATGTAATGAAATGAGTGACTTACTCATGCCTTTGAATGAATTGTAATGAAATGGGTATGAAATTCATGCTCTTGAATGTGTAATGAAATGACTTTTTTTTGTATTGGGTTGAAATGGTTATGTAAATGTTATGGGTATGTAATTAGATAAAATTTGTATACTTTAACAAGGATTTTGGCTTTTTTTTTTTTTTTTTTGGTATTGGGGCATGAAATGGGTAGTCTTAGCATGACAGAAAAAAATGATTTAGGTATGAAATGTGCTAACGAATGTCTAATGAAATTCATGCCCTTTGAATGAATTGGAAATTTGTACTTTGTGTAGTTTGACTAGATAAAATGTTTTTTAACAACATAGTAACTTGACTCTAACAGGTTTACAATGACTGTAATTGATATAATCCTATACACGGTGGTCCACTTAAGAATGTCAATGCGAACAAGGGATTGCCATTCGAAGAGCTAGGTATAAAGTGCTATTATACTCAAATTAATCATAAGTTGAAGACCCTGATGAATTGAAGATGATAGTTATGGAAGAATTGTGTGTAAATCATGTTGTGCACAATATACAAATTTATCATATGCCATATGAAGTCCTCAAGCACCAGATTAAGTACAAGTATATGGCGATAGAAGCAGACAAACATGTAAAGATCAGTTTTACAAGTTGAAGAGAATACTCGAAATAAATGGTATTGAGTTGTACATACAGTTGGAGCTGCGTGTAGAAGTTGTATCGAGGAAATCCAAAACAACCACAAGTTTACAAGTTACAGTTCGGATGCTCAATATGAGTATTCTACATAGTAGAGACGATGATGTTCATGACAATGATGATGATGTTGATGATGATGACGATTATGATGATGACTATGTTGATGAGACTGTCATTAACGGTGAAGATGTTGTCGATAAAGATGAGTATGAAGAGAGCATTGAATGAGGGGACTTTGAAAGGGACATTGATAGAGACATTGATGATGATGAGACATTTGACCGTAGTGAACCTGATGCAGACAATGTTATTAGTGTCCAAAACATTATGAACACAATCCCTGCCTATGCACCTCTTACCTTGTCATTTTTTTGCAAATACTTGGGAAAATATGGTTGATCCTTCAAATATTGAGATACCATTTGTGTCTACTTAGAGAAGAGGGGATGAATTCGTGTAAAGGGTGACTTTTGCCAATAAAGTAAAGGTGAAGCGCGCATTAACATTTGTGCCTTTAGGAAAACAAACATTTTATGATCAGTAGGCCGGCCGATGAATGTCAAACTTTATGCAAAATGCGTGGATGAGTCATGCAAGTGGTATGTCATGGCAGTCATAAAGCTCAATCTCCCACGAACTATGGATAGTCATACTTGCGTATGGTGGCTCCTCACACGTGTATACCAATTGGGTGCGAAATGATGGTAGAATGATGAATTGTAATTTATGGCATTATACATCCTTAAGAAGTTAATAGATGGATCACTACCCCAATTAAGCATCTCAAATCTATGATAGAGTCAAAATATGATTGCCATAAGCCTTCTTACTACAAGGTATGAGATGCAAACACAAAAGAGGCGATTATGAAGATATTTGAGAATTGGGAAGAGTCTTACCAAAGGTTGCAAAAGTTGCTAATGACATATATTGATCAGGATCTGAATACTAGGTTTCTATCGTACCATACCCACCAGTGAAGAGATGATCCGTATTTTTGCATTATGTGTTTGGTCTTTTGGTCCATGACATTAATGGATCCAAATATGCAAGTCGGTTATCAGTATTGATGGGACCCTCTATATGGTAAATATCAAGGAAAGTTGTTGGTCGCAATGGCAACTGACGCTAACAACAAGGTATTCCCTCTGGCCGCTTTGTTTGGTTGATTGGATCAAGGTCCAGTTGGAGGTAGTTTTTACAATGCCTCAGAGATATGATTGCAATGTGATACCTGACAAAGGCATTTGCATAATTTCTAACCGACATCTTGGTATCAAAACACCATTGCAACCAGGCCTAGAGGCGATGATAGAAGAACAGGCAGTATTTCATATATTGCCTTCGATATGTTGCTAGCAACTTCAACACACATTTCAAAAACTGACTCTAAAGTTAACAGCATTGAAAGCGAGATATGCTACTCAGGCAGTTAAAATTTGGTATCATAATGGAGTCCATTAAGCCAAGTGGAAATTGAGGCCATTAAGAAGAACAAGAAGGTGATGGGGAAGGATGGCAAGGAAAAAGATTATCTTCCATACACATACCTAATAAGCGAGTCTGTGGATATGTGGACCCAAGTCACATGATGGTGGGAGACGTTTGAGGCAATGACAACCAATATATCAGAGTGCTTCAATGGTGTACTGAAAGGTGCATGGCTTTCCTATTGCGCAATGGTTGGAGTTCACTTGGTCCAAATTGTTGTATATTTCCGTGGCCGGGCAAAAAGAATTACTCATGATTTGATGAAGGGTAAGAGATGCGAGTACATATGCCTTCTCCAGTGGTCAGAAAATAGGCGTAAATCTAAGAAACACATTTGTCAGAGCATTTAGCAATGAACATTCAATGTATCAAGTAGTTACTTCACGCAACATGTGTAGCACTAGAGGGGGAAACCACAGTTATGAAGTTCAATTACTGGAAAGAACATGTAGTTGTGGGAAATGGAAAACATTAAGATCCTGTGTTCACATGCAATTAGAGTATGGGATGTGCTAAACATTGACTCAACCACATTTATTCACCCATGTTATAGTTTGGAGTATGCCCTTAACACTTACTCACATGCATTTATGGTTCCTATGTCAGAGTCATTACAGAGCGATCTCATGGGGCCAAAGTGGTTGCCTAATCTAGCATTGTTACGGGCCAAGGTCAACTAGTGAAGTCAAGAATAAGGAATGAGATGTGGAGTGAGGAATAAGGATCGAGAACTTGGAAGGTGGAGGGAGGACGTAGATTTGATAGAGAGTCAACCCAAGCAATCATGTGGACTATGTCACGCTTCCAAGCATAAAAACTGCAGAAATGTCCATAGTCTAGTGGCACTTCCACAAAGTGGTCATGTTCCAAACTAGGTAGGTGATGAAGATGGCAAAAAAGTCTGATCGGTTAAATAATTGTTGTTCAGTTCTATGTTTTTCAGGCATGCTTCCATGGATATCGTTTTCGTTGTGCTGACCGCTGATCTTAGGAAAATTGACTATGATGTATCAACATAATTAACTTTTTTGGTTTTTGCTGAATGTACTTGTAACTCTCTATCCAATGTACCTCTTTGAAGATTTGATTATTAGAGTAGTATGATTAGAACTACAAATTAAGCCGGTTGAGCCATGTTTAGAATGTTGATATATTGAGAATGTCTTTTGATGTAATTTAAGTGCATTTACATTGTAAAACTATGTTTATGTACAGAGCATAGCAGTTTCTATAGTTTATGCCTATTGAGAATGTCTTTGATTTAGTTTAAGTGCATTTACATCTTAGCTTCTCTCTCTGTTTCTCAATGATTGTTTGTGGTTTACTTCTCAGCTTCTCTCTGTCTCTGTTTCTCAGCTTCTCAGCAGGTGCATGCATACATTTTTGTTTCTGAATAGCCTGCATACATTGTGGTTTCTTTGTAATTTTTTGGGCTAATGATGTTCAGAGAAGGAAGTTGAAGAAATATCTGATGGAGAGTAGTGCAGATTGCTTCAAATTTTCATGTCTTATGTTTGAGGGAAAAAAAAACTCTAGTGTAAATTGAGTCTTAAAGACTCGATTTCCGTTTGAGTGGAAATTTCATAATTATATGTACAGGAACTCGAGTGTTAAAGACTCGAGTTTATGCACATTTCTATCTTTGTTTGAAGAAATCACGCGAAGCCAATCACGCTCATTGTGTTTCTTCAGGTACTTTTTTGTCAAGTACTTTAGATACCTAAACCAAGGAAAAAGAACAGATGTTTAGACATGATAACTTATTTCTCTAGATAATGAATGCTTGGATGCAATGCTTTCAATGTAACAAAATGAACAATACACTGATCGTAACAAATTGCATATACCACCCAGTGTACCGAACAAATAAATACCTAATTAAAATGTAAAGAATCTAGCATCTACTCTAATAGATATACTTCAATCAAAGGTGATACAAATTTAGTTCAGCAGGTCGCCTGAAGACAGAAGAATCATAGCCAGAATTAGGGGATCCTGTAATTTGAACATTCTCAATCAAATTTATTCAAATAAATCAAATCAGAATTACACATGCTCATTGGCAATTACATTAGTATGAAATTTATCTCAAATGAGGTACGACTTAAGGGTCCAGACAGATACAAGGGTTAAGAACAAGACAAGATCAAGTAATGCTGTCTAGTTGCTTCCAACTTCGTAAATAAAAGACCACCAGGATGAGACTGGAAACACAAAAATTCCAACACAAAAAATTCCACCAGGATGAGACCGTATATGATTCTGAGCTACCCACTATAGACTTTTCTATGTCTTTCACAAACAATATTAATGGACTAGTTTTACTTTCTTTTGATGCAACCTACAAAAGTGACACACTTTCAATATTGGATCCCAGACAACAACAACAATTTCTTGGGAGCAGTAAAGACTGTCAAGTACCTCAAAGAGCTCATTAATAGCAAGCTTCTCTATTTCATCACCACCAAAACCATCTAAGCAGTGTAAATTATTGGCTGCAGAGTAAAGCATCAATGAGTAAAACAAGATGGTAGAAGCACACAAATGAAAATCAGGAATATAAATTAAAGGAAGTGAGGACAAATGCATCAAAGGAATCACTAGAACAAAAGAAACCATGATCATCTTCACAAAGGCCACCAAGATTGTTGCCATCTGGAATTGATTTATCAAATCTAACCCTAATTTTTGAATTACCATTTTCTTCAAAAGCGAGGAGAACTCTACCTCGACAACCAATTATTGGTCCCCTACTCAACATGAAAAAAGGAAGAAAATAAATTTTGACAATTCTAAAAGATACCATCTTTTCTTTTTCTTTTTTGTAAAGAAATTCTAAAAGATAATTGAGCAAAGGGCACACTCCAGTGCAGCATCCATCCAATAAAATCCTTTCAAAAGCATATGATTATAGACACAATGCACAACCTCAATTTCCTACCTCAATACTTACATGCCAATAAATGGTATCCATTCAATGGATTAATTCCAATTAGATATACTTGATAGCAAGTGATAATAAACTTATTGCCCCAAAAGGTTAAGCTATCAAACACAGAAATTACATGACATCTATTAATTCACTAGCAGACCATATATCTACTAATTCATGTACAGACCATATATCTAATAATTCATTAACAGATCATATAGACTGACTATGCACAGCATCCAATCCAATCTACACACGTCCTGTGTGGTTTGGTTTTTCCTGTACTTGTTTTTCTATCAAACATTCCCTACCCTTCCAGATCTGAAACAAGCGGCAATAAAGCAATCAATGAGACTACCAAAACCTAATATTACAATATATGCTATCCATAATGAAATTGGATATAATCAAGTATTGTTAGGAACAAAAGACGAATGGCAAACAACTAGATAGGTAGATGGATTATAGGCATAAGTGAACCACAGATGAGTAACTTCAAAATATCAGAAATTATGCAGAGCAAGGCATATCCTTATTATGTCAACAATAATGAAATATGAATAGAATGAACTTATGGCTAAAGAATGCGTAAAAAAATTTCAGTTAAGAACATACATTGTTATCACCTATTTGACGTAAATTGATAATAAATGGTAGACTAACTAATTTTGCGTTTTTTAACCCTTGTGTAATGTTTTGGTGGGGGAGGAGGCTGCAAGGCATCATCCTCAAGCTCATCAGCGTGCTACAAAGACATTAGATGCATACAATCAATATTCGGTGTAATGATAAGAATAAAGTGAACTGCAAAATATATCATTACATTGTAATTAATGTTATCATACCATAGAGCTGTCATTATGTCCTATTTTGTGTCCACCTGTCCCACAAGTGGGTGCTGTTCTAGCACGTTGCGGTCTACCTCGAGGGGTGAGGGATGAGGGGGATGCTTGTCCAGTACATCAGTATTTGGCTGTAGAGTGTTAATCCTAACTGCAGGTCCTAGAGGGTCGGATGAGGATGAGGGGTGGGTAATGATGCTTTGTATAGAGGCTAGGAGTGGGGATCATTGTCATGGGTTCAGTATAGGGTGGGTTTATGGGCAAAGTGGGTGCACTGAAGCTAGCGGGTGGGTATGAGGGTGTCTCGAGGTGCATAGGAGGGCTCAAATGAAGATCAAAACTGGGCTGCAAAGGTGGGGTGGGTGAAGGGACCTCGGGCTGAGGAGATGCATCTAGGATGGGTGGAAGGACCTTAGACTAAAGAGACGCATCTAGGATGGGTGGAGGGACCTCGGGCCGAGGAGATGCATGCGGGATGGGTGTAGGTATCTTAGGACTAGTTACAACTTAACGGGTTGTTACACATCGACCACGGCCTCTAGTTACACTTGTGCTTGGGCTTATAGTAGCACGTCAACCACGGCCCTTAGCTGCAGTTGTGCTTGCACTTGCAATAGTATGCCGACCATGGCTTGGTGTACTTAGGGGTGTTGCGTTTGTGCTTGGGGTTGTAGTAGCTACTGATTCAGTCTCATGCCCATGGTTCGCTTGCCTAATTCCTGCAGAACCACTACCAAGCCCATCCACAGCCTTTAGGACGCCTAGGACATGGTTGTGTCCTGGGTTGCTTACAAGAAGCATCTTCAACAGTGCAAAATGGCTTTCAATTTGAAATAGAGAAAGATCCAGTACAATTAGATTTGAGACATTTATGTATCAATTACAGAATGTATAATATAGTACTTATTAATTGCCAATATTCGTAATATTCCAAATCCAAAGAAAGAAATCAATTGGAACTATGTTCATACATCTACTAAAGAAAAAAAAAAAGTAGGCAATAAAATCTAATTAGAACACATTACCATTATATCTAATTTAGCATTGTTGCGGTTAACATACTTTCGAGTGATCGGACGGTACCAGTGGTAATAGGCATGATCGCGGGGCATCTCACCAATCTGAGGAGGTGCATGGCAAACTCGTTGTCGAGTATCCCATTCTTCGATATACAATGCGTGTTCGTGCCTACAATTTTCGTCCACCTTCCCACACAAGTCTATTGCATGCAATCTTGCATTGGTGTCAACATGGGCGGGCTCCTCCTACGCCAACCCAAACTATCGAAAGATACGGTTTGGGTGGTATGTCTCTACTATGCAGAAACACACAAGTGGCACCCTTGCTGTCCCCATATCCCTCCCTGCAATGCAGAAGGCGGGAAGGTGGCCTAACTCTGCCTCATAAAATGTGACAGTGAACATGGTCTAAAAAGTCAAGAGGACAGTGAACATGGTCTACCTAATGCACTTTTTAAGGCACCACATCCACAAAAACATTAGATTCAGATGATTACTTGCTCAGGAAATACTGAAATAGGTGCAGCAAGGGCTCATGTGCCACAAAGAGAAGTGGCATGAAGAGTTCCATTAAGATTTAAGCTAATAAGAACTAGCTTTTCACAGAAGTATTTTTTTGATCACAGGTAACACCATGCCAATGGTTCCTGCAGGGATCTAAGGATGAGTTCCAACCTAAACTGACACCAAGTTAGGAATTATTGTTAGAGAGTTTTGCAAGGAAGCTTATAAGTGAGGTCTTAACCTCTTCCTCTACAGAATTTGTAATGTGGAGGAGTAGAAAAAAGGAAATGAAGATCACCCAGATGGAAACTTGATTCATTTTTGTGTTGAGATATGAGATTTGATGCAAACAGGTCTAGAGAACGGCCTTGTTGGGAAAACTTGGGAGTTATTAATTAATATGGGACAGTTTTTGATTATTTAGATATTGTGGAACTAGGAGGAAATTTTCCAATGTCAAGTACTTGCTGTCTTGCTGGAATTAGTTATGGAGCCAATAAGTTGATTTTACAGTGAAAATTTTATATGTGCATTGTTTATTTTGGCACTAAATGGTTAAAGGATAGGCCATATGAATCGAACCACAATTGAATATATGGAACCAGGCTAGCCGGCAGCTACAAACTGTTAACAAGTGACATTTGCATTACTTTTTCAAAATGGCCTGTCATTCCTGAAACATTATACTTACAATGATTTTGTCCTATGTAACTAGTTTGATGCTCTCCTAGTCAATAGACATTGTTCGTGAAGGTGACCATTTCAAAAAAGCTTGGGCCTAACAACTACTAGCTTCATTAAGTCACTATGATCCAATAAGCAATGAATGATCAAGCTTGGTGAAAAGGTCATAACCATAGTTTTGTCTGATCTTATTTAATTTATAAAACCAATATTATACATGTGTAATTTATCTCAATTAACTTTTTACACATAGAGCATATAGATTAAAATAATCATTAAGCTCTTATACCTTTCAAGTCAAAACTATCATAATAATGATAAAGAAGGCCATCACAATGACTTGACAGTTTGGATTTAGGGTAGATTGAGTTCAAGAAATTCAAAGCATTTGACAAAGATTAGTTCATAGTGAAACCAGCATATCCTATCAAGTCAAACTATCATACATAATGATAAAGAAGGCCATCACAATGACTTGACAGTTTGGTTTTAGGGAGATGGTCAAGAAATTCAAAGCATTTGACAAAGATTAGTTCATAGTGAAACCAGCATATCCCTATCAAGCACACTATCATACATAATGATAAAGAAGGCCATCACAATGACTTGACAGTTTGGTTTAGGGCAGATTGAGTTCAAGAAATTCAAAGCATTTGACAAAGATTAGTTCATAGTGAAACCAGCATATCCCTATCAAGTCAAACTATCATACATAATGATAAAGAAGGCCATCACAATGACTTGACAGTTTTGGTTTTAGGGCAGATTGAGTTCAAGAAATTCAAAGCATTTGACAAAGATCTCATAGTGAAACCAGCATATCCCTATCTAGTTTCATTTCTAAAAGTGAATCTTCTCCTTATGCTTACACGTTTTTTTCCCCCCATGAATCTCAAGTAATAATCCGTGAATTACTTATCAAACATCACATTCATCCTTGTCTCTACAAGCATTTCAGCCCCCACTAATGGCATGCAAATAATCCATGAATTGCTTATCAAACATCACATTTAATACTGCGGTTTAAAAGTGTATTAACCACTAAATTATTCTGTGTAAGTAGTGTCAAAATAATAGAACTACTTGTATGAAAAACTAATAGAACTACTTGTCTCAAAATAGAAACCACTAGGGTGAGAACTTTCCCAAAAAACCATTTTTACCGAGTAAAACCTTTACCTAGACTCTACAACCAGTAAATAGCTTAGGAAAAATCCTTTCATGCACCAAATTGTCTAGACTCTTCAATCATATGAATTGCCTTAACAAATGACACACTCGTGGTCATGACTAAAATGTTCGAGCAACTTCAAGAACTTCTTGAAGGTTTGCTTCACAGCAATAATTAAGTCTATGGTGGTGTTATGGCATTTATTTACTAATAAATAATGAGAAGAATCAGTAGTATTTTAATACCAATTAAGATGTGCTTGCATGATCCTCTATTACTATTATATTTGTTCTTTTTTTCGAGAATCTGACCTGTTCCTAAGGCCGAAATAATTTATCTTGACTTTTCATAAGGCCTGACATTCACTGATTTGGAGACCAAGATATTATAACCTAGATCACTATAGGACAAATACTTATTAAGGACAATTATTTTTTGGTAGCTATTATAAGGACAAATTAGGCACATGGAAATGTCCACAAATCCAGTTTTAATTTTCCTTGTTTTACAGATAAGGACTAAACAACCCTTCTCTTAATCTTTCTACTTTGGAAGTATCATCCATATCTGAAAATAAATATATTAACAATGATTGACAAAAATATATAGTTTGTTTAAGAGCAAGACTTAGGTACAATGCTTAGGTGCTGTTCTTTAGGTTTCCCTTTTAAGATTTTGCCATATAGATTTTTTCTCATGGGATGGAAGTGTATATTTAAGTTAAGTAGTCACATGCCTGAATCTTAAGAGGAAAACCTAAAGAACAACACTTAAGGTACTGTACTTAAGTTTTGTCCTTTGTTTAATATGTTATTCTTAGATATGTATGACGTGAAAAAAGAAATGCAAGAGATATTGCTCTATTTCCTTGCAATATGTTCTACATTGAAGGACATATATATACATATATAAAGTTAATGATATAGATCCTAAAATAGACAATGCCAAGTCTTCTTAAGGGTTTTATAGACAATGCCAAGTCTTTTTTGTATATTATTACCTGGCTCGACTGCAGTCTAACTAATTGCTAGCAATAGTGGACCAACGCCATGCCGGATGGCCTATTCTTCGGGCTTGGCACCCGCATCCATTTATAGTTACGAGCAAATAACATAAGATTAGATAATACCACTTAGTTACTAAAGAGAGTACATTGTATAATAGATTAAATATCATGAAAATACTTACTTAAATGCAAGGGGAGCTTTTGGCCATGGGATATAATCACATCCAGGTGGGGGCTTTATCTTCGAGCATAAGAATGGCAACCTTGCCCATGCCCAATACTAGACCAATTTCAACGCCCCACCAATCTACGAATGATTCTTATGGCTTGCCCATCATGACTTTCTATACAATCATGCCAGGCAACCACTACCCTAATTATACTATGGCAGATCACGAAGGTTCTATAGGAGCTCCAAGAACATCAGATGCACCCTATCTCTTGACTCGTCCATGAAAATCTTATCCCCTAGTAGGGCTAAAATATATGACTGGGCATACTGATGTACCTAAATCTCCGTTGCATCATGAGGCAGTGGCTTTACAACGCGCTCAACAAGGTGGCTGATGAGAATTTTTTGCCCCACCAAAGTTTTTTTTGTCATTCGCCGGAACTTCAAAACCAAGCAACTCCTTGCACAAAGTGCTCCAACCCTCCCCCCCACTAGTCGGCTCAACCAAGACCTCACCATCTATAAGAAGTCCCAAAATGACCTCAAAATCTTGTAAGGTAATTGACATCTCACCATGTGGAAGATAGAACGTATGAGTCTCCGGTCGCCATCGCTCAACTACAACCAATATTAGGCCATGATTTATCTCTCTGGACGAGGCCCTAAATAATCCTTCTAGCCCCACCAACTTTATAATGTCTATCACCCGATTGTCTTGAATCAATATCTTTGCCATCTCCTTAGAGCGACCATGACACTCAAGTGGGCCCAGGTCTTGCAAAATCGATAAAAATTATAGCGGTTGTTAAAACTAGATATTTCACCTCGCCATTCCAAATGTCGGTTGATCGATGATTTAGTTGTTGCGTCAGCAGTGAAGTATTGATGGGACTAGGGCGCATGATCTATGGCTCCTCACCTATCTGAGGGTCCATACTGCAAAGAGTGCTATTGTGAGATCATTTAAACCCATCGTAACATTTATGATCGATGGTTTTACAAAGTAAGGAGAATGTCTGAAAAGCAAATTTAATACGAGTGTGCCACTAGTATATAATAAAAGCATATTTAATTATATCATATGAAAAATAAAACAACTCATACAAGAATGAAGAAACTAAGTAAATTCAATCATAATTTGACCCCAATGTTACTAGATAGAGTCCAAATAACACATGAGAGAACCAACATCATGCCCAACAAAAAAAATATTCAATACAAAACATAGATCCCAACTAAACTAAACTAAAAGCATGAACCATACTCACACTTGTTTTGTTGTCTGAACACTCCCACATAATGTCTTTGAATCTAAAAGCTACCATTACACACAAGCAAATAATCCTCATAAATTTTCACACGGGGCACCATGAATCTATGAAAATTATTAGTAAAATGTTTGATTATCCAAAAAAAAAAATTATGAGTAAAATGTTTATCACATGGGCCACCATGAATCTATGAAAATTGACTACGCAACTAGTGGCCTAACTAGACAAGCTTGTGGTGTGTACCACTTTTGAAGCCTACTCCTTCCTTTAATTACAAGCTCAAATTATTTACTGACAATTTAACTCTACCTGCTATAATAATTTTGTCAGGATTACATGTAAACAAGAAATTCCATTGTTGAAGCAACCTCTAATAAGATACTTGCTTCAATATAACTTAAATTCCAATATATATCTGTCCACTCCATCCATATTAACCACATAATGAGAAGCCACTATCATGAACTCTATGTATCTTTTGTTTTATTCCCTTTTAATAATCTTTCCTTATTACCTATAAAAAAAAAAAAAAAAAAAAAGATTATGGAGGTAGGCAGTGGAGAAGTTTAATCTTTGGAATTAAGTGGTGGAAAGAAGTAATTACAAAAAGGTGGGTATTGTATTACCAAATAAGCAAGGACACCTTATGCAAATCATGCATAAGACAAGTTACTAGGAAAAACTTCTTACGAAATGCATGATCTTTAATTCAAGCAACATATCGTGAAGTTTTCTTTCCAAAGACTCTAATATCCATGCATTCATGAAAGGCCAAACTTTGGTCGGTTCTGTTGAAGGGGGTTTAGAAATATTCTATTCATAGGATATGAATGAGTTTGGTAATTAGATGAGGATAGCCATTTGAATAAGCACGAAGCACACCATACATACAAACTTCTAAATCGCGAACATTGACATTTAAGCTAAAATAGGATTCCAAAATCCGTCTTCTGAACTTTTGAAACAATGCAATGTATGAGCTAAAAAGAGTCCAAATTTCAAACTAGATTTAATGTCAATTCAATTAGAAAAATTCAAATTTACATTCAATAAACATAGAATAAAAAAAATTAGAAATTAAAAGCAATGATTAAAAAAAAAAATCAAACTAGATTAAATGTCAATGTAATCTAGAAATTAACACTTTTTACACTATCGAAATTCATACTAATTTCATAACAACAATTCGAATGCTCAATTTGTTAAAAAAAATCATTTTTTTATTTACTCATGTTCCAAACAACCAAACAAAATAATATACATTCTTCATTGAAATGACAAATGATCATTTCCTACCTAAAACCTTAATTTTTTTTCTCAGAAACCAAACATGAATCTCCAAAACCCAAAAAGATCTGAAATTGAAAAACGAAAAACCCTAGGTAACATCATTAAATTCCAAGATCTAAAATTGGAGAGAGAGAGAGAGAGAGGATACCTTCGGCACAGTGGGTCAATGGGAGAAGTACTGAGAAAGGAGAGTGTTTGAATGACTGATTTGAGTGTGAGAGTAAGTGATTTTGAAAGTTTCAAACTGAGTGATTTTGAGAGTGAGTGTGTGAGTTTGAGAGTGACGTTGAGAGGGCAGAGTGAATTTTGAGAGTGAGTGAGAGTGTTTGACTGAGAGTGTTTCAGTGTGTTTGAACTTTGAGAGTGTTTGAGTGAGGCATTTGAAAGTGGTAGTGTTTTTGGTTTATAATGTGGAGATTTCGAGTCTTATAAACTTGATTTCTACGTGGCTAAATTCGCTTCACGTAGAAAAATTTTCCATGTAAGGGTATGACAAACACCAGAAATCGAGCTTTAAAAGCTCGAGTTCTAAACTGATCTCGAGTTTTAAAAACTCGAGGTGTTAGTCTCCAATATTGTTTTGGAACGTGACAACTAACGAAAATTATAGATCAAACTCTCACATTTGCCGATTCATCATCCTCCTCACCACCACCACCATCGAAGCTCTTTGTTCAATCAGCCATCACCGACCCACACAGGCCACACTCCATCGCCGATCTATTACCGACCCACGCATGCCATGCCCCATCTGACTGCCTAGCTCTGATCACCTCTTCCTCCACTCACCACCGACCCAAGCCACTAGTACTTTTCTCCTTTTCATTTTTCTTCTTTCTTCCTCCACTCCTCACCGGCCCAACTCCCCTGCCCCATGCCACCGACCCACACTAACATATATCGCCCTCGCCGCCAACCTAAGCCCCAAGCCCCAAGTCCTAAGCTGATCCACTCTGACCCATCTCGCCCTTTCTTGTGTCTGACCCATCTCTCCCTCTCCGACCCATCTTAGCCTCTCTTTTCTATTTGGGTAACCAATTTCTTCAAAGCTTGCTTGCTGATTTACATGTGAGTTATCTCTGTCCTTTTCATCATGTAATGCTTAGGTTTTTTATTTGGGGGTTTTTGCTTTTAGTATGCTAGAATTGGATATAATTTTTCCATGTCAGTTGGGAATTTTCTGTTTGCAGGGAATTAGAATGATAAATTTCTTATTTTTGCTCCTTGCCGATTTTTGTTTGTTGATTCTAATTTATTACAATAAATGTCATGTTGGAAATTGTTTTGTGAATTTTCTTATTGCAGGGAAGTTTATATTTTTTTTGTTTCTAATGTATTGGTGTAAATGTTAGTTTAGAAATTTTCTATTTGCAGCGAAGTTTACATTTTTTTTTTTTCTAATTTATCACAGTATAAATTCCTAACGCTTTCAATTGAAGGAATAAGAGAACAGCAGGTATAAACATATATATAACTCCATGTACAGGAAAAAAGATAACCTTTCTTAGCATCAAAATTCCAATTTTGAGAAAATGGGCTAAAAAATGTTGTTGTTGTTGTTGTTGTTGTTATATTATTATTATGAAAGCTTAACCATCCTTTTACACATTCTTGAAGACATTGAAGGAGGCAACTAAAACTCTTAGATGCAAAATTAATGCCGACATAGTCAGAAATCAAAGTTAAAATCACGTCACTTGACACCCATGAAGGTGATGAAACCATAAAGAAGAACAGAAAATAGAAATGATACATCCAAATTCCAGGATTTAGATAATCCACATTAAAATTCTTTCCTCCTAACTTTCCCAACATGCAGGATCTTAATTCAAAATATAGAGGAAGGGAACATAGAACATTCCATTTTGTCATAGTACATATGAGTCGTATGATCAAGGAGAATGACACTGTTAGTACCTGTACTCATGAATCTAGGGGACAATAAATCTAAAAGAGAAATTAAAAACATAAGTAAAAGCCAAAACTCAACCACATAGACAATTTGCCAAGGAAGTTTCATGTCCAAAATACAGTGATACACCAGAGTTAAACTTATAATAATTCCCAAAATAAATTATCATCAATAATTCCAAGCTGCACATTTTTAATCACACCCAGATAACTTAAGCTACTGAACTGCAAAACTTAAGCATCTATCGCATCGACAGAAAAATCTAAGTCAAACCCAAATCAACAATTCCGCATGCTTAGGAAAATAGATTGACAACAAGAAAATTATAATAAAACTAGTGGTAAAACATATATATATATATATATATATGAGAGAGAGAGAGAGAGAGAGAGAGAGAGAAGAATGAATTTTTTATTGTTTTTTATGGTTGTTGAACCTACAATATTATGTTTCAATATATAGGAAGGAACACAGTTTATAGCACACCAATAAGACTACATCAAACGAGTCAATGAATGAAGAAGGAAGCATATAAATCTTAAACAAACTTTATAGTTTTGATTGCAACTATTGTCTATTTGCATCCATTCTAAGAATAAGGCTGCGTTTCAAAATTTAGTTCAATTCAAGATGATTAGCTTCCCTGTGATAACTAGTTAACTACTACAAATCAAAGTGACTGGCACCCACATTCTTAAAGAATCACTTTCCCATGTAAATTGCACGAAAAAGGCTACCACAAACTAGGAAGCAGAAAACATAAACAGTTCACAAAAATTTAGACCATCCTCCCCTCCCCACCCAAAAAAAAAAAAATCATATTATACAATTGGGTTTTAACAACTTATCCAAAAAAAAAAAAAAAAATTGGGAACTTTTAAGGGATTTCGACACAAGTGTTGGTATTTTACTTTATATACATCAAAGTAAAGTGGGTAACATAATGAAAGCCACTATTACTTAAAGTAGCTTGCAAGAAGCACACCCCAAAACAAGATTTGGTTTTTTTTTGGAGAACTGAAGTAATAAGGACTAAAGAGAAAAAGGTTTGATCGAAAAAACAGAAAGACAGTCATGCAAGTGTTAAAGAAAGACAATACAGAGGAAGATATTAAAGTGAAAAGCAGTAAAGTTAAATTTAATCATAATGGTGAAAAATTAAAACAAAGTGAAAACAAAGCCGGGGAAGAACATTAGCTACAGATACACTTAATGAGGATATACACAAAGTCAATTGACGAAGAAGGCAAACTATGACGAGTCAAAGAACAATCCGAAGAAGGCAAACTATGACGAGTCCGAACTCCTAAAACATGTCTTTAAAGCATTAGATTGAAAATTTTCATTTTCAAAGTTGAAATAGAACCTGAGTTTCAAAAAGACACGTTCACTAAATTCCTGGAAGAAAACATGAATTTGGGTCTTTGACACTGCCAAAAAATACTACCGCCCACGAATCTAGGGATTTCCAGCTTCACCCACCTAAAACTTTTAATCCTTTCACTTTCTCTTCCCCATGTAAAAGTCAACTTCACCCAACATTCAAATCTCCTTCTGTATTAGTTAACCTATGCATTGAAGACACTCTCTTCACATTTCAAGATAAACAACCAATATTTATAAATGAAGCTGAGAGACCCATTTTCGAGAAAGAGAAACAAATATTATTTAAGAGGACAATTTCATTTCAGCTTTTTCTTTTCATTCCCTCTGGTTTCACTGTTCACTCTCTCCATATCAGCTTCTATCCTCTCCCAATAATCGGTTTCTCGCTCTATCTTCAGAAATCAATAAATGATGCTCGGAGTTGGACCCGCTTGCAACCCAAACCAAATCCACTGCTTGGTTCAATGATATTGTAAGTGTTTTTTTTTTTAATTTTTTTATTCCTTTGTAGGATCTAAACCGAACTTTAATATATGGCTAAATGCCACCCTGAGAGTTATATTGACTCATTTTTTAAGGTAGCATTATTAGTCATTGGGAAGTCTTATATGGGTCCACCTATAATATGGTTTTGTTATTTAATCTCAAGCCTTTAGATTTACTGCCTCCTTTTAGGTCTTCGTATGCCTGGAATATTTAAGGATCTCTTTCTCCTATACTATTGGAGCATAGTCTAAATTTTTTTTCTTTTCATCCATCAAACCTTAGACAGACCACTGGCCTTACAGCTATAGAATTTCATTATTTTAGTGCAATCAGGTTTACATAAATGCATTTGAGTGTATTCTCTTATCTTATCTCATTCCCTTATATATATATGCAATGTGTGTGTGTTTCTTAAAAAAAAGGTTTACATAAATGCCTCTTTGTTCTTGGTGAATATGAGTTGCTTAATCGCAATGTGCCAATGCCTATGTAGTACCGAAACTGACTTGTAAGAGCATTCATATTGAGAACATATACCATATATGTAAGGAAAATTTAGCATAGAACCCACCCCCCCCCCCCCCCCCAACACATCGGACTTGTAAAAACATGCTATTGCAAAATAATTTGCAATAGTGCTACAGTGCAATTCTACCTCTAGAAATGCACTGTAGCTCAATTCTTAAAAAAAAAAAAAAAAACTTAATATTTTATTTACTTACTTTATCAATTCCTATCTCTCTCTCTCACTGGGTTTTTGGGTTTTGTTTTTATTGGGGTTTTGTGATATATTATTTATTGTGTAGAAATATTATATTAATGTATGTATTGTAAAATAAAAGTTGGAATGCTGAGAGCATTGTAAAATAGTATGGTATAATGATAAAGTAGCTTTTTAGGATGGTAAAATAAGATTGGATAGAATTTTGGGATGTGAATGCTCAAAAGGAAGAATGCCGAACCGACCAATTGTATTTGGTTTCAGTTCCGTTTGGTCGAGATTTGGTGTTTGGTACGTGAGTAACAAAAGCAAGAAGAAAAAAAAGAGAAGAAAATTTTTTTTTTGGTTTTTTTTTTTTTTTTTGCATCAAATAGAGACATTATTGAAAGACAATCAGTACAACTAACAAGAAAAGCAAGACCAACACAGCCTCTGTTTTCAACACAAAATACAGAGCAACACAGGAAAAAAACATAATACACAAAGTAAGATTAAGTCACCATCTACAACAAAAGGTAGCAGCTATAGAGTGTCTTTAAAACAAATGTCACGCCGTAATTTCTTAGAAACCAAACAGATTAAAGAAAAAAAAAAAAACTTATTTCCCTTTGCTTTCTCACATTTTCTTAGCACCCAAACACTAAGCAAACACAAAAAATATACTCAAAATCATGTATATATTTAGAGAACATACCAAAATAAGAAAAAACCTATTTCCCTTTGCTTTCCTACATTTTCTCAACGCCCAAATACCAAGCACCAAGCAAACACAAGAAACATATACTCAAAACCAAGAAGATTGTGTGTGCGTGTGTGTGTGTGTTTTTTTTTTTTGGTTAAACGTTTTGGGATTCTTGAACTTTGTTTCTAAGAGACTAAAAGAAATAGAGAAGAAGAAGGTTATGGGGAAAATGGCTGCAGCTTGATGTGAGAAAGAAGAGAAAAAAACTAAGCAGAGAATAAATAAAACTGCATTTACTATAGGTCAAACCTGAGATAAAAATGTGAACATGTCCCTGCCACTATGCTACCAAAAACAACATTGATATCACTTGTATATATAATATTTAATATATTTCAGTTCGGTTTCGATTGGGTCGATTTTTTGTGTGGGACATCGAAATCGAAACCGAAAATATTTTTTGATCTTAAGAAATTCAAATCGAAACCAAATTGTACCGAAACTGAATCAAAAAATTGGACTTAGTTCGGTCGTTTTCTACCGGTTTTGTCAATTTTTCGGTTTTTCGCACACCTGTACCTGGTGCCAAAGGGAGTGGATTTTCCTGCCCCAAGGAGTGGAGGGAGCAAGTTAATCCTAAAGGCAAGGTGGGGCAAGGGCTGATTTTTGGAGCAAGTGATTTCAGGATATGTTCTGTGTGATTCCATTCATATATCAACCATCTAATCGATTAATTCCTTGGTTACCAAAATTATTGTGCTGTAGTCTACCCTAATAACATCTACCCTTTTTGTGGGTAATTTTGATTGTTGTTTTTTTGTTTTTTTTTCAAATTATTATATCATACTAGAATAACATCAACACAGGCTGAAAGGTGTTCGTACCTTGTTAGATACAGAGATTCCTTAGAGAAGAGATGTAATCTTTGGCATACTGAGCTATATATAAAGCCTGTGTGAACCATCTGTATTTTTTCTGCCACATTTCTCAGTGGAAATATGATCATTTGATCTCTCTCTCTCTCTCTCTCTATCTCTCCCCCATCCCAGGGAGGGAGGGAGGGAGGGCGAGATACACCATGATTTTTATTTTGGTTTTGAAAGGGAAAACTTTGTTTTTTTTTTTTCGTAGTTCTTCATCAGACCATAACTGTTACTTTGGTGGATCTAAACAGACCTTCTATCTTGCTATGCCAACCTGTTAATTATATGATTCATTTCTTTTTGGACAAATGTTTGGCCGAGATGTAATTTGACATCAAATTAATTTATTGTTAACAATAACATTAGGACTGTCAAAGGATGACGGTTTTAAAGCGATATGTGCTCCAGTTGCTCATATCTATGAAGTACATCACAGCAAATGTGGTAATCAGAAATAATGGACGAATGTTTTAACGACATTAACAGCTGAACATTCTATCAAGGACTCACTTGAGTGTGGTTGATCTTGCAATGCAAAGGCAGCTGCTGTTGTTGGAGAGGTGTTGGCTATGCGACTCAGGGTTAGGGTCTTGAACAGGGGCAGGGCAGAGGGATTCATGTTGATTTAAACAAGGAAGTAGAGAAGAAAGGCTTTAATAACCGCACTAAGATCTGGGCCATTGTCAATTCTCTTAGGAACAATGGAGAAACTTATTCTGGATGATGATGATGATAGTACTTCCGGCCAAGTTAATAAAAAAAAAGTTCTCGCATTTTTCCTCTTGGTATTATATATAGAAGAAGTAGCTTTACAAATGTTTTGTGATAGAAACTTTTGTTTTCTTGCAAAGAAGAAAATGGATAGAGGAGCATGTCTTTAGAATTTTAAATTTGATTTGCAGCAAAAATGTTAATAGAGGTAGCTGGCTAATCTAGCTGGTAATTATAATTTTACTTTCTGCTTTACACCCACATCATCTATTTTAAAACCATAATTCTATTTCGCCTATCTTGAAATAGGAGAAAATGGGCCTAGGCTCTACCAGTGTATACAGAGATGTTAATAAAGGAATGGGCTTGGGCTCTGCCTGTGTTCTCTTGGGCAAAGTCACATAATTCTATTTCTCCTATCTTGAAAAAACATAAAATATTGCTGGAATATGGTGGTCTGTCTCTATGTAATTTTCAAATTTTAGACATTAAGGATAGCATGGGGTTATTGCATATGGGAATTCACAAAAACATACTTGAGCTGTCATGGACATTTCATCTCATCTCATGAAGAATCTAATCTGACATTGCTTTCTAGGTAAATCAACTAAAATTCTTCTAAGTGAAAGTGGGATTTGATTGCAATGCGTCTCGATTTTTTAATCTGACTTTGTTTCAATAAGGCTATAGGTTAATTTAGCTTCAATGAAGGATGAGTTATTGTGGGGCTCATACGTTCAACTAATAAAAAAGAATAAAAAAATTGGCATGAATTGATGAAAGTGGCTGAAAATGTTGTTGGAATAATAAATGAAACTAAAAAGTTGGCTTTATATGCCCACTCAAAGAAATTTCGAACCGTCTTGTATTCAACTAGACTTCTTTACCATGCTGTGATGGAAAGAGAAAAAGTAGATGAATGGACCATGGCAAATGCCTTTAAAGAAACTTCTTTCGTTTTCATGGCTTTGCCTTTTCCACACAATCTATATATATATATATATATATATATATATATATATATATATATAATGGTGAAACAGAAGGAAATCAATTGCAATTCTAAATTAAAATTTAATCTATATTGTGCCACGTGTCAATGTAAATATGAAATTGGAGTCAAATTTTCTCCATCTGTTGTAATTTGATGTGTTTTTTTTTTTTTTTTTTTTCCATACTCGTGTATTCAGGTTCCATTTTTTCACATCACGTATTTTCAGATTCACCTCCCTTTTCCACAGCCACATATTTTCAGGTTCACCTCCCTTTTCCACACCGATTCAGAACCTTAATATACAACTCCCCTCTTCTTCAATCAATACTATGAAATTTCAAAAAAATCTCTCGGTATTAATGATGTATGTATTGGGATATTTTGTATCTTATATAAGAAGAGGTTCTCCAAATATTTCGATTGTACTTGTCTTTACAATTTCATGGTCTGTTTTTGCTCTGCAAAACAAATTCCAACCATCTTAAGGCTTGATTACTGTTTTCTTTCATCTGTCTATACTATCGTTTTTTTGTGTAAATTTTTTTATGTTTAATTATATAATTTTGTGGTTTTCTATAATTGATGTTGCATGTTTATTTTCTCTCATCTGCCTATACTTTCTTTCCTTTTGTTAATAATTTTTTTGTTTAATTATAAAATGTTTTGTTTTCCTATCATTGTTGTTGCAAGTTTCTTTTCTTTTTCATAACAAGTTATTTGTGTAGTTTTCCCATTACTCAACTCATAAGCTTACTGTTTTCTTTGAAGGAATTAGTTCTTATCCTATTTGTTTGTCTTTACATTTTTGCTCATAATTTCAGTGATTTTAATTGATTAAATTTTTTTATGAGATTCACGTTATTCTATTTTTATTATTGTTATGAGATTCACATTTAATAATTAAAATATTTTGCTAAAAATGGTTTGTGATAAAGCAACTTAATCATAGCTATATGTATAGTGTATGAATCAACCTTGAATATATATGTCTATGTAAATCTGATGAATTGTATGATAAAATATTTGTTAAAAAATTAATAATACAAAGTTTTATTAAACATTAATAAACTAAGTCTTTTAAACATGACTAAACTCATGATTAATAAATTTTTTAAAAAAACCAATAGTATCACTTAAATAATAAAATGCAATATTTATTTTCATTTTATTAAATTATATCCATTCCCGTGTGATAACATGAGTTACATACTAGTTTCACTAATACCCAATACAATAGGTTATTTGTGTGACTATGTGAGCCTCAATTTGTCATGAACTAATTATAATAACGCCTATGAATACACTTTTATTCTTATAAGAATTACAAACCAAACTTTTTCTCTTGGTGAAACTTTCACACAGTAAGAGATGTGGAAACTTCCAAGAAACATGTAGGAAAGAAGTGGAAAACAGAGCATCCGTGATTGCTTGAATAAATTACAAATTACTTAGCAGAAGGATAAGTTTTATGATAAATGCATCCTGATTATTGTTCTTATATGTTTTATGAGTGGTTTTTTTTTTTTCCACATGTAGAGATATTATTAATCTCATCAACGGCCAAAAGAAAATTTGAGGCTATATATCTTACTACTCGCTAGGGTGTTACATCGAAGTTGCATGCACTCATATAGGACATATTAACTTCTAAATTCTCCAAATGAAATTTCTCGTACTATACATCACTACATGCAAAAGATACCAGCAAGATATTGTTGTTTTTAGACCACTTAAAAATTAAAATTGACACCCTCTCCCCTTTTTACTTGAATTAACTACTACAGTAATAATTTTGGACAAAGAATTTGAGAAATTAGTTTAAGGACAATTTTGATTTTACCAAAATATATGATACCATTAGTGTTTGAGAAAGTAAAAATGTTTATATGTGGAACCATTGGAGCCACCTAAAGGCTAAGGATTTCGTCAAATCATAATTTTTTGTGCATCCAAATAGAGATGTGTTTATTACACAGTCTTACACATACCTTATTTTTAAACTGAAACCATAACTTGACGTCGTCACAAATTTGAACTTGGAAGTCACGATTATAGTTAAAAAATGAGGTGGTGTGTAAAATTGTGAGTAAAAACTATGTGCAATAAGTATTACCCCTAAAATAAGGTTTGGGGTGTTTGTTTAAGGAGAGACTTTGGGTGAATTGCCACCATTTTGGGAGACCAACCCACATAGGCTGTGCTATTTTTTTTTGGAGTGTATTGTTTGCCATGGACGAGTTCATCTTGAGTCATTCTGCCGGGTGCTTTGGGCCTCAATCCAGCAAAGGCTCATTCTGCGGAAAGGACCAGGCCCAATCCCTTGACCCACCAGCCTAGCTTTGTCCTAGCAAAAACCAATAACACTCTTGACACGTGTGCTTTGACTCTCCATCACACTCAAATATAATTTGTTACATACAACCTCAATTAATTGGATTCTGGCTAGCTAGACCAGTAGATAATGCTTATTTTGAGGATTTAGTAGCTAACTCTCATTTTATTGTAATACTTCTTGGTGTTTCATGGTCTTTTTGAATCTTCAGGAATAAGGTTGCATCCGGAGGGATGACTTTCTTGACCGAATTCTATATATAGCTGAGTGTAACAGATCGAATATGGGCCACTAGTTGTGAAACTGTTTTGACAGCAGGGAATGTTTTAGTAAATGTAATGGCTACCAGTAGGAATCAGAAGTTTTTGATTATGGTAGTTACGTGGGAAGGAAAGTTATTTTGTTGGTTGCAGGTGTTAAAATGAGAAGAGGGAAATTTAGCGAGGATGCTTTCGAATGTAGGGATGGCTGTTTTTGTGTAAGTGCAAAATCAAAGCCTGAAGCTCCTTTAGCAGTAGCACAAGGGGATTAATCTTCCCTCTCTGCCTTTCTGAGTCACGATTTGTGTGCAACAACAAGGTCCATAAAAACGTAGCTAGTGATCACACTAGTTCAAAACCGTTAGCACAAACTAGACCTCCTCTCAATACAGCAGTACTCTAGCATACACTATGCTCATTCCTTATACATTTCCAATCATAAGACGTAATATATTAAAAGAAAAATGGTTTTTTTTTGGTACCGCGCGAGTAGTTGGTCTCTATGTGGCAACCATGTAAGGATGCTGAAACACGCTACTGCCAAATCAAAGCATATGATAAATGATGATCCTAGCAAAATATCTTTGAGGGAAGCCCACTTAAGATTGTGGATTTGTGATGGCCTTGTCTTCTAGTGACAGATAAGAAAAGAAAGTGACATACAACAAGAATAAGTGATATTTATCTTACAATTGAAAGGGACAGAAAGAAATTGAGCATTTTTTTCTTTGGTTCAGAAAAAGCGCTACTTCAAATCATCCTTATCAGCTTGTTTTATTATACTCTTGAATGTGGAAAAAATAGTACTACAGCAGAAATTTCATCTGCTTACGAAAGATAACAAGAAATTTCAACTCTTTCACTTTCCCCTTCCCACTCTACGTCATTTTCACTTGCAAATGCACAATATATGATTCTAGCTATGACACTATCGCCCAATTTATTTGATATCGGATTGGCCTAGGCTCATGTCTCTGTCGTATTTCCTCTAGGAGGATTTGAGTCTCACGTCTGTCACTATTGCAACAATATCTATAAGACGCCACCATTTTCTTCGTAGAAGTTTCTAATTCTCTCATTTCATCCAATACAATTTGTCTGTTCCGGCACTCTATACTACAAAAGCCTTGGTCACCCCTGCATTAACATAACATAAGTTATTTTGATTGATATTAATAGCACTGAAGCACAAAATTTAGTAGAGGGCAAGACTTTAATACAGTAATGAACTAACATATTTTACAAAATATTATCATACTAGTAAGATAACTGTCGCTCTAATTAACAAGAAATGTTATAAGATTAATTACCTGTCCATGTACACATCTTTCTCAGGGCTTAGTTTCTTGTCACATAGGCAACACATTTTTAGAAAGCAAGATTCAAGAGATTTGGTATGAAGATGAATTAGTGGGAATTGAGAGGTGGGTTGGGTTAATTTCAATGCGGATTTCACAAGGATATTGGATTCACCATGTGAAATCTGTGTAAGGATTTGTAACCCAACAGCTAATGAAGTGTGGTTGTTTGTGATTGCATGGCCTGCATAGCTGGACTTATACTCTGCTTATTAACTTCATCTTCCATTTTAAAGGGACTCTTGAACTTTAGAAGCATTTTGCTTGTTATGCAGATTGGAGAGAGAGAGAAAGAGAGGGAGGAATTTGATGAAGTTGTGAAGTGGACAACTGAATGATATTTAGAGGCATTTGGTCCACACTCAGAGAAATAATGACACAAGGAAAACGACATGTTTTACTGTTGTTGGTACTGTTTTTGCTTCCAACGTGCTTCATTTTGTTTTGTCTATAATAATTTTACAATCTTTACCGCGTTTTGCATTGCATGCTTTGTCTAAAGACTAAAGTTTAAGCAAAAATTATGTTGTAAGAAATTATTACAGGACCCAAGAAAAAAAGGACGAAAGAAAGAGTAAGAGGGATTCATGGACTTTGTTTTACGAAAGGGAAAACCATTGGCTTCGAAATCCAATTGCTGTCTCGGTCGTGCTGTTCCTTCTTGGCTAATGTCTGCCATGTAGAAAAGGAAGAAAGAAAATGTAGTATAATGCTGTAGAATGAGAAAATAGTCAGATATGAGCAAATTGGTTATATACATTTTTGGTTAATATACATTTTGGCAATTTCAAATTAATTTAGTTTTGCTATCAATTTGATCAGTAGTATTTCAAATTTAGTTATTTTAATCCCCAAATACATAATTGTTTAAGGCAGTCATCTTTCTTGCAATGCATGGGACTCATGACTTTATTAATTCTTTTTGATAGTTTTATGCATGGTAAAACACTATTTTGGCCCTTAAATTTTACTAAAATTTTGTTTTTCAGCCTTAAACTATAAGAAGTTCATTTTTGTCTTTAAACTATTAAATATTCGTCTTTCATTCCTAAAATATTGAAAATGTTTTATTTATGTCCTCAAATTTAAAACTATCTTTTTCATCCTTAACTATTGACAAATATTCTTTTTCATCCCTTTTTTTTTTTTTTTTTTTTTTTTTTTTTACTAAACTATTGGAAAAACTCTTTACAAAGTTAAAGGATGAAAAAAAATTAAAATTTAGGGACGAATTTTTTTTTAAGAAAGGTTTAAGGACCATAATATTATTTTACCATTTTATATATTTATGAATGATAGTTTTTCATTTTATCTAGACGATTCCTTTATAGAGTTGATGCCACTTGCGGTTCTACATGTATTGTTTATTGCACACAAAAATAAAAATAAAAATTATACTTGCAAAAAAAATGTTTATATACATAATTATTTTTAAGTTAACAAATTTTGACCTCCCTAAAAAAATATTGAACATCCACTTGAGAATCCCAAGAATTTGGATGCAACAAAAGTAGCGTAATGCTAACATCTATGACATTTTACAACAAAACTCTAGGTGGCAAGCTATTACAAGTTTTAAACTGGGTCTACCATTCACATCACTTTTTATCCATCAATACTAGCTTGACACCAAAAAATTTTTGTAAACATATTGTCCCCTATAGCATTTCTCACAAAAATAATCTTTGTCCCTCAAACATGATTCTTAAAACCTTAAACAAAAACATAATAAATAAAAGTCCAAAGTAAACAATAAAGATTAGTCCAAATTGTTGTGAAAATATAAACCGACTTGCACAAGATTAAAGAAGAGAGAAGAAAAATAGACACAAGAATTTTATATGGTTCAGCAATATGCCTACGTTCACAGGCGGTGACAGAAAAAGTTCCACTATACGCAAGGAGATTACAATAGTAGCACAATAGTACTCTCACCAGACCCAAACCCCAAATACATCATTGGGTCTCTCACATAGAATAGAACACCTTATTGTATATGTGCTAGTCTTGTAGCTAGCCTCTTTCTCTCAATTGTACAATACTATTCCTCACACACACACACACTCTTAGGGGTGTCCATGGGTTAGGTCAATTTGGGTTTGGGCTCAACCTAGATTTGACCCAACAGAATTAGGTGGCTGAAAAGAGCACCTGCTGTCGACGGAAGAGGAGATTGGATCAGATCAAGTCGGTTGTCGAGTGTGGCGGATCGGGTTTTAGTCAAAATTGAAGGCAAAAAATCTTGGTGAAGATGCAATCGAAGATGATAGATTTGGGCGGAGCTACACATGGAAAAGACATATTTGGGCTTGGAGAAGACAAATCGGGGCACGAAGAAGACAGATCAGGGCATGACGAGGGAGATCAAGCATGGTGTAAGTAGATTTGAGCACGGTGAGATGGGAGGTCAGGCACGATAAAGGTAGATTTAAGCACAGCAAATGCAGATTTGAACAAGATATCAAACGGTGAAGAAGGTGGTGGTCGGGTTAGTTTAGACCGAGTTTCGGATGGGAGCACCCACCATCAACTGCCAAGGCGCTGGGTCAACCAACGGTCGTCTCATGTCCAAGCGGTTTTGTCGAGTGGTTTAGTTGGTGGTTTTCGGTGGACAGCCCTACCACACTAACAAAGTCGGCTAATGTCTCCTACTTCCACTAGAGCAAACTAAGGCCACCGACTTTTCCAAATATCCAAAGTCAAGCCATATCACAACACAAATAAGAGCACAAAAAAAAAAAAAAAAAAAAAAAAAAAAAAAGCTCAAATAACAACAAGATTATGCCAAACAACAACAAATAAACAAATTATTCAACAAAATATTCATTAAAAAAACAAAAAAAAAAAAAAAAACTTCTAGTTATTCAGGTTTGTAACTCGTACAATCCGTTCCATAAAAATAATTTATAATTTCTTTTTTTAAAACAATACCAAGAGAGATATTGTGAGTTGTGAATTCTCCTTGATGGCCAGCTCTGCCCTCCTTGGCGGTTTGGTTCATGGTCACAGTGGGTATCATCCATTGATCTCTATCTATCACTTTCTCCTTTTTTATATTCTCTGAAAATTAAAAATCTCTTGCTTTATTATTTTAATCTCAGCATTCTCAGTTTTCACGCTATCTCTCACCAATCCCTTTTAGGTTATTCATTTTGCTAGTAGATGAAATTTGTAAAACTTCATGTATTTACTTTCTTTTTTATTCTTTTGGTGATGTTGATAAATTCAAATTCTCTTTGTTTTAGATTCTTTGTCATTAACTTTCTTAATGGCTATCTAAAAAAAATTTCTACTGCTGCCACTGGTTGATGCATGGCCATCCACCAGATTCAATATTAATTTTGCTCTTTCTAATCATCATTTACTATCTTTGGGGGAACGTATAACCAATAAGGTATGAGAAGTTGAAAGAAATCTTGAGATTACCTTTGTCAAAGGGTAATCCAAAAGATAAATTATTTTCCATTCATTTTCTGAACTTCATAGTGTTAAGAAACGGTATCATTTGTTTAGATCATAGATGTCTTATAGTCATCTGATAATCAATCAAGATCTAGTTTATTTGTGAGCCCTACTAAATTGAAGCGCCCTACTAAATGTTTGCTCTTCTTATCGAAAATAATTCACAATGCTTTATCTAGATCTTTTAAAGCTGAGTTGCAAAAGGGACAAGCCTGCTGTGTCTTTTGTGGAATTGGTGAAGAAACTGCTGGATCATCTTTTTCTGTTATAACAAGAATTAGAGAAGTTTGGTTTGCTTCTAATTGTGCACTTAAATATGATTTGTTACAACCTCAATTAATTGGATTCTGGCTGGACAAGTGGATCAATGCTTATTTTGAGGATCCAGTTGCTTGTGATACTTGTTGGTGTTTTATGGTCTGTTTGAATCTTCAGGAATAAGGTTGCACTGGAGGGAAGAGTTTCTTGAACAAATTCTATAGCAAAGTGTAACAGAAATTTGCTAGTAGTTGTGAAACTCTTTTAACAGCAGGGAATGTTTTAGTAAATGTAATGGCTTCTAGTAGGAGCAGTAAGTGTTTGGCTTTATGGAGTCTAGTTGTGTTTGATCCGGTTGACAACCTGACCCAAATAATGTTTTATATGGTTTTTAATGGGAGATTTTCTGAGATTTAGTCCATGGAGTGGAAGCTTGGACTGACGAACTCAAGCTGGAGCACTCATGGACAAGCCTCCTAAGGGTCTGGGGGTAGCACTCTCGGGAAAAAAATTTAGCCCGTTTTGTAGCCCATTATGAATCTTATGCGCAGGATGTAAAAAATGTTGTTTTTGTGATTAGGGTTTATTGTTGTCAGTTTTTAGAGAGAAAAAGAACTGTAGCTGCACTTTGTATTTTTCCTGATAATAGTTGAATCTTTACAATTCCATGAACGTAGGCAAATTACCAAACCACGTAAATATTGTCTTGTTCGTGTGATTATTTTTCTTTGGCGTATGTTTTTTCTCTATATTTTGTGTCGTACATGTTAGGAATTTCGTAGTATTTCTTACAGTAAGCACAAGGGGAAATTCATCTTCCCTCTCTGTCTTATGAGTCAAGATTTGTGTGCAACACCAAGGACCTTAACAAAGTAGCTAGTGATCTAGCATACATATGCTTACTCCTTATCCATTTCCAATTACAAGACATATATTAAAAAGAAAAATGGTTTTGGCACCGAGTAGTTGGTCTCTACGTGGCACTATGTAAGAATGGTGAAACACGCTAATGCCAAATCGAAGCATATTGATAAATGATAATCCTAGCAAAATATCTTTGAGGGAAGCCCACTCAAGATTGTGGATTTGTGATGGCCTTGTCTTGTAGTGACAGACTAGCAGAAAGAAAGTGACATGTAACAAGGATAAGTGATATTTATCTTACAATTGAAAGGGAGAGAAGAGAAATCGAGCACTCTTTTCTTTGGTTGAGAAAAAGCGCTACTTTAAATCATCCTTATCAGCTTGTTTTATTATACTCTCGAAATGGAAAAAATAGTATTGCAGCAGAAATTTCATCTGCTTACCATATAACAAAAAATCCCAACTCTATCACTTTTCCCTTCCCACTCTCTACATCATCTTCATTTGCAAATACACAATAAAAGAGACTAAAGAGTGTTAAACTATGAACTATATATGATTATATACACTATCGCCCAATTTATTTGACAACGGATTGGCCTAGGCTCATGTCTCTGACGTATTTCCTCAAGGAGTATTTGAGTCTCACGTCTACCACTATTGCAACAATGTCCATAAGATGCTACCATGTTCTTCGTAGAAGCTTCTAATTCTCTCATTTCATCCAATACAATTTGTCTGTTCCGGCACTCTATACTACAGAAGCCTTGGTCACCCCTGCATTAACATAACATCAATTAGTTTAATTGGTTAGATTCTAAAAGTTTAGAACAATTGGCAAACCGTGAATACAAACTTGTCTAGATATAAATCCTAGAGTCTATAGGTATTATTACATAATACTCAAGATGATAGAAGTCAAGATTCAAGAACACACAAGTTGCAAAAAGAATAATTCGAAATTTGTCTGATTCAATCGATCAAAAGACAGGCTCGACCGATCAAAACACGTATTTGCAGAATTTTAAGTTCGACCCAACAATAATTCAAGCCCATTAAGGATTAAGGTTTCGGATCTACTTTTCCTAATATATAAAGGAAACCCTATGTATGTTTTTATGGGGCTTTTCAGAGAGAGATTAGAATGCATCTTGTGCCTCTTTTGTAGATCTAGGGTTTTGTATCCAAAAGCTATCTAAAGTCTTTGAAGAGTTGTGTGTTGAATCTTCTGTGAGATCTAAACGTGTTTATCTTCATACACACATATAGAGCTATCAAGATCAAGATTCACTCAAGCACTTGATGATCTCTTTAGTTGTTGCATAAAGAATTTTAAAGAATGTCTTAAACCTTTTATTGGAGTCTCAAAGTCACAAGTAGGAGAACTTGTGATTATTGCAAATCAAAGAAATAAGGGATCCGTGGACTCGAAGCTGTCACGTTGTCGTGGTAGTAAGTTTTCTACATGAGGTAGCAATAGGATGTTAGTGGTCTAAGTTCAATTTTTTCATAGTGGATCTGTTTTTACCTTGAAAATTGCTAGGTTAAATCATCTTCAAGTTTTTTACCGGTTAGGTTTTCTTGGGTTATCATATCGTGTTGTTTTTTATTTTATTTTTATTATTTGCATGATATGATATTATTGTGTTAACCTAGATCTGAATCATTTATTTAAGTAATCACTTAGCTAAAAAACTAGGTTAAAAAACTTGTGTTAAAGGGTTTAAAAACATACATAATCCATAGCATTGGAGCATAAAATTTAGTGAAGAGTAAGACTTAAATACAGTAATGAACTTGCATATTTTACAAAATACTATCATACTAGTAAGATAACTTTCACTCTAATTAACAATAAATGTAATAAGATTAATTACCTGTACATGTACACATCTTTATCAGGGCTTAGTTCCTTATCACATAGGTGACACATTTTTAGAAAGCAAGATTCAAGAGATTTGGTCTGAAGATGAAGTGGGAATTGAGGATGAGAGGTGGGTTGGGTTAATTTCAATGCGGATTTCACAAGGATATTGGATTCCCATGTGAAACCTGTGTAAGGATTTGTAACCCAACAGCTAATGAAGTGCCGTTGTTTGAGATTGCATGGCCTGCATAGCTGGACTTATTATGTTGTTTACTCTGCTTATTAACCTCATCTTCCATTTTGAGGGACTCTTGAACTTTAGAAGCATTTTGTTTTTTATGCAGAGAGAGAGAGAGAGAGAGAGAGAGAGAGGAATTTGATGAAGTGGGGAAGTGGATGAGTGAATGATATTTAAAGGCATTTGGTCCATACACAGAAAAATAATGACACAAAGAAAACGACATGTTTTACCGTTGTTGTACTTTTTTTGTTTCCCACGTGCTTCATTTTCATTTGTATATAATAAAAATTTTATAATCTTTACTCTATTTGCTTTGCATGCTTTGTCTAAAGTTAAACAAAAATTATAGTTGATATTCAACATTTTTCAAACCTTTGATTATGCGAACCCGCCAAGTAATAAACACTATAACATGGGATGAGAAACGTGAAAAATGTGCAAGTAGAAGTAGAAGGAACATGTGGATTGTATTCAATTCATCATATATAGGGTTGGCCCAGACCATCGAAAAGAAAAAAGGAGGACGGTGGTAAGGAAAAAACAGCTGTAAATGCCGGTCGTGAAAAGTGAAAAACATCACGCACTGGTGGATTTACGATTTGACAATGAAGTAAAACATCTAACGTGATGTTTTACGAGGATTGGTTTGGTGCTTACAGACCTATCTGTCGGCTTGGGTGAAAGCGCACACAGATCCCATGTATGTCGATCCCATATTCCCATGGGTCGTCCGAAAAGTGGTGTTTTGCGGCCACGTGATTGAAAAACTAAATATAAAATAACCATTTATTTTGTGTTTAAATATTTATCAAAAAATTTAGAGGAGCACTCTCATTAAATTATATAAAATGCATAAAAATGCAAATATATAGTTATATAATAAATAAATATAATTGTAGCTCAATGAATTTTACAAACCTCTTTGTATATAACTTTGATAAGTTCAAAGAGCTGTTTTTCTTATCAAATATGACAGTTGCTTAAGAGAGTGTTGTATGTTATATAACTTACTCCACTTTCCTTTCAAAGTTATTATTATTTTTTAGTTGAGTTTATAATGTGTCTTTGTATTAAAACTATTTTCCTCTTTCTTGTGTGTAGTATTTGAATACCAATATATATATATATATATGTGTGTGTGTGTGTGTGTTTAGATAACCGCTTATTTTGCTGAAAATTAAAAAACAATAAAAAATTAATAAAAAATTGTTGTTTATGCTTGAAAGTACTGTGCATATGCCTGATTGCACTGTTCATGTTTCATGAACCGTGCAAGAGGCGCTGGACTTTAAAAAAAAAAAAAAAAAAAAACAAACAAACAAAAAGAATTAGCTAGACACAGAGGTGAGAAGCGCAAAAAAGAATAAGTTAAGTATTATTATTTTCAATTGCTCTTATATAACTTTTAGGGAAAATTGCATAAATATGTTGGGTTTGGATCATTTCTAAACAAACTCTTATACTATCAAAAAAAAAAATTTAACCCAAGAGGTTTTGCAATTGACGCATCCATTTCATTTCCATCAAAATAGCAAAAAGTGGTCACATTTCATAAAAATATTATTATTTTATAAAATTATTAATTTATTATTGATCCTATACTCAATGATTTACGTCCGATTGCTTAGGTGGTAGTTGACTCTAATACCAAATATTAAGAATTCAAGGGTAGAACTCAACTTTAGAAATCGGTTTGCAAGGAGAGGATGCCCAAAAGTTTATAAACACATGGTTAAGTTTATACTTAATCCATGTGAGACATTAGAATCATAACAACATAGGTGAAGAATTGTTGAAAATCGAATAGTTTTTTGCAATGGATATCCTTGTCTTTGTGTTTATTAGCTCAGATATGGTTGTTTCTATTGTAGGTGGAATGGTGCTAATGAATATTGGTCCCTCATGGGGTTGAGACTTGTCGTTGAGTGTTTTGATAGATATTTGATGACCTACCAAACTGTACATTTGAGATGGGGTAGTGGTTTTTAGGTTGTGGAACAGTGGAAGTGAAAGATTTGGGATTTTGATTGAGTAGCAATGGGTAGTATGGGATATTTAAAAAACGGTGGCTGATGAGCTTAGCACTACGACATTATTGGAGGGAAAACTCAAATTGGCGGTGGGCCTAAGCTTGGGGTAAATTTTTCTTTCATTTTCTCAAAAATTAATCACGTTTTTCATTTTTTTTTCCTTTTTTTATTTATTTATAGAATTTAGGCTAAAATCCAAATCTAACTCTCTAAGTTTCAACTTTTGTCATTTCACATTTTTAAGTTTTAGTTTTGTCATTTCAATTTTCAAAGTTTCAGATTTTGTCAATCCAATCTTCCATTAGGCTTCCGTTAATTGTTGCTGTTTACTCTAATTAAAACGATGCCGTTTTGGGTTTTTCTTTTTTGTAACTAGAAGAAAAAGAAATTTTTTTTTTACAATAATAATAATAATAATAAGGATTTTGCTAATGTGTGCCTTTAAGGTACACAATAATTTATCATTTTTAGAATTTTTTTCTAGAGAATTAAAAAAGTTTTAACAGATTTTTTAATTCTCGAGAAATTTTTTCAAAAATGGATGGGTTAATGTGTGCCCTTAGGCACACATTAATCGGACCCTAATAATAATAATAATAATAATAATAAAATATGAAAGAGTGAAGGAGGCAATGGAGTCATATAAGTCCTTTGCTTGATATCAAGCATCCAAAAACAATTCGGAAACAATGCCACTAATGATAAATCAAGCGATATTCACTAGAACATTCCCAAAATATATATATATATATATATATATATATATATATATATATGATAAAATTTCATTTTATGAGTGAAATTATGAATTTAAGCAAACTATTAGACACAGTAATGAAAATAAAAACAATGCCACTGCATTTGGTCACCGCAACTAAACCATAGGTCATTTATCATTTTTGCTTTGTCATTCCAAAAAGATAGGTAGATAGATAGTCAAAAATGCCAATAATATATGATTTGAATGTAAAATGTTAAACTAAGTAACTGAAAGCAAAATGTACAAACAATAAAGAAGAATCTAGGATTGATTTTAATCGATGCTTGATGTGGATGACCCACTTGCAATGGTAGACCTGGACATGGATGCCCTCGCGACCCTTGAAGGTGCCATGGCTGACCTAGACCTCATCGTATTTTAGTACAAGCATGGATCGGACATTGTATTTGGATCTAAGCTCAATAGAGACAAGTGCACTCATGAGGACTCACTTCACGCTTGATGGGCAGTGAAGTGAGCCTCACTTTCTTTCTCTTTCCCCCTTTTTCTTTCTCCCTCAGTCAATCCCTCAACCCCTTAATTTTTTTTCTCAGAAATTGGTGGGGGTGGGGTTTTTTGTTTTGTTTTTAGTTGGAGGTTTTTTTTTAATATTTTTTTTATAAAAGTTTTTCATTTTTTTTAATTATGAGAAAAAAGAGCCCAAAACGGTGTTGTTTTGGTCAGAGTAAACGGCAACAGTTAACGGAAGTCTTGTAAAGGATTGAATTCACAAAATTTGAAACTTAGAGGACTAAAATGACAAATCTAAAGTTTAGAAAATTGAAATGACAAAAGTTGAAACTTAGAGGGTCAGTTTTGGATTTTAGCCTTATATCTAATTGTAATAAAATATTGTTGTTACATTTATTTTGAAAAAATGATTTAATTGTAATTTAAAAGGATAATTTTTAATCAAATAATGATTTTTATTATAAAAAGTCACCATGTGTTATGCATGCATGGAACCACTTTCTATTATTCGAAATTAACGGAAATAGGATGTGTTTGTATGACCCAAATCTGAGGAGGTGTCTATGTAATTTGCCTTTACATTTTATGAATAAATATTTTGGCAGGCTTTATCTTGATTGTTGGATGTGATTGTAGTGGGAAAGAAATACATTAGGTTCTGATTCACATCTTACATACTTACCAAAAAAGAAGATATTCATATCTTAAACAATACGAGGGAAAAAGATAAAGGTAAATAAAAGAAAACTAGTCTTTTTTTTAGAATAAAGAAAAAGATAGGTTTTTTTTTTTTTTTTTTTGAGAAGGAAAAAAGAAAGCTAGTTAAAACAATGAGATGTATGGGTCTTATTATTTATGTGTGTTACAAAGTAAAAACTATTACGCTTTTATTATTCAACATATATGCAGCATGCATCCTTAATTTCACTGAGTGGAGTAATTAACTCCCAAAACACGACTAACAACTCATCTGTTCATTCCCATCACAAGCATTGAAATAGTCTTCCACTTTATCAATTTGCATCTGTACATCAAAATCTGATCGATCATAAGAAATTTTAACAATTTTTTTATGAATTACGAGTAAATATTAACCCTAATTGTATTGCATTCATAAGGTATATATATAATACAAAAAAAAAAAAAAAAAAAAAGTTAAAGAAAAACATACTCAATCCTCTGGCTTCCAGGTGTTAATATATATATATATATATATATATATATATATATATATATATATAACTTATGTAATATGAGTATGAGTTCATGGTAAAAATATAACACAAAGGAACCTATTTTAACTCCTAAGGTTTGGAATAAAATGAAACTATTTTCGCCCAAAATAAGCATTCCCTAAGTGAGTGGAGCATGTGAGCAATTTTATAAGAGTAGCTAGGCAAAGTCCCCCTCACGATTTCATTTTAATCCAAACTTTAGGAGTCATTGTAACAATCGAAAGCTTGTGTTGTGAATTGTGATAGGGCTAGCCACACAGGATCAATGTTCTTCACTCTATAAGAAAATATTAGGGGCTTCAAATTTCTACGTAAAATGCAAACTCTGTAAATTTGGTAAAACACAAACAATTGGATTTTAAATTTTTAAGCCAAACTTTATAATATTAGATGTAACAATTATAAGTTGATCATTAATTTGTGATATGGAAAAATTGTAAGAATATACATTATAATATATCGTAATTTATATTTTGATCATACCAATTACATTTTTCAATAAAATTTAGTATTACTTTAATTTTCTTCTTCCGAAAACTGAATTAACGACTCCATTTTAAGCCCTTCATTTGTGATGAATATATCATACGAATATACCATTCCATATTGGGGGCCAAAATATGAACCAAAACATTTTTCAAGATTTAAAAACTAGAAATATAATTAATTTAAAAATAAATTAATATGAAAAATCATATAAGCATTAGCACACTAATAATGTAGTATTAAAAATGCAAAATAATTATTTCTAAATATAATTCAACTCAATCATCTATTAAAGTGTAAATCAACATTTTATAAATCTCAAAAGTCATTTTTGTAGTAATTTTTCAAGACTTCATAGAAGGTGTTGTTGTGTTTGTGTGTGTGTGTAGTTTTTTTTTTTTTTTTTTTTTTTTTTTTTTTGAATCCTAGTTTTGAGATATTATATTGGAAGAAGTCAATGGCTTGTGAAATTGTAAGAACTCAAAAGCTTACATGGCATCATATTATGAGAACATCCAAAATCAAATATATATATATATTATATATATATATATATATATATATATATATATATATATAGGTGATATATATGGTATAGGAATTTTACATATTAGAGACTATATGTTTGCGCCGAGTGATTCAATATTTGTATGTACACATATCATTAGAATTAATATTTATTTTGTCATGTAACTCGTTAAGATTGTTAATTCACGTTAACTGATCAGTCCTTTCATAATTCTTTTAGTGATAGCAATGTCACTACGACTTACTAGAAGTACGTAGTATTTTTGTAGTTTGTAACTATAATACTATGAAACTTAGGTTGGGAGAGAGAAATTTTGTTTCTAATTTGCTAGTGTGTTTTTGTGTTGCCAAAAGGTCATATCAAATAATAAGTCTAAAGTTGTTATCTAATTTTCTATTATGTTTTGATCTTGCCAAAAAAATTATTATTGAAACAGTTGATTGGGTTGTGTCCAAAGTCCCAACAAATAATAGGTGAAACGATACAATCTAAAAATGATAATGTTGGAGAGATAGCAACGTAGGAAGAATCTGATTAAGTAGTTAATATATATATAATTTATAGGAATACCACCTATTTTAAAAGATTAAAATTATTAGTTTAAACCAATCATGTTATATTAACTATATACTATTGTCATTATTATTCAATATAGGAATTCGCCAATCACACAAATATAATAGTAAAAGAGTAATAGTATAATTATAAATTATTTTACAACATCTTCACAAAATATTAATATGACCAATTCTTAATGATTCTCATTTGGACCCACCACTACTAACTTTTTTCACTTACCAAAAATCACTTACCACATCAACTGTTTATAAACAATCAACATTTAAGAATTATGAATTAATGTAAAAGCATTATATTGATCATTCCATAATAAAGAGCCATTGAGAATGATTAAAATTAATGCAATAGTTAGGAATTTATATTCCGTAATAACATAACATTAGTCTAATTGTGAACATAAACTTTTAGAGTCAAAGTATGATGGGCCACAACAAAATGGTTAAATTTGTATAGGGGATGGATGTAAAGAATCACAAATAGATTATTGGGCAATTTATTATGTATAATTAATGAATGTAACACGTAATACTTAATCGCTCCTGTCCATTGAGTTGTTTGATGATGGTGACTTATGACAATACATCAATCTGACATACATAAAATGAATTTTTCCCAATTAGCACTCTATGAATTTTGCTCGATTAACACTTCATTCCATCCATTCAGTCCATATAGGTGCACTTCGGTCAATTCGATCTATTTTGGTCCATTCAGTTCATATAATCTAAATTAGTCCACTTTGGTCCACCTCAGTTCATTTCAATTTCATTCAGTCCACCTAGGTTCATTTCAGTCAATTTAGGTCCGTTTTGGTCCATTAGTTCATTCGGACCAATTCAGTCCATCAAGGCTATTCAGTCTATTTTGGTTCACTTCAGTCCATTCAATGAAATTCAGTCCACTTCTGTCTATTTTAGTTCAATTTGGTATTTTTCAGTTTAATTGGTCCATTCGGTTAGTTTGGTCCATTCGGTCCACATCAATGAAAGCTAAAATGTTTTGCATCTAGTAATTCAATCTTTCTCCTATTCTATTTCTTTCTTTTTTTTTTTTTTTTTTTTGTCTATTCCTCTCCTGAAAATTAAACTCACTAAATGAATTCAACCATGAATCATCCTCAAGTTTTTTCTTCCTCTTAGCACAGCACGCTTTCCCATCTTTTAAACTCTATGATTTAACTCAAAGGTACTAATCTCTTCCCTTTCTTTTCTTAAGCACAATTGGCTCTTACACCTTGTAACTTTTACAGCTTTCAAACTTCAATTTTATGAGCTAAGCCTGCAATGGTTGAGAAGAACATATGAACGAAACTGATTTGAACATCACCAATGGGATGAAATGTGGCATGTGTTGGAGGTCAATCGAAGGTATTGAGGTTTCATCAGAGAAAGGACAATCTATATAAATTCTTAGTTCTAAAAAAGGTTATAACTTTTTCTATATTTTTTTTTCTGACTAAACAGAAACGTTATTTGGTACGATATTGAATTTTGTGTATAGAGTAGTGGTCTAACTTGTCATAATCATAGAAGGATTAGATTTAGAGTTTAAATTCTGTCTAGATGTGGTGTAAACCAAGGGGTTTATGCCACCAATAATATAACGCCACGTCAACAATCAATTAAAAATATCATTAAAATGAAAAAAAAAAACAAAAACAAACAAACCAACAAAACAATGAACGTTATGTGTTGATGTTAGCAACGGTGATGTTATCGAAGGCACAAAGAAGCTGAAGAAACCACCATCGGTGATTTTTTTTTTTTTTTTTTTTTTTTTGAAAATGAATATTCATTCATAAAAGAAAGAAACGTTACAGCCAAAAACAAAGCAAGAGGATAGAAAAGAGGAAGAGCACGACACAAGCACCAAAAGAGACCATGAACTAAGACACTAGCAAAGAGGACTGGAGATTTGAGAAGCTGGGTTGGAACAACTCTAGAGATAGTTAATGACCTGTTATGTACAAAGACACCATGACCAGGTCAATGATTTGGTCATTTCTCTTCCTCCTTCTAAATTTTATTTTACCAAACCTTAAAAACAAAAACAAACCCCACAGCCACAATAGACCAAGAACCCAGGTTCAAAAACACACATGCACAAAAGCTTCAAAATTTAATCACCGACAAACAGCGGAGACACCAAATCTTTGTCTTCCCCCACCAAAATCCACACCTTTATCCCATATGCAAAACTTGAGCCAAACGCACAAACTTGCACACAACCCAGATTGGATATATATCTTAAAAAGATTGTACCTTGGATAATGAAATTTGGGAAAAAGAAAAAAGAAACTTAGGTCAGTAGCGACTTCTCCAGAGGCTTTTGGGCAGCATCTCTGGCGGCAGGGGCTGTGTCATAGCTAGCTTGGAGGTTTGGTCGGTTCTAACTTTTGAGGAAGATACAATTTTGGTGCATGAATTTTTAGAGGCATAATTATGTGTGATAAGTTTTATTCTTTAGTTTGTAATCAGCTGATGAGGTGCAATGTGATTGATGCGCGTAAAATTAGGGTTTTATGCCCCATCTGAACAGAATTGGCGCTTTTAGATTTACCTTTTAGATCAATTGGCACTTCATTATATTTCTAACAAAGTCATCCAAGATTTAAATTCTCATTCTTTATTGTTGTAATTATAAATAAATTTTTTAAAAAAGGTTATAAGTATTTTTTTTAAAATCAATAACGTGTCATAATCATGAAAAGCATGTGTTTAACCAATTAAACTTATTACTTTTTGTGTCTTGTTTGTATTATAAGTGGTTGATTAATTAGTGCGTAACCTAACTATCAAATGGGTGAAATGATATAATTTAGGGCAAATTATAATTTACCCATATGTGGTTTAGTCGAAATTTAAATTGCTTACTTAGGGTTTAAAATCCTATAATACAAGTGTTCCGTTAGATTCTATTTTATTTTATCTAACCTTGTATTTTTATGTTTTTTATGTTTTTGAAGGAGAGAGACATGTGAGCAAAATTACATATTTAGTCATGTTTTTAACAAATGTAGGTTATGAAACTCTAATTAAACTAACCTTAGATAGGTAAAGTGTAAAATTTCAAATTATAAGTTAAATTTTGGCCAAATCACAAGTGAGTAAGTTGTAATTTGCACTGTTATTTAATATTAGTTGATTTGATATAAATTTCTAAAGGTTATGTGTAAAGTACTTTCATTTAAAAAGAGTTGCATGAAAGAACACATTTACTTGGTTTAATTGCAACTCGTGCCATAGCAATGAAAAATGATACGTTCCAGTGCTCAAAGTTAAATATGCAGCAAAATTTGAAAACGTAGAAAGTATTTAAAGCATTTCATTGTTCTTGCAATGAGCCATCTAAGAGTCATTGCTTTGGGCAAAATATGGTACCTCTTGAGGTAAGTAAAGTCATGTCTCTTTGTTATGGCTTTTAAAATTCTACTATCGTTCTTTGGTATATTATAACCTATTAGGAAAATTAAGTCTAATTGTAAGGGTAAAATTTGCATTGACAAGAACTTGTAGGAAGTGATTTTTGCGATGACTAGGTGAAAAAAAGAAGAAGAAGTTAATTGTAACATTATATTGATCAAAATTCTTGTACTAAAATATGTGAAAGTATAGTATGGTTCAAAATATGAGTGAGTACTCGTTAAGGAATTGTTGTAGCCCTAAGTGAGCCCATCTTAAACATAGCAAGAAGTACCCACTTGCTTCTAGGACTAGGATGCAATCAGATTACTACATAGTTTTACTATCGAAGAAACAACATTACCAATTGCAGGGGTCTAACTTGTTATAAGTTTATATCCATAACTTTACTAGTACTTTAGTGTAATTTTAATAAAAACATCCAAAATTCAAATTTCTCTATTCCAATTTTAAAAATCTTAAATTATTATTTTTTAAGAACAAATTATTAGTGTTTTATAATAATTATCTTTGATGTCTCAAAATTATTTGAAAAATGAAATTTCAAAATTTTAATTTATTAAGGTCCAATCATCAAAAAATGTGTTTAACCAATCAGAAGATGAACGAAAATTTATCATTTTACGTGTCTTTATTGTGTTTTAACTGGTTGATTTGTACGTGACCTAATTATCAATAAGTGAAAGATATAAATTACTTTTCTATTGGTTTGATATTTCATAATATGTACTCTTCGAAATCTTATATGAAAAGTGTTTTCATTAAAAAAGAGTCACATGAAAGAACGCACTTAATTGGTTGAGTAGCAACTCATGCCATAGAAATGCAAGAGGAAAATTTAAAAACTTGAATATGAAAGCATCTTATTGCTCTTTCCATAACAAAGGAGCCATCTAAGACTTATTGCTCTGAAGGTAAATGATACCTCTTGAAGTAAGTAAAGTCATGTCTCTTGGTTATGACTATAAAATTCGACTATAGTTCTTTGGTATTTTATTTTGCCTATTATCTTTTTTTTTTTTTTAATTTTTCATACAAAATAAAAATTCTACTTTACCATAATTTAAATGTATATGTATGTGAAAATTTCTTTCTGAAGACTTAAACTCCGATCTTTACTCCCCACACCCCACAAGCATTTATATTTGTAAAATGATCATCGTACTAAAGGTGTGCAATGGTGCCTATTAGTTTATTAAAGTCTAATTGCAAAGGTAAAATTTTCATTGGCAATATATAACTATTAAGGAATTTTTTTTTTTAAGTATAACTGGTAAGGAAATTTATAGACTTATCGCACATATCATTTGCTATTAAATTTTCTTTTATCTTTCTATCTTTGGATGTCAAAAAAATATTCTTTTATTTTTCTTCTCAATCAAACAAATAAAATTTTTATTAGTTTTCTATTCTTTTATTTTTCTATCCTTTAAAGTAAACACACATGGTAAAAAACTAAATCTAATATATATATATATATATATATATATATATATATATATATATTCACTTTTCTACCCTCCTAATATTTTTTATCTCACTTTTCTATTCTTTCAACCAATAAATATCATTCTATTGTATTATAAATCCCGAACACAGTTCCCACACCCCTCCTCTCCAATTTCTTCTACAAAAAAACTAAGGGGAAAGGGTGTGACAAGTAGAAAGTGATGGTACTAAAAATAAGGGGAAATGAATTTCTTCTTACCACGCTGGAATGCTAACCAATTAGTTCATTCAATCCATGTTATAAAATTATATTCCCTTGTTTATTTGCCTCAATCTGAAAAAATTTCATGCTGAAACTCAATGCCAATTATCCAAAGAAAATCAAGAGGGAAGGGAGAAAAAACAATGCTATTGACGTTGTGACGCACTGACATGCAAAAACCCTACTATATATCAACGGTTAGCTATTTTCCCACGTTTACGTTCTAAAAATCTCTCCATGTCTACCAGACCTGTGTGACTTCTTCAAATCAAATGAACCAATAAGAAAACCGCATGTCTGATGTCTCTTCCACTGCTATAATTATTAATTATACACAGTAGGTCCTTCACAGGCAAAACGTGCTCGCTACACTTGAAAAAACTAGAGGCAAGGAAATGATTTAGGCATAGAATGCAATGACTGTGCTTTGTAATTACACAATGAATGCAGAACTTTGAATTTTGTAACTTGAAAGCTTGGCCAGTATTAATTAATTGTTCTCTGATCTGACCACTAGTCCCCACTTACATTTTGGATAAATTTCAAATGTTTTCAGCCTAGCTTTTAAGCACCAACGTTTTCATTTTAAAGTCATGTGGCTTTCGCACCCAACTTAGCTTGTACTGAGGTTATATAAATGACTCCTGAAATTATTGTAAAGGTATTGGCTTCCTTTACTTACGTCCTCTCTTCAAAGCTTAATGCTTAAACCAACCGAAAGTTAATCGCCCTCTAGTCTAAATAAAGGGTTTATACCCTGAAATTTGCATAACAAGAACAAATTTTGTTACAAGAACTCCAACAACTACTTTATACCCTAGCCTGGCTTTCTTTCCAAAGGATGGGGTTTATCCTAAAGTAACTTAATAAGATTTTCATCATTACATATTAGAAAAAAAAATTGAAAGAATTCCAATTCTCTAACACATTTTCCCATGCATAAATTAATTCTATTTTCTCTTAGTGCCTATAACTACTGCTCGACCTGATTCTCCTACTTTTGTTGCTTTGTGGCCATAGATGAACGTGGAATGGAAGTATAGAACTTTTTTGGTGCATGTCAATGTTAAATGGCATTCTCTAATGAACAAGGATAATCGAATAGAACAATTGTTTTTTTTTTCGCAAATATTCTTTGCTTGAACTTGAGGATCCATGATGGGTGGATAATAACATTTTGATTATATATAGTTTGAGATAAATTTCCATAGTACCATAGAAACAACCCAAACAAGATAAGAACTGCCTGGAGTATTTAACAACAGAAGCTACGTTGAGGATTCTTATTTTCTCAATCAATCATCTATGCTGCCTTTTCCCTTGAGAATCATTGACTTTCGCTATTTGCCTTGAGAATAATTAGCCAGCAAATATCATATACTATTCTTCCACTATATAGAACTTATGGGAATGTGCTTGGATCATATTTTCTGATTTTGTTTTCCTTTGTAACTCAATAGTCTTAGAAACACAAACCATTATACAAGAGAATATCAAGGGAGAGAATTTGAAGAAAAATCGGATTAACTAATTTCCTTAGCAAATAGCACTTTTAGTTTCACTAAGAGTCCAGGCTCCACTTTTTATTTTTATTTTGAGAATCAGGCTGCAATTAGATATATCATATATGGTACAACTAGCATAAATAAGCAAAAAGAAGAAATTAAGTTAAAGTGGTATGGACTTGCCATATAAAGAACAAGAATAAGCGAGTTGAGAGAAATCACACTACAAGAACTTCGCTGGAAGTAACTATTTCTGCCAATTTTAAATACTTACCGTAAGTCCTATTCCCAACATATACAACCAATGACAGTCACATTTATACTACTTATAAACGTATTCAATGTAGAGCTTAAATTCTATTGGGTCTTGGTGTAAAACTTTTGGATTAATTTCACTCTCAAGTCTCAATATCAACATGTCTTGAATCCCTTGTTGTTTTTGGATTTTCCAATGTGCATTAGGCTGTTAAATTATTGGTGGTTTCTTTGATCACCGACACTACAATTGTTGATTCTTGAACAAGTTGGACAAGAATTTCAAATGATGCGTCCATGGGGGATTTCATTGGTGCTTCATCGATCAGTATTCCAAAATAATCTTATAGAGCATATATGAACTCCACTCAATTGGTGCATAATCACAATGCATTTGCGATTTGAAACCATTCTTATGCCTTTCCTTAATTTCAAGGAGCAACAATGAAAATCATGTGGTGTTATAAGGTGTAGTAGAGAACAAAGAATTCATGACCTTGAGAATCCATGAAAAATGATCTTTGCCTTTGAATCTTGATCGTCTAAAATGACAGTTTAGTCAAGTTGAAGAGCCAAGCCACTTGAACATAAGAGGCGAAAGACATTTTGGAGTTCATTTTTCTTCTCATTATGCCATCAATGTACATAAAAAAAATAGCTGAGAATGAGATAACCTTATAATTACTATTTAATCCTTTTAAAAAAAAAAGGAATGAACTCTTATCTAAGTACAATTTAAAAATAAAAGCAAAGTTGAATACAATTTGAAATAATGCAAATTCTAATCCACTAACTAGATAATAATTTAAATTTCAAACTTCATCAATTTGAACCGATAAGCTCGATCAGCGCCGGCCAGGTCATAAGAATATTTCTATTATTAACAATATTGCATCTAAGCTATAGCCCAACTGTTCTTGTCGTATACCCATAGTGTGGATAATTTGTTACATCAAAAATTAATTTTCCCGGGTGCAAAGGAGGTGAATTGCCTATAGATTAGTACTCTCGATGTAATTTATGGTTTGATTTCTGAGACTTGACTCCCTTGTGCTTAAATTCATTGGCTAGTTTAGTTAAATTTAACAAAATTTAACGATGTAGCTAGAGCCAATAGTAATGTCGTAAAACAATTTCTCTAACCCACCATAAACATTTGCCATAAACATTTTTAACACGCAACATTGGTTGTAATCATCTATTAATTTAGGTGGTAAGTAATATCTTTAAAAAAATGTTCCTCCAAAATTTTTGTTTGTGCGTGTTTTTAATATTGAAATTTGATATGTCAAAAGTGGTTTCACAACTCTTACTTCTTCGGATAAATTTTTGTTTTTATTTTGTAATCAAGCAACTTATCCTTTCACCCTCATCGTGGCGTCTCCCATAAAGCGCTATATATGTAGTATATACAAAAACAAAAAATCTCATATTTTATATTATCCTCAGGTGTGTGATTTCTTGATTCTTTGTAGGAAGTGTTTGGAGTCTCAATATAATAATACAACATTACCTTATTTAAGAACGTGATAAAATTAAGGTAATATAATATATTTTCTAATTTTAGATTACGGTAATGTTAGAAAAAATAAAATAAACAAAAAACTTTAATATCATGTCATTGTGTTGTATATCACGTTAAGGACATATCACAACAAACCAAATGTCTCCGTATTATTATTTTTAGCTGCTCAGATAGTTTGGCATATATATAATATATAGTATATACTTATAGCTCGTATACTCCCAACCGTGTTCCTAAACTTTTGTAAAATCCCCTTTATTTTTTATTAATGAAAATATCATTACATATTAAAATAATAATGAAGAAAAAAGAATAGCCTTTCTCTAAAATTTTCCGACGCATATATTATATTCCCTTTTCTCTCATAGAGTCATAGTGCCTAGAAATACTGCGTGACCTAATTTTCCCACTTCTGTTGCTTTGTGGTCGTAAATGAACGTGGATTGGAAGTATAATTGAACTTTTTTGATGCATGTCGATGCTACATAGCATTTTCTATTGTACAAGGATAATCGAATAAACAAAAAGCTTTTCTTTTTCTCTTCTTTTTTTCCCGGAAAAGATGCTTTGCTTGAACCTGAGGGTCATAATTGGTGGATAACAACATTTATTTTTATTAAAATTTGAGCTAAATTTCCATGATACCATAGAAACAACCCAAACAAGATATATAACAATTGTCTGGAGTATTTAACAACAGAAGCTACGCTGAAGATTCTCATTTCCTCAATCAATCATCAGCGTTGGCTTTTCCCTTGAGAATCGGTGGCTTTTGCTATTTGCATTAGGAATAATTGGCCAGAAATTATCAAATATTCTTGCCACTATATAGAAATAGTGGGTATGTGTTTGGATCATGTTTTGTGATTTTTTTTTTTCAAAAAAATAAAAATTACACTAATCCTAGAAACACATAACCATTATACAAAAGAATATCAAGGGAGATAATTTGAAGAAAAATCATATTAACTTATTTCCTTAGCACTTATAGCACATTTAGCTTCATTGAGAGTCTAGCCTCCAATTAGATACAGGACAAAGTTTAATAACAAATTTGGTTGTAGCTATATCTCTCATTAAAAAAAATTAATATGACTACATATTTTGAAAATCTAATTATTAGATTTGCATGCTTATTATGTTTTTAGCATGCATGTCAATTTTTTTTGTCAATTAGATGTAATTTACTATTCACTTCATAATCATATTTTTTATATATAATTTTAGATTATAAAAACTTAAAATAAAAACATTTTATTCATGACGTAATTATTGCTTTCTGGTCTTTTGGAAATATAAGATGAATATATAATCTCACAATAGAAATTGTCAAAATTCACATATAATAAAAATATATTAAGTAGAATTGTAGTCATTAGCTACAAACTAGTTTGGAACCGAACTTTGTCCTTAGATATATCATACAAGATATTATATTGTATAGGACAAAATTTGGTTATAAACTTTGTTATAGCCAATTACTACAAATTCCACTAACAAAATTAACATAATTATATATTTAGAAAATCCAACCATTGAATTATATGTTATTTATGTGCTTAAAATGTATGTAAAAATTTTTGGCAATCAGATATTATTTACTATTCAATAAATAATCTTATATTTATGCATAATTTTAGATTACAAAAAACTTAAAAATTAAACGTTTGATTTTTGTCACAACTATTGATATTTAATTTTCTGAAAATTTTGTAAATATGGAGGATATAAATATAATCCAATGATGAATTTTTGAAAATTCACATCTAATAAAAAATATATATTTAGTGGAGTTGTAACCATTAGGTACAAATTAGTTTGTAGCCAAACTTTATCTGATCATGTATATGTATGATACAACTAGCAAATAAGAAAAGAACAAAATTTAGTTTCAAAATTAATTGTAACCTTAGGTTACAAACTTACTTAATATCTTTTTATTGGAGGTGAATTTTGACAAATCCACCATTAGATTACATCTTCCTATTATATCCTTTATGCTTGAAAATTTTTAAGAAAATTAAAAATTAATAGCTATGTTATCAATTAATATTTTAAATTGCAAGTTTTTATGATTTAAAATTATGCACAAAATATAAGCGTATACGTCATCTAGTAAATAATATTCGATTAACATAAAATTTAACATGTGTATTAAGTGCGTAAAGAACATACAATTCAACGGTTAGATTTTCAAAATGATAAAGTTAGCTACACAATTAGTTGTAACATAAGGCTACAACCTTACTCAATATTTTTTTTTATTAGAAGTGAATTTTGAGAAATCCACCGTTGGATTATATTTTCTTCTTATATCCTCCATACTTGTAAATTTTTTATAAAATTAAAAATCAATAACTATATCATCAATAAATTGTTTAAATTGCAAGTTTTTGTAATTTAAAATTATGCATAAAATGTAAGCTTATAGATCATATAGTAAATAATATCTATTTGATACAAAATTTGATATGTGTATTAAAAATATAAAGAACATGCAATTCAATGGTTAGATTTTCAAAATATGTAATAACATGAATAATATTGAATAAGGTTGTAGCCTTAGGCTACAACCAATTTTGTAACTAAACTAATATGTATAAGGTTACAACCAATGTTGTAGCTAAACTAATATGTTATAATATTTATTTTATTGAGTAAGTTTGTAATTTTAAGTTACAACTAATTTTTAGTTAACCTTTGTCCATAAGAAAATAGAAGAAATCAAGTTAAATTGGTATGAACTTACTTGCCTTATAGGGAACAAGAATAAGCGAGTAGAGAAATCACACTACAAAAACTTTGCTGGAAGAAACTATTTTGGCTAATTTTGCATACTTATATATGGTAAGTTCTATTCCCAACATATACAGCCAATGACAGTCACATTTATACTACTTTTAAACTTATTGCATGTGTAGTTGCATAAATGTATAGACTTGCCCTTTTAGCTATACTCGCTTGTTTTAGCCTAAAAAAAATAGTCTTTTAGTTGTAACTTGTAAAGGTTGCCGTATATATCAATAAATGCAAATTTGCTGATCCAATGTATATGAGTAGAGCTGGAATTTAGCTTAAATAAAACGAGTTAATTTAACTTGAATCTGCCATGCACCATTCCACCAACCAGGGAATAAATCCTTTGGCTTTAATTAGAAGGATTAGCATTGTGTCTTATTATATATGGAGAAATCAAAATCAAAAGGTTGGAAATTCTCTATCTCTCAAAAGACAAAAAGAATGGTTCGCTTTACCATGGACTTAATTGTCATATATGTAAAAAATGCTTTTCGGCCTAAGATAAGTAACATCGAGAAATTGAAACTATTACTCTAAATGAAACCTACATTAATCTATGAAAGTCCACCGTATTTTTATTTATTGTTATTATTTGTTTTTTGGAATAAGTTTTGGAACTAAGACTTATTTGTTGTTGTTTAATTCTAACAAGTGATATGATTCTGAACGTGTTTTATTCAATTTTTGACACCCATCCCACCTTGATAATCCCTATTTATGTAAGCTAGATTATTCATCCTTCAGATGTAGTACTGTATTTGCCAATTTAAATATCAAAACAATTACTTATCCCTTTAAAACAAGGAATCAAAGGGATTCTCCTACTTTTTAAGTTACAAGTAAGACTGCCACTATATTTTTCCTATATAAATAATCCCTTCCTCCTTCAAACTCTTCACGTACATCTCTATCTTTTATCTCTATATATTTGAAATCCTTATTATTCCTCTATTAATCATCTACATCTTCATTCTTTCTTCAAGTGATCATGGCTAGGGTTCCCATCGACAGCCTTCTCCTTCTAAGGTTTGTGCCTGTTTTTTACTCTTATAGATATAATTTTCAATCATCATGGGCCATCTTCTTCTTTTGTGTTCTGGTATATAAGGGTTAATTGTTCTTGACATGAACTTTTTTTCTTTTTCTTTTTTTGGGTTACTATAGGAGAGCATACTCGGTGGCAGTGGAGAATGCAAGGGTGCAGCCGGTAGTGACAGTGGTGAGTAAGGCTGCCGAATCTGGCAGCACTGTGGCTGGAGAGCAGAAAGATATCTTTTGGATGAGAGATCCAAAGAGTGGCAACTGGATTCCGGAGAGTCACTTTGGTGAGATTGCTGTTGCAGAGCTAAGGGAGAAGCTTCTTCCCAAGAAGGAGAAACTTTGAAGAAGAATTTTGATTCGAAAACTTCACTTGACTAGGAAGAGAAATATTACGTTTTTGTTTCTAATGTTACATGCTTTTAATCTAGTAAAACATGTTTTAGGTTTTTGTTCCATCTTGTCCTTTAATAGTCCATTAAATAAAAGTAGCTTTGTTGTTCTTGGCGTCCAAGTTGATTTGGTGTGCATTATTTTAAAATTATTATACTTTAAACAATATTTTTTTATGGGAATTATACTCAACAATATTGAATATACCGAGTTGATCTTGTTGTATACACAGTGTGGATATACTTTTACCTCAAAAAAAAAAAAAATTCTAGAGTACAGAGGTAAATTGTTGTAAGTGCACAATTTGTACCCTGACCCAAACGAGTGATAGACTCAGGCCCAAAAAGTCTTATACAATGAAATTTATAGAGTATGTGTTTGAAACCTAGGTTAGGGATATTGGGGAACTGATAAACAGGCTAAAAGGTCGCAATCTATGCAAAAAATAAATGAATATGACAAAAAACTCTCCTCGGACGTAAGCCGAGGGCCACTTGTATGGCCTTTCTTTCTCTAACCAAAATATTACAATTTTTTGTTTCCAAAAGAGGTCCCCCCCCTATCTTTTCTCTCTCGTCTTCTTATAACCTTCTTCTTCTCCCCTGTTTCATCCACATGTAACACAAATCTTCCTCCCAGATACTTGTCACATCCACCACCTTCTCAAAGTCTTCAAATAATAACTGGAAGGCTAAATATTACTGTTTAAAGGTTATTTCTCCATTAATGCGGTCAGGGAGGTAGATGCAGGGCTTTTAATGCGGTGGTAACAGTTTTTTCCTCAGATATTTCTTATACGTTCCTACTTTTAACGGGTGCTTGGATAACGCCTTTATCCAACAAATCTTCCAGAATTCTGTCTCTGAACTCTTTAGCACGTCTCATAGCCTTTACTAGGCCTGATCAAGGAGATACTCTTCTTCGAACAACTTCTCGGCCCCTTGTAACGTGGACTGACCTGTGGGCCTCGAAAACTCTGATTGAACAGACTTATACCAACTAACCAGGGCCAAGGCCCAAACGTGCATTTAAGCATTTTTACCCCCCATAATTGCCTATACTTCAATTACCAATGGAAATCAAGGATTCAATTCTCTACATGGGAGAAGTTGGATATACCTATCTCTCTTCGTGGATAACTTGGATTCAAATATTCCCACACTGGCTACTAGGGAAAAAGAAAACTCCTACTCCTAGTACCCCCAACCGTGATAGAAAGAAATCGATTGAAGAAGTTGATAAAACCTTAGACTAAAAGAAATAAGAAAATCCAAAAGAAGAGTTAGAATTGCAATTGCAAAAGTCCAGAAGTATGAATACATATTTTTGGAATTGGGAGAGCAGGTCCGGAATGGAAGGGGCTTGAAAAAAAAAAAGAACAAGAGAGCAGCCTACTATAATTAATAATGTTTAAAACGCATGGTGATAATATTCACCAGGCGTCACTAGAACTAATGGTGCTTAACATGCACAATTCTTAAGGATAACATGCACTTAACTCTTAAGGATGAGGCCACAGCTTTTTTTCCCCACACACCAAAAAAAAAAAAGGATGATAGCTTTTTCTTTGAACTTTTTTACGTGAAGCTTTTAACTTATTTTCTTATGTAACTTTTTAAAACTTTTTTATTTTTCCTAAGAGCAATTTTTAATAAAATTTTAGCTATTAAGGTTTAGTTAAAAAGTATATCCAAATACACCAAAAGAAAGAGAAGAAAAATCCTACAAGAAAGTAAAGAGGGCAAGAGTGAAGCCAACTAGTGGTATGCCCCTACACAATATCCATCCAACATGTTCCATTCACCATGATTAACTCAATATATTTCAAACATCAAATTTAACGACTTAAAAACATGATTGCCGCATCACAGGGTTGCATTCTCGTAACTTATTTTCTTGTCTCTAGAGCACAGGAACGAATGAGCCTGACCTCTATGCTCTAACATCAAATGACCACAGTAAATGAGTGTAGTGGTGCCAGTAGGCCCAATACCACGACAAACAAATTATCTTATAAGGCCGGCTTATATAAAGTGCTGCACAACTTGTGTACTCGTAAGAAACTTTATTTACGATGTTTTCTCTACACGCATGGGCATGCATGTTTGCAAATAGGCCTATGTGTTTGCACGAAAAAATGACATGCATTCCTATCCATTCCAAAGTTCACGAATAAAAAACCACCAACAAAACCAAGCCAACCATTCATGCATGAATACAGAAAATTGTATCCAACTATCCATACACGACTATGACTATAAGTATAGCTGGATGAGCTCATCACTGACCTCAGAAGGAGTGAGCACACCAAAATCTGTGAAGAGTAGAGTAAGATATTGAGGAGGTGCATAATCCTTATATATATATATATATATATATATATATATATATATATATTATATATATACATATATGGGAACTTTTAAAAAAATTGTAGGTTATTTTTATAAAAAAAATGACCTATAGTGGTGTTTATAAAACGCTGATATAGGTTCTTTACAAAACACCACTATAGTGTCTTGTAAACCAAGGCTCTGCCTATAGCAGTGTTTTAGTAGTCCTAAAAAGCGCTGCTATAGGAAACTTTTTTAGTAGTCCTATTGGTTGGAACCAGAAGTTTTTTATTATGGTAGTTGTGAGATGGAAAGCTAGTCGGTTGCACGTGTTTAAAACCATAAAATGGAAATTTAGTGAGGTTGTTTTTTAATGCAGGGGTGGGATGGGGAGAAGGTAATTAGCTGAGGATATTTGGCTTTTAGCATAGTAAGAGAGGACAAAATTGTAAGTTAAAATGTGTTTAAAAGCATTTTGGAAACTAACATCTCGAGTTTTGGAAACCCAAGATGTGGGGTAAAACTTAAGTCTCAAAAGACTAGCTTTGGGCCGCTTTGTAGTTGATGACCTGGACATGAATGCCACATAGATCTCGAGTCTTAAAGACTCGAGTTCTGCCAAATAAAAATTGAATCTTTAAGACTCGATTTTTGGTGTGAAAACTATTTTTGACACATAGACCCTGAGTCTATAAGACTCGAAATCTAATTAAAATTTACATTGATCTTGATTCTTATAGACTTGAGTTTTGTTGGGCAAAATTTATTAAAACGCACACCTAATACACAGTTGTTCTTTGCTCTCACTCTCTCACCCACAATCCTCACTTTGCTCTCTCACTCTCTCACCCACTCTCTCACCCACACTTAGCCTCACACTCCTCACTGCCTCACTCAACCATAACTCTCATACTCTCACTCACCACATTGCCTCTCACACCGCTCCTCCCTCTCAACAAATTCATATATCAGGTAAGGGTTTTTTGAGGACTTTGTCATTGTAGTGGAGATCATTTGTTGTTGGGTGTGGGTTAAAGAGTTTGACTATTTATTTTGTAGATAGTTAACATAACTTAGTTAAGATACTAATATTGTTAATTATAGAACTTTTTTTTGTTAGTGTTAATTTTTTTAGTATTTATTTGCATGGTTTTTGTTATCATGATTCATCATTTGTAGGCTCTTATTTTTATCATGATCTTACAAGGGTTTTGACTTTATTCATCATTGTTTTGGGTACGAAATGGGTAGTGAATGAATTGTAATGAAATGGGTATGTAATTCATGCCCTTTGAATGGGTATATGAGTATGAAATGGGTATGTAATGAAATGAGTGACTTACTCATGCCCATCGAATGAATTGTAATAAAATGGGTATGTAATTTATGCCTTTTGAATGTGTGATGAAATAAATTTTTTTGTATTGCGTATGAAATGGGTAAGTAATTATGATTAGATAATTTTGGCTTTTTTTTGTTGTATTGGGTATGAAATGAGTAGTCTTAGCATGACGGAAAAATGATTTAGCTATGAAATGTGTAACGAATGTGTAATGGAATTCATGCCCTTTGAATGAATTGGAATTTGTACTTTGTGTAGTTTGACTAGATAAAAATTTTTTTAACTAACGCAGTAACTTGACTCGAACAGGTTCACAATAACTGTAATTGATATAATCCTACATGAACAGTGAAACAGCAAGAGAGATGACAAACCATGAATTGATTGGCTGTATCCTTGTGAATGTGATCATTGTCTTCATGCTTTTGTGGGCTATTTACACCTGAATTAGACTTTCAATGGAACCTAGAGAAGACAGCAAATACCATTTCCTAACTTTCTCAATTGGAGTTATCACCATTGTCTTTGGTTTCATATATTTCATCTTTGGACTTACAATAACGTTAGAGAGAAGGGGAAAGAGAGAAGGGGAAGCAGCATCCATAAAGGCCACAACACAAATGTTAAATGTTTGGTTTGACTTTGACAATTGACAAACAAATTTATACTGCATCATGTATTATTGTGATGCTATACTTGAATTATTTTCTTATCATTCAAATAATTATTGGAATCTACAACAAAATGATCCTATTGATCAGGATGCACAATAAAGATTGTATATATACAATTTTGCACTTCTCAACAATTATGAGTTCAGACCATTAAACAAAGTCAAACCATGGTTTGGGAAACTTTTTTTATTTGATAGTTACAACAGGGGAGGTGGATTCAAACCCCAAATGTCTCTATTTATAACACCTAGATTAGTCAGCTGAGCTATAAGGCTCTTGGCAACCATGGTTTGTGAAACTTTCTTACATTAAGAAAAATTCAGATTTTGTTTGGGCATCCCATCCTATTTTCTGACTACTTTAGCTTTACACATCCACGACCTTCTAATTACTTATCAGATCATGGTTGCAAGATGAGAGCAAAACTTTACATAAAATAGTCCTCATGTGATGTCTAGCACCTCTCTCCACTCCTATATATATATATATATATATATATATATATAGTTGGCCAAAAGAAGGAAGGATGCCCCACAAAATTGTTTTTCAAATGCATCTAGAGGATGTTTATATAATCTTAACTGCTTAAGCCAACTAAACCCTACCACTACTATGAAAAATTCTAGTTAACCTCCTCTTGATTTTTGACCTACTACGATACAATAGCAAGAACAACAACCAAATAAAAAATTCTAGTTATCCTCCTCTTGATTTTTGACGTACTACTATACAACAACAAGAACAACAACCAAGCCTTAATCTCATATAGCACTCACGTGTATTCTTTTTCTCCATTCTATCCTATCCAAGACCACACTCCTTGTAACCTCATTTCCTAGTTTCTTACTCATACCACTTAACAACTAAGTAAAGAACTAAACAGAATCTCCAATTCTAATAACACCAATAGAATTCTAAACACGGTAGTCTCTCTTATATGTATGAATAAAAATGACAACTTGACAATGAAATAGAGCTTCAAGGAATCACATAAACAATAAAGCAAATCATTTTTCATTAAAACAAAGAGAACCCAATATAAAAAAAATAAATATAAAAAAAAAAAGTTTGAAACATTCATTAATGGATTCCTAACAACTTTATGACAAAATGTATAGAATCTAAGTACAAAAAACCATAGATGCTAATTCAAAATACCATAGATGTCAATTACAAAAATTCAAATTTATACTCAATAAATGCAGAATTAGAAAATTATATAATAAAAGCAATGAAAAAAAAACCAAACTAGATTAAATATCAATGTATATAATTCACACTAATTTCATAACAACAATTCACACTAATTTTTACGTGGCTAAATTTACACTATTGAAATTCACACTAATTTCATAACAACAATTCGAATGCTCAATTTGTAATAAAAAAAAATCATTTTTTTATTTACTCATTTTCTAAACAACCAAACAAAATAATATACATTCTTCACTGAAATGACAAATGATCATTTCCTACCTAAATCCTCAATTTTTTTTCTCGGAAACCAAACATGAATTACCAAAACCCAAAAAGATCTGAAATTGAAAAACGAAAAACCCTAGGTAACATCATGAAATTCCAAAATCTAAAATTGGGGAGAGAGAGAGAGAGGAATCTAAGAAGTAAAAATGACAACGTATTGAGTAGAGAGAGATAGTACCTTCGGCATGGTGGATCAATGGGAGCAGTATTGAGAGAGGAAACTGTTTGAGTGACTGATTAAGGAAACTATTTCAGACTGAGTGAGGAAACTGATTCAGACTGAGTGATTTACTCAAGTGAGTGAGTGAGTGAGTGAGTTTGAAAGTGACTTTGAGAGGGCCAAGCGAAGTTTGAGTGAGTGAGAGTGTTTGACTGAGTTTTGGTGTGTTTAAACTTTGAGAGTGTGAAAGTGTTTGAGTGAGACATTTGAAAGTGTATTTTTGGTATATAATCTGTAAATTTCAAGTCTTATAAACTCAATTTCTACGTGGCTAAATTTGCTCCATGGGAAAAATTTGTCCACATAACGATATCCACAAAAACACTAAAATCAAGATTTAGAAGCTCGAGTTCTAATAAAATCTTAAGATGTTAGTTTCCAACATTCTTTTTAAACTTGATAACTAACGAAAATGTTAGATATTTAATGCTAAATGGGAAAAAAAATTCGTAATTAGCTAGCTGTTTTTGAGGAAGAGCAAAATCAAAGCGTGAAGCTCTATTAGCAGTAAGCACAAGGGGAATTCATCTTCCCTCTCTGCCTTATGAGTCACGATTTGTGTGCAACACCAAGGTCCTTAAAAAAGTAGCTAGTGATCTAGCATACATATGCTCACTCCTCGTCCATTTCCAATCACAAGACGTAATATCTTAAAAGAAAAATGGTTTTTTTTTTTTTTTTGGGTACCGCGCGCGAGTAGTTGATCACTATGTGGCAACTATGTAAGAATGGTGAAACACGCTGCTGCCAAATCAAAGCGTATTGATAAACGACAATGTTAGCAAAATATCTTTGAGGGAAGCCCACTTAAGATTGTGGATTTGTGATGGCCTTGTCTTGTAGTGACGGACAAAAAAAGAAAGTGACATATTACAATGATACGTGATATTTATCTTACAATCGAAAGGGAAAGAAAAGAAATCGAGCACTCTTTTCTTTGGTTGAGAAAAAGCGCTACTTCAAATCATCTTTATCAGCTTGTTTTATTATACTCTTGAATATGGAAAAAATAGTACTGCGCAGCAGAAATTTCATCTGCTAATTACCATAATTAACAAAAAATCCCAACTCTTTCACCTTTCCCTTCCCACTCTCTACATCATCTTCACTTGCAAATACACAATAAAAGAGTGTTGAACTAACTATATATGATTCTATGACACTATCGCCCAATTTATTTGACAACGGATTGGCCTAGGCTCATGTCTCTGACCTATTTCCTCAAGGAGTATTTGAGTCTCACGTCTGCCACTATTGCAACAATGTCTATAAGATGCCACCATGTTCTTCGTAGAAGTTTCTAATTCTCTCATTTCATCCAATACAATTTGTCTGTTCCGGCACTCTATGCTGCAAAAGCCTTGGTCACCCCTGCATTAACATAGCATCAATTAGTTTCATCCATAGCATTGGAGCACAAAATTTAGTGAAGGGCAAGACTTAAACACAATAATGAACTTACATATTTTACAAAATACTATCATACTAGTAAGATAACTTTCACTCTAATTAACAACAAATGTAATAAGATTAATTACCTGTACATGTACACATCTTTATCAAGGCTTAGTTCCTTATCACATAGGTGACACATTTTTAGAAAGCAAGATTCATGAGATTTGGTCTGAAGATGAGGTGGGAATTGAGGATGAGAGGTGGGTTGGGTTAATTTCAATGCGGATTTCACAAGGATATTGGATTTACCATGTGAAACCTGTGTAAGGATTCGTAACCCCACAGCTAATGAAGTGCCGTTGTTTGAGACTGCTTGGCCTGCATAGCTGGACTTATTGTGTTGTTTACTCTGCTTATTAACTTCATCTTCCATTTTGAAGGGACTCTTGAACTTTAGAAGCATTTTGTTTATTATGCAGAGAGAGAGAGAGAGAGACAGAGAGGAATTTGATGAAGTTGGGAAGTGGTTGAGTGAATGAAATTTAAAGGCATTTGGTCCGCACACAGAAAAATAATGATACAAGGCAAACGACAGGTTTTACTGTTGTTGGTACTTTTTTGTTTCCCCACGTGCTTCATTTTCATTTGTATATAATAATTTTATAATCTTTACTTTATTTTGCATTGCATGCTTTGTCTAAAGACTAAAGGTTAGGCACAAATTATATTGTAAAAAATTATAGTTCATATTCAACATCTTTCAAACCTTTGATTTTACGGACCCGCCAAGTAATAAACACTATAACATGGGATGAGAAACGTGAAAAATGTGCAAGTAGAAGTAGAAGGAACAGGCGGAGTTTAATTCAATTCATCATATATAGGGTTGACCCAGACATCGAGAAAAAAAATAGGACGGTGGTACGGAAAAGCCAAAAATGCTGGACGTGTAAAGTGAAAACATCACGCACCGTTGGATTTGTGATTTGTCAGTGATGTAAGATGATCTTTTACAAGGTTTGGTGGGTGATTTCAGTTTTAGGGAGGGACAATATAGAAGATAATAATAAGAAATAATCTAAAAATATTAATCAATAGAATTAATAAAATTATAAATAGTAGTAATTGTCATACAAAATCTATTAATATTAAACAATTGTAAAACATCCTATTTATAATTACTAAAGATTGATCATCATAGTTACTAAAGTTCAGATATATAATTTGATTCCTCAAAATAAATTAAAAAAATAAATTTCAACTTTTATTTCTCTATTATTCTAATTATTTAAAATTTGGATTTCTCCGAAAATGCAAGAGAATGAGGAAAAAAAGATAATGTTTTACTTGCATACAAGACATTATTATTATTATTATTATTATTATTATTATTATTTTATGTGTAAAGTTTGACATAAGGGTGAATTTTTCGTGTCTTGATTTGATGATAAAAAATTACCATCAAGAGCAAACGTTATAAGTTAAAATTCTAAAAAAAAAAAAAAACATAAGGATTAATATTGTTTAAAGTGGAAGGAGTTGTTTTAATAACACTACAAAATCTCATAATATTTTTACAATAAATTAAGATGTCAATATCTCTCAAAAAAATTGAGGTGTCAATAAATTATTGGTAAAAATAAAATAAATTATTCTAGGCTTATTTTAACTAAAAATAAGAGTATTATAAATATATTGAAAATTTATTGTGTTTTTAAACTTTTAAATCTGTGTAATTTTTTTTTTTTAATGTCAAGATACAGTTTGTGCAGAACTCAACTTTATTAAAGTATATAACGGATTTTAGAAAGATATGACGTATGCAATTGTGGTGATGACGTGTGAGTTTAACGGAAAAATAAATAAATAAATAAATAACGGATATTTCAGGAGAAGTCAGTATAGGGTAGGTGCCCCCCTCTGGCTCTGCCCCTAGTGCCTACAGAGAGAGTACAGTCCTATCTGTTGGCTTGGGGTGAGATGGGTCCAGGTCCAGCACTCACAGATCCATGCATGTCCCATGGGTCTGAAAAGTGGTGCTTTTGCAGCCACGTGATTGCAAAAATTAAATATAAAATAACGATTTATTTTGTGTTTAAATATTTATTTAATATATTTTATGTGTATTTATTTATTTTTTATTTAATACATGTTATTGTTTCAAAAACATTTAGAGGAGCATTCTCATCCAATTATATAAAATTCATAAAAATGCATATATATATATATATATATAATTGTAGCTAAAAGGAGAGGGGGGATTAGCTTCTTTTGATTCTCTTTTGCATAAAATTATACACAACGCTACAGTACTTATCTAAATATATACAGGCATTTCTTATGCAAAAAGCTTCTCCCATTTTACTTTTCTCGATCTTCTAAACTCATTTGCATAGAAAAATAATTGCTTTAAAAGGGGAGAAATTGCTAATATCAATATAAATAAAGTTACGACCATGTTAGTTTAGTTAGTTCACATATATTTCATAATTTCTACTATTTTTTTTTTTTTTGATAGGTAATTTCTACTAATTTAAGCACGCACAATTTTTTTTTTTTCAATTTTATACATCTGTTATTAAATTTACTTTTTTTCCGTCTGATTTTTTTTTTTTTTCAAATGTTGTCAAAGAAATTAAATATGAGAAAAAATGACATATTCCATATTAATTTTTTGACTTTTGACAAGTATTCCAAATAAATATTTTTTTCATATAAATTTTATAGAAAAAAAAACCATATTTAAATTATTAATTTAAAGGAATAAATGCATTTATCCCATTAACATATGGAAAGTAATTAATACATTGACAAAAATAGAAAGTTTTTTTTTAATTTTTTAATTTTTATTTTTATATAAAATAAAAATTCTACTCTAACTTAATCTAAGTGTATATACAAAACTTTTTCCTAGAAACTTGAACCCCTACCCTTGTCCTCCATACCTCACAAGCTACATGCATCAAGCATTTATACTCGTGAGGTGACCACCACACTAAAGGTGCGCAATAATCATAAATACAAAGTTTTGATAAGGTAGAAGGTTAAGTAAAGAAAACTTTTTTTTAATTATTCTCATGGAATATGCCACCTTACAAAACTTTACGCCACAATGACTAAGATTCATGTTGGTTCCATTTAGTTTAATTGGAAAAAATATTTTATTCTTAAATAAAATATGTGAGATTTAATCAACGCCTACACCCCAATTAATTTGTATCATACCCTAATAAAATTGAGCAATCATTATGTAGTAGGCAGAATAAATTTGAAATATTACTGTATCTATAAAATAATAAACAAATAAAATAATACTGAAATTCCTGCAAAAACCTACACACAAAAAAGAATCCAAAGCTCCTTTTCACACATATAATAAATACTATTAATTTTTTCAATAACTCACACGCAAAAGTATGGTTGAAAGCACAAATCTATTTATTATGAATTCTACCACTCATAAATAAAACATAAGTTTGATACTCTTTTTATCTGCTCAAAGTATATAAAATACCAATCTATTTTCTATATATTATCCCCAAAATGTAATCTTGGGTTATAGTGCATTGGTATAACATCCAGAGTGTGATGAGATGTATAGCACAAAAAAATTGGCACTCCATAAACACAAACTTCATCACACTCCTAGTAAGTATTTGCAGCGATTAGTAAACATATTAAGAGGCTAGTTTACCATAATGAAATCATTGGCCTCTTATTTCATGGAATCGAGCAAAAGGCAATCTGATTCCTTGGCTCCAACCGTGCCTACTGAATGAAAGAACACCCCTAAATTTCACTGCATTCTCCAACATCGTGATCAAGTTATATTATATGTTTAATTTTTGTAATTGGGTTCCTTCTAAAACCTCAGGTCTTCCTTTTCCTCAATAAGCTTAGCTAAACTCACTCAAATGGCAACTATCCAACCCAAAAACTTATAAAAACAATAAATAAAAAAATTTGCAACGGTGATTGTATTTTAGCAAAAATATTTATATTTTACTACCAAATAACCAAAAAGTCTTGTTATTGGAGAAGCTAATTAAAGTTAAATTTTTTTCCAAATTGAGAGCCATTCATTGGAGATCCATATCCTGTTGATTCACCGCCTTGCAACTACAGTAAACTGGTATAATTACTAGTTGGTTGTAGCAGGTTGTTAAAAATAAGATAAAATATTTTATTAAGATTATATCTCTTCCTTCAATTAAAAAACTCAAAACTCTCTCTTCCTTTATTATTTTGATGAGTTGTTTATATTATTTTAGATGAAGTGATAAAAAAAATATAACATTTAATGTTGGATACATTCATTACATTGTAAAGTAATGTGATAAAATAGATAAAGTAGCTTTTTGAGGTGCTAAAAGCTAAAATTTTTAACACCACCACTATAAATGCTCTAATTTCAAATAAAAAAAATCCTAACCAGCCTAGTATTAAAAAAAATTATTTTGATTTTGTTTTTGATTTTGTTTTTGTCTTTGTTGGTAAATGATTGCATCTTAATGTATTTAGAAACAATAATTTTTAGTATTTATAATTTCTTAATACTATATGAATGCTTATTTAGAATTCTTTTTTCTTTATACTCCGGCCCCCGCTAACTTAAAATCCTGAATCCGTCCTTGCCTCCATTTCATTTCCATTAATTATGAGTGGTGAAAAGTGGTCACATTCAATAAAATTTATTATTATATAAAATTTAATAAAATATTACTTATAAATTTTAAAAATGCAAGAGCAATTGATGATAAAAATATTAGTTGTTTTTTTTTTAATTCAATTTTAATAACATTTTCTATTAAGTTTTATATCAATTGATAATAAAAATAAAAAGTTTGTATAGACAAAAAAACATGTAAATACATAAAATCTTAAGATTTCCTTGTAAGAATATTTTTATTTTAAAATCGTTATATAATAGTCTCATTATTAAAATGTCGCAAGCTACATATCTTTCAAAATTTTAATTAAATAAATTTTTTTTTGGACTTTTTCTTTTTGTTTGTAAGGACACAATGTATATTGTTAAAAAGACCAAAGTTTAAGGACAAAATTTATCTATAAACGTAGTTGTAGCCTTAGGCTACAACTCTCATGAAACAAATTCACATGACTGTATATTTTGAAAATTTAACTGTTGGATTACATGTTCTTTATGTTTTAAAAAAAAAATGTTAAATTTCATATCAATTAGATGTAGTTTACTACTTAATCCATAAATTTATTTTTATCTATAATTTTAGACTACAAAAATTCAAATTTCAAAATTTAATTGATGACATAACTATTAATCTTTAATTTTATTAAAATTTTGCAAATATGAAATATATAAGAAATAAATGTAATCCAATTGTGGATTTGTCAGAATTCAAGTCCAATAGAAAAATATTGAGTAGAGTTGTAGCCTTAGTTTACAACCAAATTTATAACCAAACTTTATTCAAAAGTGTAATTATATTGGGCCTAAAAAAATTTATGGTGGTCAAAAAAAAATTAAGGATTAGAAATCATAAAATTTTTTAAAATTTGAATATAATAATTATCATTTTATCTAGGTGGGGGTGGTCTGTGACCTCCCTGAACCCAATGTGGAGCTGCGCTAACAGGAGTATTTGAGTTTTGAAATTACATTTTGAAATCATCAAGCTCATTTTCTATTTTCAAGAAAATTGCTACAAGAGTATTTGAGTTTTGAAATTACATTTCGAATTCTTCAAGCTCATTCTCTATTTTCAAGAGAATTGCTAGGTTTGGCCATTTGTGGTTATGGCTTTGCTTGGATAATGGCCAAAATGGTGATGGGTGAATGTTTGTTGGAAATTGATGGCTTTTGATTTGCAATGGATGACCTTGTCTTGGTGTTTATTAGCTCAGATATGGTTGTTTCTATTGTAGGTGGAAATGGTGTTAATGAGTATTGGTCCCTCATGGGATGAGGCTTGTCGTTGAGTGTTTTGATAGATATTTGATGGTAAATGGTGTAAATGAATCAAGCCGATCATGAATAACTTGGACTTGACTCAATAAAAAACTCATTCATGTTTGGTTGTTTATAAATAGGTCAAGGTTAAGCCTTAGTTTTAAGCTCGTTTAATAAATAAGACAAGCCCAAGGAAAAAAAATTATTCACGAAAAAACTCATAAGCTATAAGACTTGATAAAAAACAATTTAAGCATAGACTTATTTATAAGTTTATATATGTTAGTTAAATATACTCATTACCTATATCTTAATAATGACATGGACAACATGGAAACACTACCTATTACTTAATATTTTTCATTCCCTCTAAACTGACCAAAAATCACTTTAGACTTAAGTTACATTTAAAAATTAATTAATTAATTAAGTTGGCCACATATGATCCTTCTCCATCAATCATCTAATGTAAAGTTATGAAATATGTTAGTCTTTGCCCACTCATAATAGTTACAGAAAAAATATTTTTCTAAATTTTCACCATCTAACGTGAATGTAAAAATTGTATTTTGAATATTGTTGAAGTTGTAGACAATGATGAATGAATGAATTTAATAATGTAAATTTTAATTTGAATAATGGCTAATCATAAGTAGGACTAAACGCATAATACAATAAGCATACTATTTTTTTTCTTAATTTTACATATTTAAGCATTTGGTCATGTAATTTTGTTAAATCTCAAGCTCAAAAGCTAGCCATGAGCTTGACTTTAAGCTTGATATTAAGCTTGAGCTTGGCTTGACTAATTAATTAAGCTAAGTCAAGCCAAGCTCAAGTTTTTTGGCTTTCCCATGAGCTCAAGCCAAGTTTGAGTTTCTGACTTTTCCTGACGAGCCAAGTTTGAACATGTACTACTAGACAAAGCTCGACTCTTTTACATGTAGAAAATGTAAAGCAGCGAAAGAAAATAAAACATACCTTCAACTATTGTAGTTCAAATGATTTATTGAGAAAAACCCAATGTAAAGCAAGAAATTAAAAAAGATTCTTCTAGTCTATGGCTCTCTCCTTAAAAACTATTTTGATGGAGAACGTAGGCTTTTTAAGGTTAGACTAGGGACTTTTTCAATTTAAAGTTGGTTATCTATTTATACTCCTCCCATCAAAGAGTTTGTCTATTTACCAAAAGATATCTATATTACCAAACAATGTTATAAGTGTCTATTCACAAATAGACTCCTAACAGGATGGATATTTATCTATCACTCTTATTATCAAATAAATAGTAAATCTAGATAAATGATAATTAATTAATAAAATGTATCTAGGCCACATTAAGTCTCCTAATGGAGATAATTTTACATTCTCCCACTTGGCTCATATGACGTTTTAAGAGCTTAATGAGTGATAGTCAATGTAATATGGCTGTAATTTTACCCATAGTTTCTATTTGTGAAATGCTCCCACTCAAATAAAGTATCCTATACATGAATCAAGGTGGTAATACTCTTATAACAATGAGTACTTCCTTCAATGTATCACAATGTATGCACTCCCTAAGTGAGCACTTTATGAGCCATTAATACTGTATGAATTGACTACCTACTAGCCATTTGAGTCCTCTATATATCGGCATAGATATATTCTTTATATCCCCATGAATATACACACTTATATATCCTCATGGATAAAACAAACCTTACATATACCCATGGATAAAACATCATTTACATCCCCACAGATAAAACAAACTTTATACATATACTTTGAGTGCGTTTGGGATTTAGTTATTTTACTGAAATTTTTTTGTTAAAATTAATGTAGATAAAGGTAAAAGTTAGCTGAAATAGTACAGTATGGCCTGTGAATAGTACTAAAAAGTACAGTGAGACTCATAAATAATAACAAAAATAAGCTAAATAGTAAAATAAATTGACAAAAATAATATTTTCGAAACGAACACTTTATGTGCACAAAAAAAAAAAAAAATGATGTCTTTTATTCTTTAAGAATATCCAAATACAATATCCAAATACATGTCCAAAAAATAAAACAACTAAAGAGAGTTTTTTTTTTTTTTTTAAAAGAGAATTTCAACCTATGACATCCTCTTCTAATGATAGCTTTTTATCATCAAACTAAGACACCAATCAGTTTTTGGTATAAGCGGAGATTGATCCTCAAATCTCTTATATAATTATCAGATATTTTACCAGTTGAGCTAACTGGAACCCACAACTAGAGAACTTAAACATTAACTAAACTACCAAGTCCCATGTGTTCCATGTGATCTTTATATTGTTTGGCCGGCAAACTTTTAGTCATGGGATTATCAATCATAAGCTTGGTAGTAATATGCTAGCTCTATGGAGTATGGATAGATTTTGTTTCTTAACTTTCTCTCTAACACCAATGTACTTTATGTCGATATGCTTACTTTGGTTTCCTGTTTTATTATTCTTAGAGAGTGAATTACCACGAAAAATTTTCAAAGGCCTTGATATAGAATCAACAATCTTAAGACCTATGATAAATTCCTTAACCATAATGTCTGTGTTGTAGTTTTGTAGCATATATGATGTCTTACATGACAAAACCAAATATTATTATTTCCAAGTAGTATGTCATTCATATTTGGGCTTAAAAAATACATTTACTCTCACTGACCTTAAGATATATACATTGATCAACAATGTGCCTAGTAAAACAAAATGAGGCAACAATGTTGGTAAACCTTTATAGTTTAAATACCATTAGTGAGATACAACCATAAAAAACTTTACCAGTTAAGTTAACTGAAACCCATAATAACAATAAACTTTGTTAAAGAAATAATAAAAGATTTGGCCAGAAAAGGTTGAGTTTGTCTACAGTATTGCATGCTTTTGATTTATAGATATACGATAACATATTATAAATGGCAAAACAAGTAAAATTAAAGAAACTGTAAAAAAAGAATCAATTTAGTTTGAGTCATGAATAGTGATTCTTGTAGGACAAAATAACCAATTATATTTTATAAACCACATTTTGTCACTGGTGTAATTACACGGGTCCCATTAAAGAATTTTACAAAATTCTCTTCACATCTTATCTCATCCTAAAATCTGAAAAGGTGAGAAAATATGAACAAATGGCTTATATGGGTCCCTATCAAGCATGAGCTAGCGAGTTATCTCTTTTTCTTTTAGGATACGTGAACGTAACTGCCAAGTTGCCAACCCTATCAATATGTTGACAATATCTAGTAATTACAAACTAGATTGAAACCTAGACTCTTAAGACAAACGAATCAAAACTTTTGTCAAATGCAAACGTAAACACAAACGTAATTGCAAAAAAAATGCAGAAATTCTATGCAAAAACATAAAAACTCGTTGGTTACAACTTGATAGACCCACTGCAAAGTTCTCTTCGTAAATTAAGAAAAATAATGTAATCCTAGAATCATTCCAAAGGAAGAAAAGAAAACATTCCTTCCATCATGGTCGTTCAAATGATTTATAAATTGAGAGAAACCCAATGTAAAGAAAAGAATTAAAAGAGATTCTTCTAGTCTATGACCTCCTTAGACTAGTGACTCTTTCAATTTAACATTGATTATCTATTTATACTCCACTCATAAAAAATATGTCTATTTGTCAAAAGATTTCTATATTACCAAACAACGTTATAAGTATTTGTTCACAAAAAGACTTCTAATAGGATGAATATTTATCTATCAATCTTATTATCAAATAGATAGTAAATTCAGATAAAAGATAATTAAATAATTAAAAATTAAATAAAATGTATGTGGGGCACATTAAGTCTCCTAATGCAGATAATTTTACATTACAACCCTATTTGATGATGTCCTACCTAACTGTGCGTTTGAGATGGGATGGAGAGGTGTTTTTTTGGCTGTGGAAGTGAAAGATTTGGGGTTTTGATTGAGTAACAGTGAGTGGTATTGGATATTTAAAAAATGGTGGCTGATGAGGTTGACACTACGACATTATTGGAGGGGAAACTCAAATTGGTGGTGGACCGAAGCTTGGGGAAACTCAGTCACGTTTTTCCTTTTTTTTCCATTTCTTTAAATTTAATTGTAATAAAATATTTTTATTACATTTTATTTTGAAAAAAAAATTATTTGATTGTAATTTAAAAGGATAATTTTTTTTAATCAAACAATATTGATTTTTTATTCTAAAAAGACACCATGTGTTTTGCATAGAACCACTTTCTATTATTTGAAATTGACGGAAATAGCTTGTATTTGTAAATGACCCATATCTCAGGAGGTGTTTATGTAATTTGCCTTACATTTTATGAATGAATATTATGGCAGGCTTTATCTTGATTGTTGGATGTGATTGGAGTGGGAAACAAATACATTAGGAATTTAGGATCATGATTCACATCTTACATACTTACTAAAAAAGATGTACATATCTTAAACAATATGAAAAAAAGTAAATAAAAGAAACCTAGTCTTTTTTTTCTTTTCTTTTTTTTGAGAAGAAAAAGAAAACTAGTTAAAACAACGAGATGAATGGGTCTAATTATTTATAAAGTTATACTAATGAGTGCTCTTATGCGGCGTTTGGTACGGGGAATTCACATTATTCTCGGCATCTAGATTCCTAGGAATCACATTCCTAAGAATGTAACTATTCCTGTGTTTGGTTTCATTAGGAATATCTTAAGATTCATAGGAATGTGAGATGATAATGTTTGGTTTATTTCCAGGAATTTTAAATGAATTATTTATTTTTCCTATTCTATTCTTAAATTTGAATGTGAACTATCAAGTCCTTAAAAAAAAATCATCTAAATAAATAATGAAAAACCAAATATAAACTATTAATTATGAAAAATGCATTAAAATTATAGTCTAAAAATTTCAAAATAACAGGTACAATACAAAAATAACTATATAAATTCTCAAATGCTTTTATTCTTAATAATAATTTTAAAAGAATTTAATTCATAATAATTTGTTTTATATTTGATGTTAATTGATTAAATGATAATGAAAAAATGGTTAAAATTGTCAATTTATAAAAAATACAATTTCCTTTAAGCTTGAGAATCTGGATTCCCACCTGTTTTAAAGGGAATCCACATTCCTACTGAGAGGGAAATCCACATTCCCCTGTCATTTGATTCCTTAGTGTGATTTGCAACCAAACATGAGAATCTTTAAATATTCCTAGGAATCCTAAAACATTACCCCATACCAAACGCTTTAGAGTAATGGTTAAAAATCTATTTTAGGAAAATTTTTACAGCACTTTTATGAAAAATGAAAAAAACTATCAAAATATTAATTGTTTTTCTTTTCTTTTCCCATAAAAATTTTATTTAAATGAACTGTTAATCAATGCCTTAATATAGCAACACCACTTATTCTAAAAGTTTAATTTTTTTTTAAAAAAAAAAAATTGAGAAACACACACACACACACACACACACACACACATATATAGGATAAGGGAGATGAAATAAGAAAATATACTCACACGCCAACACTAAAAAAAAGTTTAAAATTATTAATTTAAACTCAATCATATTATATTTACTATACACTATTGTTATTATTATTCAACGTAAGAATACGCCAATCACACAAATATACCTAGCAGATTTAATAGTAAGAGAAATGATATATCCACAACATTTTTGCAACAAATTTTATGTGGGAAGTTGGGGAAAAAAAATAATCTTAGTGTTAGGTTTAAATTTGAACTAATAACAACTAACCATCTATGATTTGCTGTAAAAATGTTGTGAATGTAGTATCTCTCTAATAGTTAAAGAGTAATGTTACAATTATAAATTATTTTACAACACAAACTATTAATGTGGCCAATTCTTAATGATTCTCATTTAAACCCATCACTACTAACATCACTTTTTCATTTACCAAATACCACTTACCACATCAACAATTTATAAACAAAATCAATATTTAAGAATTATGAATTAATGTAAAAGCATTATATTGATCAATCCATAATAAAGAGCCGTTGAGAATGATTATGTAAAAGTACTCATGTCTATTGGTTATGGCTTCAAATTAATGCAATAGTTAGGAATTTATATTCCGTAATAACAAAACATTAGTCTAATTGTGAACAGAAATTTTTAGAGTAAAAGTATGATATGCCACAACAAAATGGTCAAATTTGTATAGGAGATAGATGTAAAGAATCACAAATAGATTATTGGGCAATTTACTACGTATAATTAATGAATGTAACACGTTATACTTAATCGCTCCTGACCATTGAGTTGTTTGATGATGGTGACTTCTGACATAAAATGAATTTTGCTCAATTAGCACTTTATGAATTTTGCCCGATTAACACTTCATTCCATCCATTCGCTCTATATAGGTGCACTTCGGTTTATTTCAATCTATTTTGGTCCATTCAGTCTATTTAATCTAAATTGGTTCACTTCGTCCACTTTAGTTCATTTCAATCTCATTTAGTCCACCTAGGTTCATTTCAGTCGATTTAAGTCTATTTTGGTCCACTTTAATGCATTCAAACCAATTCAGTCCATTCAGGCCATTCAGTGCCCATTTAGTGATATTCAGTCCACTTGTGTCCATTTTAGTCTAATTGGGTATGTTTCGGTCCTATTTGGTCCATTTGGTTTACTTTGATTCATTCAGCTCACTTCAATGATAGCTAAGAGTATGTTTGGTAAATGTTTTTTCCCTTATTTTCTATTTCCAAAAATTTTTTTCTATTTATGAGACTAAAAAATTTGTTTGACAATTTAAAATAAATAGAAAACAAAAACTGTTCTCAAAACTAAATTTGTGAAGGAAACTAAAAACATGCAAAAGACTGTTTTCTATTTCTAATTTTCAAAAATCAATGAAAGTATGCATTTAATTTAATGAATCAGTCTCATTTAATGAATTAGTATTAAGGTTCAAATCCTAATAACAACATATTTTGGTATTTTCTATTTTTTTTCTTCAAAAAACTATATTTTTTTTAATTTCAACTAACCAAACAAGTTTTTTATTGCAAAAATAAAAGAAAATTGTTTTTTATTTATATCCCAAAAAAAAAATTGGAAATAAAAAACAAAAATGCTTATCAAACATAACCTTGTTTTGCATCTAGTAATTCAATCTTTCTCCTATTCTATTTCTTTCTTTTTTGTCTATTCCTCCCCTGAAAATTAAACTCACTGATTGAATTCAACCATGAACCATCCTCACGTTTTTCCTTCCTCTTAGCAGCCCGCTTTCCCATCTTTTCACCTTTATGATTTAACTCAAAGTTACTACTCTCTTCCCTTTCTTATCTTAAGCACAATTGGCTCTTACACCTTGTATTTTTACAGCTTTCAAACTTCAATTTCATGAGCAAAGCCTGCAATGGTTGAGAAGAATATATGAATGAAACTGATTTGAACATCACCAATGGGATGAAATGTGGCATGTGTTGGAGGTCAATCAAAGGTATTGAGGTTTCATTAGAGAAAGGTCAATCCATATAAATTCTTAATTCTAAAAAAGTTATAACTTTATCTATATTATTTTTCTGACTAAACTGAAACGGCATTTGGTACGATATTGAATCTTGTGTATAGAGTAGTGGTCTAACTTGTCATAATCATAGAAGGTTTAGATTTACCTTTTAGATCAATTGGCACTTCTTTGTATATCTAACAAAGTCATCTAAGATTTAAATTCTCATTCATTATTATCGTAACTATAATTAAATTTTTTTAAAAGGTTATAAGTATTTTTTTAAAAATCAATCATGTGTCATAATCGCGAAAAGTATGTGTTTAACCAATTAAACTCATTAATTTTTGTGTCTTGTTTTTATTATAAGTGGTTGATTAATAATTAGTGCGTAACCTAACTATCAAATGGGTGAAATGATATAATTTAGGGAAAATTACAATTTACCCTCTTGTGGTTTGGCCGAAGTTTAAGTTATTTATCTGTGATTTGAAATTTGATACTTTACCCACCTAAAGTTTGACCAAAATTTAAGTTGTTTACCTATGATTTGAAATCTCATAATGTAAGTGTTCTGTTGGATTCTTTTTTATTTTATCTAATCTTGTATTTTTATGTTTTTTGTTTGGAAGAGAGAAACATAAAAGTTGAACAAAATTATATATTTAGCTATATTTTTAACAAAGGTAAGTTACGAAACTTTAACTGAGGTAACCTTAAGTGGATAAAGTGTGAAATTTCAAATTGCAAGTAAGTAATTTAAATTTTGGCCAAACCACAGGTGAGCAAATTATAATTTGCCTTATAATTTAATATTTAATTGATTTGATATAAATTTCGAAAGGTTATGTGTAAACTGAAAAGTACAATCATTTAAAAAGAGTCGCATGAAAGAACACATTTGCTTGGTTGAATAGCAACCCGTGACATAGAAATGAAAAATGATACGTTCCAGTGCTCAAAGTTAAATATGCAGCAAAATTTGAAAACGTAGAAAGTTTATAAAAGCATTTCATTGATCTTGGCATAAAAATGAGCCATCTAAAAGTCATTGCTTTGGACAAAATATGGTACCTCGTGGGGTAAGTAAAGTCATCTACTATCGTTCTTTGGTATATTATAACCTATTAGGAAAATTAAGTTTAATTGTAAGGGTAAAATTTGCATTGAGAAGAACTTGTAGGAAGTGATTTTTGCGATGACTAGGTGGAAAAAAAACATAGTTAATTGTGACATTATATTGATCAAAATTCTTATCCTAAAATATGTGAAAGTATAGTATATGTGGTTCAAAATATGAGTGAGTACTCGTTAAGGAATTGTTGTAGCCCGAAGTGAGCCCATCTTAAACATAGCAAGAAGTACCCACTTGTTTCTAGGACTAGGATGGAGACAGATTACTGCATAGATTTACTATCGAAGAAACAACATTTCCAATTGCAGTGGTCTAACTTGTTATAAGTTTATATCCATAACTTTACCAGTACTTTAGTGTAATTTTAATAAAAATGTCCAAAATTCAAATTTCTCTATTCCAATTTTAAAACTTTCAAATTATTATTATTATTTTAAGAACAGCTTATTAGTGTTTTATAATAATTATCTTTGATGTCTTAATATTATTTGAAAAATGAAATTTCAAAATTTTAATTTATTAAGGTCCAATCATGAAAAAAATTGTTTAACCAATTAGAAGATGAATGCAAATTTATCATTTTACGTGTCTTTATTGTATTTTAACTGGTTCATTTGTACGTGGCCTAATTATCAACAAGTGAAAGATAAAAATTACTTTTCTATTGGTTTGATATTTCATATCTGTACCCTTCGAAATCTTATGTGAAAAGTGTTTTCATTTAAAAAGAGTCACAAGAACGCACTTCGTTGAGTAGCAAGTAGCAACTCATGCCATAGAAATGCAAGAGGAAAATTTAAAAACTTGGAATGAATATGAAAGCATCTTATTGCTCTTTCCATAACAAAGGGGCCATCTAAGAGTTATTGCTCTGGAAAAAAATGATACCTCTTGAAGTAAGTAAAGTCATGTATTTTTTTTATGAACAAATAAGTCATGTCTCTTGGTTATGACTATAAAATTATACTATAGTTCTTTGGTATTTTATTTTGCCTATTAGCTTTATTAAAGTCTAATTGCAAAGGTAAACTAATAAGTATAATTAGTAAGGAAATTTTACTCACATATCTTTTGCTATTAAATTGTCTCTTATTTTTCTTCTAAATAAAGCAAATAAAATTTTTATTGGTTTTTTATTCTTTTATTTTTCCATCCTTCCAACCAAACATGAATGGAAAAAAACTAAACCTAATATATGTCAATTAGTTCATTCAATCCATGTTATAAAATTATATTCCCTGGTTTATTTTCCTCGAGCTGAAAAAATTTCATGCTGAAACTCAATGCCAATTATATATCCAAATAAAATCAAGGGGGAAGGAAGAAAAACTATTGACGTTATGACGCACTGACATGCAAAAGCCCTACTATATATCAACGGTTAGCTATTTTCCAATGTGCACATTCTAAATCTCTCTATGTCTACCAGACCTGCCTGACTTCAAATCAAATGAACCAATAAGAAAGCCGCATGTCTGATCTCTCCCACTGCTATAATTGATTATACACAGGAGGATATGGCTATGAGTCCTGTACGAGCAAAAAGTTCTCACTACACTTGAACAAACTAGAGGCAAGGAAATGATTTATGCATAGAATACAATGACTGTGCTTTTGTAAATACACAATGAATGCAGAACTTTGAATTTTGTAACTTGAAAGCTTGGCCAATATTAATTAATTGTTCTCTGATCTGATCACTCCCCACTTATATTTTGGATAAATGTCAAATCTTTACAGCCTAGCTTTCATTTTAAAGTCATGTAGCTTTCACACCCAACTTAGCTTGTGCCGAGGTTATATAAATGACTCCTGGAATTATTGTTAAGGTATTGGGTTCCGTTGCTTACGTCCTCTCTTCAAAGCTTAATGCTCAATGACAACCGAACTTAATGGAATAAAAATGTTTTTGGCAACTTACAAAACCGAATAAATCGAAGAAAACCAACCGAAAGTTAATCGCCCTCTAGTCTAAACAAATTAAGGGTTTATACCCTGAAATTTGCATAACAAGAACAAATTTTGCTACAAGAACTCCAACAACTACTTGATACCCTGGCTTTCCAAAGGATGGGGTTTATCCTAATTAAAGGAACTTAATAATAAGACACTCATCATTACACATTAAAAATCAAATTAAAAAAATTCCATTTTTCTAACACATTTTTCCAATACATAAATTCCCTTAATTTCCTCTTAGTGCCTATAATATTAACTACCGCTTGACCTGATTCTCCTACTTCTGTTGCTTTGTGACAATACATGAACGTGGAATGGAATGGAAGTATAGAACTTTTTGGTGCATGTCAATGTTAAATGGCATTCTCCAATAAACAAGGATAATCGAATAGAACAATTGGTTTTTTTTCGCAAATATTCTTTGCTTGAACCTGAGAGTTAATGATGGGTAGTGGACAATAACATTTTGATTATAATTTGAGCAAAATTTCCATAGAAATAACCCAAACAAGATAAGGACTGCCTGGAGTATTTAACAACAGAAACTACGTTGAGGATTCTCATTTCCTCAATCAATCATCTATGCTGCCTTTTCCCTTGAGAATCAGTGACTTTTGCTATTTGCCTTAAGAATAATTAGCCAGCAAATATCATATACTATTCTTGCCAGCATATAGAACTTATGGGAATGCGTTTGGATCATGTTTTCTGATCTTTTTTCCCCTTTGTAACACAATAGTCTTAGAAACACATACAAGAGAATTTGAAGAAAAATCAGATTAACTAATTTCCTTACCAATTAGCACTTTTAGTTTCATTAAGAGTCCAGGCTCCACTTTTTACTTTTATTTTGAGAATCAGGCTGCAATTAGATATAACATGCAAGATATATCATATATGGTACAACTAGCATATAAATAAGCAAAAAGAAGAAATGAAGTTATAGTGTTATATATGAACTTGCCATAGAAGAATAAGCGAGTTGAGAAATCACACTACAAGAACTTCGCTGGAAGTAAATATATCTGCCAATTTTAGATACTTACCTTAAGTCCTATTCCCAACATATACAGCCAATGATAGTCACATTTATACAACTTATAAACTTATTCAATGTAGAGTTTAAATTCTACTGGGTCTTATAAAACTTTTGGTTTACACTCTCGAATACTAATATCTCTTGAATCCCTTATTGTTATTGGGTTTTCCGATGTGCATTAGGCTCTTAAATTTTTTGGTAGTTCTTTGATCACCAACATTTGAATTGTCGACTCTTGAACAGGTTGGACAAGAATTTCGAATGATGTATCCAAAGGGGATTTCATTGGTGCTTCATGTAATGCTTATAATATGAACTCCACCCGATGGGGGCATAATCACGACGCCTTTGCGAGTTGGAACCATTCTTTTACCTCTCCTTTCAAGGAGCAACAATGAAAGGCATGTGGTGTTATGATGAGGTGTAGTAGAGAACAAAGAATTAATGACCTTGAGAATCCATGAAAAATGATCTTTGTCTTTGAATCTTGATTGTCTAAAATGATAATTTAGTCAAAGCGAAGAGCAAAGCCACTTTTTTTTTTTACTGAAGGAGGTAGAAGAGCCAAGCCACTTGAACATAAGAGGGAGGGATATTAAGGGTTAATTTTCTTCTCATTATGCCATCAACGTGCATAAAAATAACCAAAGATGAGATAATCTCATAACTATGTAGTCCTAAAAAATAGGAGTGAACTCTTATCTAAGTACAATTTAAATACAAAGCAAAGCTGAATACATATTGAAATAAAGCAAATTCTAATCCACTAACTAGATAATTATTTTAATTTCAAACTTTATCAATTTGAACTGACAAGCTCAGCCCCGGCCGGGTAAGAATCTTTCTATTATTATCAACGATATTGCATATATATAAGCTATAGCCCAACTGCTCTTGCCGTACCCACATGCAGTGTAGATAATTTTTTACCTCAAAAATTAAATTTTCCGGGTGCAAAGGAGGTGAATTGCCTATAGATGAAATTTATGGTTTCATTCGTAAAACTTGACTCCCTTATGCTTACATTCATTAACTAGTTTGGTTGGCTTTAACAAAATTTAATGATGTAGCTAGAGCCAATATCATCTAGTAATGTAGAACTTCACATAAAATAATTTCTCTAACCCACCATAAAAATTTTTAACACGCAACATTGTTTGCAATCATCTATTAATCTAGGTGGTAAGTAATATCTATCATAAAAATAAAAAAGATAAATTTCCTCCAAAATTGTTGTGTATGTGCATGTGTACACGTTTTTAATATTTAAATTTGATATGTCAAAAGTGGTTTCACAACTTCGTCTTCTTGGGATAATTTTCTGTTTTTCTTCTTTAAGTTTAAGAGCAACCACATCAGTCCAGTTAAAATCATCTAAAACACAAAAAACTACCAATTTTACACATTTTGAGCCAAAAAATGCACACATCAGTGGGTGTAAAAACATGCAAAATTGTGCAAATCCATCCCAAGCTACAATAATTGTGTATATTAACACGGTTACTGTAGCTCGTTTATCCCTTTTTTTTTATTAATTTCCATTGGCTCATTTTTTTCTCTCTCCTATTCGTGCTCAACAACCCAGTTAACTGCTCATCTTCGTTTTCCTCAGATGCACACAAACACACCCACATACAAACACACAGACATCATCACGGCGATACACTTGCTCAAAAAAAAAAAAAACAGAGATACACACACAGATAGTGGATCGGAGCTCGTGGCTGGTGGATCGTGGATCAAAACTCGAAGCTCGGATCGGAGTTGGTGGATCAGAGCGGATCGGAGCTCGAAGCTCGGAGCTGGTGGATTGGCGCGGATCGAAGCTCGTGGATCGGACAGATCGGAGCGAATCCGAGCTCGGAGCTGGTGAATCATGGATCGGAACTCGGATCCGAGTGAATCGGAGAGTTAATAGAGAGAGAGAGAGAGTTGATCTGAAACGGGTAAAGAGAGAGAGAGAGATGATCTGAAACGGGTAGAGAGAGAAAGAAAAAAAATCTTAAACGAGAAAGGAGAGAAAGAGAGAGCGAGAGAGAAAAGAATCAGAAATGAGAAAGATGAGAGAGAGAAAAAAATCAGAAATGAGAAAGGAAAGAGAGAGAGCGCGTGTTTTGTAAAAGTTGTTAAGAGAAATAATAAAAAATTGTGAGAGTATTGATTATTTAATTAAAAGATGGGTAGAATAGAGAAACTGATGTGAGTGTTTTGTAAAAGTGAATGTGTAAAATATAAAAAGTAAGTTTTTAGTGTAAAAATGAATGTATAAAATAGAGAGACTGATGTGGATGCTCTAAGGTTGTCTGGTACTGTTTTACCGTTTTCATTGTTTAAACAACAATAACACTTCCGAGACGTATTTCTATAACACTCAAATACGTATTTTACAATATTAAAAATTGAACAATAATACTTAAACACTGCTACCAAATGAGCCCCCAAGCAACTTATCCTTTCACACTCATCGTGGCGTCTCACTCTCCCATAAATCACTATATACAACAACAACCAAAAATCCTATTTTTTATATTATCCTCTAGTGTGTGATTTCTTAGATTCTTTGTATTATTTATTTTAGCTGCTCAAATAGTTGGGTATATACTATATAGTATATAGCCTGTATACTCCCAGCTGTGTTCCTGAATTGTTGTAAAATTGACTTTATTTTTTATTAGTGAAAATATCATTACATATTAATTAAAATAATAATGAAGAAAAAGAATCCCCTTTCTCTAACATTTTTCGATGCATAAATTCCCTTTTCTCTCATAGTGCCTATAACTACTGCGTGACCTAATTCTCCCACTTTTGTTGCTTTGTGGTCGTACATTAACGTGGATTGGAAATATAGAACTCTTTTTGGTGCATGTCGATGTTACATGGCATTTTCTATTGTACAAGGATAATCGAATAGACAAAAAGCTTTTCTTTTTCCTGTATCTCCCACAATATTAAAGATGCTTTGCTTGAACCTGATGAGGAGGGTCAATAATGTGTGGATAATAACATTTTTATTACAATTTGAGCTAAATTTCCATGATACCATAAAAAAAACCCAAACAAGATAACAATTTCCTGGAGTAGTTAACAACAGAAGCTACGTTAAAGATTCTCATTTTTCCTCAATTAATCATCTATAGTTGGCTTTTCCGGTTTTCCCTTCAGAATCAACGGCTTTTGCTATTTGCAATAGGAATAATTGGCCAGAAATTATCAAATATTCTTGCCACTATATAGAACTTATGGATATGTGTTTGGATCATGTTTTGTGGATTTTTTTTTTTTCAAAAAACAAAATTACACTTAGTCCTAGAAACATAACCATTATACAAAAGAATATCAAGGGAGATAATTTGAAGGAAAATCATATTAACTCATTTCCTTAGCCCTTAGCACTTAGCATTTTTAGCTTCATTGAGAGTCTAGGTTCCAATTAGATACATGACAAAGTTTGTAACAAACTTAGTTGTGGGTATAACTCCCCGTAAAAAAAAAAAATTAATACGGCTACATATTTTGAAAATCTAATTACTAAATTGTGCTTTTTATGTTCTTAATACGCATGTCAATTTTTTTTTCAATTGAATGTTATTTAATATTCGTTTCATAACTTATTTTTTATACATAATTTTAAACTATAAAAACTTGAAATTCAAATATTTAATTGATGATATAATTATTGTTTTCTGGTCTTCTGGAAATTTTGTAAGTATAGAATATATAATAATTAAGAAAATGTAATCTAAGTGTGGAATATGTCAATAAAAAGATATTAAGTAGAATTATAATCATTAGCTACAAAATAATTTGTAATCAAACTTTGTTTTTAGATACACCATACAAGATATATCATATAGGACAAAATTTGGCTACAAAATTCATTATTGGAGCCAATGGCTACAAATTCCACTTAAAAAGCATGGTTACATATTTTAAAATTTTACCTATTGAATTATATGTTGTTTATGTTCTTAACATGTATGTAAAATTTCATGTTAATAAGATATTATTGTATTATTCAATGAATAAACATAACTTTATGCATAATTTTAGATTATAAAAACTTAAAATTTAAACATTTGATTGATAATTGATAATTAACTTTTGAAAATCTAATGGTAAATTTGTGAAAATTCACTTCCAATAAAATATATATTTAGTGGAGTTGTAACCATTGGGTACAAACTAGTTTGTAGCCAAACTTTATCCGATTATGTATATGTATAAATGATACAACTAGCAAATAAGAAAATAGAATAAATTAAGTTAAATCGGTATAAACTTTGCTGGAAGAAACTAATTTTGCATACTTTTGGTAAGTTCAATTCCCAACATATACAGCCAATGACAGTCACATTCATACTACGTTTAAACTTATTGCATGTATAGTTGTATTATGCACCATTCCACCAACCAGGGAATAAATCCTTTTATGGCTTTAATTAGAAGGATTAGCATTGTCTTTTTTCTTTTCTTTTTTTGATAGGAAACTTAAAACCTCATTCAGAAAAAATCAAGAGAGGTCATCATGTGAAAGAGCTTGCTCAATAAAGCAAGGGTTCTCTATCAAAAGACAAAAAGTTGGAAATTCTCTATCTCTATCTCTCAAAAGACAAAAAGAATGGTTTGCTTTACCATTCACTTTATGTAAAAAATGCTTGTCGGCCTAAGATAAGTAACATCGAGAAATTGAAACTATTACTCTAAATGAAACCTACATTAACCTATGCAAGTCCACCGTTTTTTTTTTTTTTTTTTTTGGGGGGGATTAAATTTTGGAACTAAGACTTATTTTCTGTTGTTTAATTCTAATAAGTTTTACTAAAAAAAAATTCTAACAAGTGATGTAATAGTGTAATTGCCATACTGGATATTCTAATTGTGGATAATTTGGTTTCCATATATTTTTTTAATTGTTTAAATGGTCACGGTCACCAAGAAATCATGGTTACTAAAGGGGGAAAAAATCCAAAAAAAAAAAAACAAAAAACAAAACAAAACAGAAGGCATCTATGATTTTGTGTTTAATTAGCCACCAAGAAATCCTAGTTGTTAAAGGAAAAATAAAAGAAGAATAAATCCTAATTCTAGATGAAATAAACAAATATAAATAAATAAGGAAATCCACGTGATTCATTAACGTCGGGAAGTTTCCAATACTTTATCCAATTCAAATACCAAAACAATTTACTTATCCCTTTAAAACAAAGAATCAAAGGGATTCTCCTACTTTTTAAGTTACAACTAAGACCGCCACTCTATTTTGCCTATATAAATAATGCCTTCCTCCTTCAAACTCTTCATCACATACATCCCTATCTTTTATCTCTATATATTTGAAATCCTTATTATTCCTCGCTCTCATTCTTTCTTCAAGTGATCATGGCTAGGGTTCCCATCAACAATCTTCCCCTTCTAAGGTTTGTACTTGTTTTTTTCTCTTATACATTTAATTTTCAATCATCATGGGTCATCTTCTTCTTGTGTTCTTGACATGATTTTTTTTCTTTTTGGTTACTATAGGAGGGCATACTCGGTGGCAGTGGAGAATGCAAGGGTGCAGCCGGTAATGACAGTGGTGAGGAAGGCAGCCGAATCTGGCGGCACTGCAGCTGAAGGGCAGAAAGAGATCTTTTGGATGAGAGATCCAAAGAGTGGCAACTGGATTCCGGAGAGTCACTTTGGCAAGATTGATGTTGCAGAGCTAAGGGAGAGGCTTCTTCCCAAGAAGGAGAATCATTGAAGAAGAAGAATTTTTATTCGATGACTTCACTTGGCAAGGAGGAGAAATATTACGTTTTTGTTTCTAATGTTACATGCTTTTAATCTAGTAAAACTTGTTTTAGGTTTTTGTTTCATCTTATCCTTTAATGGACCTTTAAATAAAATTAGCTTTGTTGTTCTTAGCGTCCAAGTTGATTTGGTGTGTAGTATTTTCCAATTATTATACTTAATAATATTGAATATATATACCGAGTTGCTCTTGTTGTATATCCAGAGTGTGGATATACTTTTACGTGCAAAGGAGTTAAGTTGCATATACTTCAATTACCAATCAAAGGATACAGTTCTCTATATGGGAGAAGTTGGATACCTCTCTCTCCGTGGATAACTCGGATTCAAATATTCCCACTCTACTAGGGAAAAAAGAAAACTCCTACTCCTAGTACCCCCAACCGTGATAGAAAGATATCGATTAAAGAATTTGATAAAACCTTAGACTGAAAGAAATAATTAAGAAAATCTTAAAAGAAGAGTTAGAATTGCAATTGCAAAAGTCCAGAAGTATGAATACATATTTTTGGAATTGGGGGAGCAGGTCCGGAATGGAAGGGGCTTGAAAGAAAAAGAACAAGGGAGCAGCCTACTAGAATTAATGGTGTTTAACAGGCATGATGATACTCCCTCCGTCCTAAACTGTTTGACCTAATTAGAAAAACTCAACTATTTAGAGAAATATCATTAACTACCTTGTCTTTTTTTAAAAAAAAAAGTTAAAAATTTTCTAAATTACCTTTAAACAAATTTATCAAAAAATTATTTAAATTTTTTTATAATTTGAATAAGGATGAAAGTGGATTTCAAATTTTAGGTTCTTAATTTTTTTTTTAAATTAAAAAATACTCCTACAAATAAATTAAGGGCATAAAGTGAAAGTTAATAAATTAACGATGTTTGACTTTTCAAACAGGACATAATTTTGAAAAATTCTAAAATGAAATACAAGCCAAAGAATTTGGGACAGAAAGAGTAATATTTCCATGCATCATTAAAATTAATGGTGCTTAACATGCACTTAACTCTAAGGATAACATGCACTTAACTCTTAAGGATGAGGCCATAGGTTTCTCAAAAAAAAAAATGGATGATAGCTTTTTCTTTGAACTTTTTTAGGTGAAGTTTTTAACTTATTTGCTTATGTAACTTTTTTATTTTTCCTGAGCGCAAAATTTTAAAAAAATTGTAGTTATTAAGGTTTAGTTAAAAAGTATATCCAAATACACCAAAAGAAAGAAAATAAAAAACCTACAAGAAAGTAAAGAGGGCAGGACTGGTACGCCCTTACACAATATCCATCCAACATGTTCCACTCACCATGATTAACTCAATGTATTTCAAACATCAAAATTAACGACTTAAAAACATGATTGCTGCATCACAGGGTTGCATTTTCGTAACTTATTTTCTTGTCTCTAGAGCACAGGCACCAGTGAGCCTCTGACCTCTATGCTACATCAGAAACATCAAATGACCAGAGTAATGAGTGTAGCGGTGCCGGTAGGCCCAATACCAAAACAAACAAATTATCTTATGACTGGCATATATAAAGTGCTGCATAACTTGTACTCATAAGAAACTTTCTTTGCGATATTTTCTCTGAACGCATAGGCATGCATGTTTGCAAATAGGCCTCTGTGTTTGCGCAAAAAAATGACATGCATTATTCCCATCCATTCCAAAGTTCACAAATAAAAAACCACCAACAAAACCAAGCTAACCATTCATGCATGAATACAGAAAATTGTATCCAACTATCCATACACGACTATGACCATAAGTATAGCTGGATGAGCTCATCACTGACCACAGAAGGAGTGAGCACACCCAAATCTGTGAAGAGTAGAGTAAGATATTGAGGAGGTGTATAAATCCGAGCAGACCTTTCAACCTCAACCTTGGATGGAATGGGTACCCCAAAATCGATAGGACGTAGAGCAGGGGCAAGTCTTTCTGGTCTAGTGGGTAAAGGCGAGCAAACTGCATAGCAACATATCAAATTATCAGTATTTAATGTCTAGTGGAAAGAAAATTATGCATTATATTTTTTTTTAAGGAATGTGATAAATGCAACAAAGTGATTCTTCTAAAATATGCAATTTTAAAACAATGATTTTCTTGATCAGATATTTTAAAGAACAAAATTTGGTATACCTTGTAGCTTTCGGCAGCCACGTAAACTGGTTTGTTCATACTGTGTGCTACCAATGCAATTTGGAATGTTCCCATCATGTTAATAATACCTCCACTTTCCACTACTCCATCTGCCCCTACGAATACCATATCAACCTCATCCATAGTATATGCCACTGCAGAGTCAATCAGGAGTTTCACAGGAACATCAAGCTTGGCCAACTAATTAGATAATCGTAAACCCGTTCTGTCCGGTCTTCCCTCTGCATTTTACAGCATGAAAAATTAAACTTGGTGACAGAGACTACCTTATGAAAGAATAAGAGATACAGACACTGCCCACTTGTTCATTAAAGAAGATTATCATCAAGACACAAAATGCAAACATAAGGACCATAACCCAACATAATATAAGTGCTTATAGAGCAGGCACCATAACCACGGACAGTCATGGGTCAATAATGTAAGGAAATCATATTCCACTTTCAAAGTGACCCGTGCTTTTGATGAAATCAAACATCTAGAAAATAATGTGATTTATTGCAATCTAGAGAATGGTGCAGAAAGAAGTAAAGGGCCAGATACCCCATTAAAAAGTTGCTGAATGGCTAGTTTCTCACATGTACATTAAACATGGTACCAGTTTTGATTTAATCTTATTCATAACGAAGACAAAAGAACACTAATTTTGATTCAATTCCATCAAGAGACAGTCCAATGCAAATATAGCGCGTTAAGAGTTTAAAAAAAAAAACAAAACAAAACAAAACCTGCGCAGAAAACTCGAAAGAGTTTCTTATTCTGAGCTGCCGTCTTCAGCACTTCCAGGACAACTATAGAAAAGCCATGCACCAAAATTGTACAACCATAAAATATAGAATCTTGACTAAGCATGGCAATGATCCTGCGTGCCTGCAATATGAGAAAACTAATTGAGCTAATGGCGCTAATATTATATCATTGCTAATGAAATTTTCCTTGAGTTATAGATTGTAATTGGTTTGCATACCTCAGAGGAAATCTCTCCAAACTTCTCTGCGCGTTCAATCAAGCGAGACCTAGCTGAATTGAAGGCCTCGTATTCTAACGCTGAAGTTCTAGTTACATAACGCATGAATAGATCACAGCCTGCTGTCAAGGAGATGGAGGTTGTGTCCCATGACTGGTAAGCACATACACGGATGAACATATCAATTGCAAAATCTATATATTGAGACCCAAAACTTTAACTTTTTATGTGCTGCGTTTTACTAATTTTCCCAAGTGATTACCTTATGCCGGCTTGTTTTTTTAACAATTTCCGATTATAAAAAGGATTGGCAATACATGACACTACTTATTTCTCTCCTATACTTTCTCAATCAACTTTGTTATGTATACCATAAAACAATTTTTCCATGTGTGACCTATTACTTTTGCAATGTTTATTCATCATAAAATTCATTATTGTAGCAAATGGCTACAAATTCCACTTAAAAAATTAGAATGATTACATATTTTGAAAATCTAACCGTTAAATTATATGTTATTTATGTTCTTAACACGTATGTAAAATTTCGTGCTAATCGGATATTATTATATTATTCGATGAATAAACATAATTTTTATGCACAATTTTATATTACAAAAACTTAAAAATTAAACATTTAATTGTTGTCATAGCTTTCGATATTTAATTTTTTGAAAATTTTGCAAGCATGGAAGATATAGAAAAATAATAAAATCTAATGGTGGATTTGTGAAAATTCACATCCGATAAAAAAAAAATTAGTGGAGTTGTAACCATTAGATATAAACTAGTTTGTAGCCAAACTTTATTCGATTATGATTATGTATGAATGATACAGCTAGCAAATAAGAAAATAGTATAAATTAAGTTAAATTGGTATAAACCTACTTGCCTTATAGAGAAAAAGAATACGTGAGTTGAGACTTTCCCTTTTAGCTATACTCACTTGTTTTCGCCTTAAAAAAAAGTCTTTTAGTTGTAACTTTTAAAAGGTTGCCGTATATATCACAAAAATGCAAATTTGCTGATCCAATGTATGTGAGTAGAGCTGGAATTTGGCTTAAATTAAACGAGTTAATTTAACTTGAATCTGCCATGCACCATTCCACCAACCAGGGAATAAATCCTTTTATGCCTTTAATTAGAATAATTATACTTATTATATATGGAGAAATCAAAATCAAAAGGTTGGAAATTCTTTATCTCTATCTCTCAAAAGACAAAAAGAATGGTTCGCTTTACCAAAAAATGCTTTTCGGCCTAAGATAAGTAACATCGAGAAATTGAAACTATTACTCTAAATGAAACCTACATTAACCTATGAAGTACTCCACCGTATTTTTTTTTTTTTTTGGGTTAAATTTTGGAACTAAGACTTATTTTTTGTTGTTTAATTCTAACAAGTGATGTAATAGTGTAATTGCCATACTGGATTTTCTAAGTGTGGATAATTTGGTTTCCATATTTTTTTTAATTGTTTAATTGGTCACGGTCACCAAGAAATCATGGGTATTAAAGGGAAAATAAAACAGAAGGCGTCTCTGATTTTGTGTTTAATTAGCAACCAAGAAATCCTAGTTGTTAAAGGAAAAAAAGAAGAAGAATAAACCCTAATTCTAGATCAAATAAATAAATATCTATACTATATATAAGAGGATTTTCCTCTTTCAACTGAAATTTTATATGGTTCAAAAATACCCTCATTAATGAAGAGTAACTTCATTTAGAAATAGAATCATATGTCAAATAACATATTTCATTTTAAATTCAATAAGAGAATTCTTAAAATTTATAATTTTTTTTCCTTTCCATTTAAAAAAGAAATTACAATTACTGCTTATTTTTAAAATTTATCATTTTTATTTGTTTGAAAAATAAAAGCATATATTTCTAAATTATAATAAATGTAATTTTTTTTTTTTTTTTTTTTGAGATGAATGGCAGAAATAAATGTAAATTATTAACTTTTAAATAAATAAGGAAATCCACGGTCATTTATTAGCGCCAGGGAGTTTCCAATACGTTAACCAATTCAAAAACCAAAACAATCACAAGTACTTGTCCCTTTAAAACAAGGAATCAAAGGGATTCTCCTTCTTTTTAAGTTACAACTAAGACCGCCACTCTATTTTGCCTATATAAATAATCCCTTCCTCCTTCAAACTGTTCATCAGATACATCCCTATCTTTTATCTCTATATATTTGAAATCCTTATTATTACTCGCTCTCATTCTTTCTTCAAGTGATCATGGCTAGGGTTCCCATCAACAACCTTCTCCTTCTAAGGTTTGTGCTTGGTTTTTTTCTCTTACACATTTAATTTTCAATCATCATGGATCATCTTCTTCTTTTGTGTTCTTGACATGATTTTTTTTTTTTGGTTACTATAGGAGGGCATACTCGGTGGCAGTGGAGAATGCAAGGGTGCAGCCGGTAATGACAGTGGTGAGGAAGGCAGCCGAATCTGGCGGCACTGCGGCTGAAGGGCAGAAAGAGATCTTTTGGATGAGAGATCCAAAAACTGGCAACTGGATTCCGGAGAGTCACTTTGGTGAGATTGATGTTGCTGAGCAAAGGAAGAGGCTTCTTCCCAAGAAGGAGAAACATTGAAGAAGAATCATTTTTATTCGACAACTTCACTTGGCTAGGAGGAGAAATATTACGTTTTTGTTTCTAATGTTACATGCTTTTATAGTCAAACTTGTTTTAGGTTTTTGTTCCATCTTATCCTTTAATGGACCATTAAATAAAATTAACTTTGTTGTTCTTGGCGTCCAAGTTGAATATACCGAGTTGCTCTTGTATCTAGAGAGTAGATATACTTTTACGTGCAAAGGAAGTAAATTGCCTATATGCACTTCAATTACCAATCAAGGACATAGTTCTCTACATGGGAGAAGTTGGATATACGTAAACCTCTCTCTCTCCGTGGATAACTTGGATTCAAATATTCCCACCCCACTAGAGTAAAAGAAAACTCCTACTCCAACCGTGATAGAAAGAAATCAATTAAAGATTTTGATTAAACCTTAAACTGAAAGAAATATGAAATCAATGATGTTTAACACACATGGTGATAATAGTTACCATGCGTTATTAGAATTAATTGTGGTTAACATGCACTTAACTCTTAAGGATGAGGCCATAGATTTCTCAACCAAAAAAAAGTGGATGATAGCTTTTTCTTTGAACTTTTTTTTGGTGAAGTTTTTAACTTATTTGCTTATGCAACTTTTTAAAACTTTTTTGCTTTTCCTAAGCGCAATTTTTAATAAAATTATTAAAATTTTAGCTCTTAAAGTTTAGTTAAAAAGTTGAGCAAGATTTAGATACAGTACTTAGATATTGTTCCTTAAGTTCCCCTTTTAAGATTCTACCATGTGAATTTGTTCTCATAAGATAAAAGTGTATTTTTTAGTTAAGTAGCTATATGGCTAAATTTTAAAATAAAAATCTAAAAAACAGCACATAATATTTAGGTTTTGTCTTAAAAAGTTTATCCAAATACACCGAAAGAAAGAAACCAAAAAACCTACAAGAAAGTAAAGAGGGCAGTAGTGAAGCCAACTAGTGGTATGCCCCTACACAATATCCATCCAGCATGTTCCACGCACCATGATTAACTCAATATATTCCAAACATCAAATTTAACGACTTAAAAACATGATTGCTACATCACAGGGTTGCATTTTCTTGTCTCTAGAGCACAGGCGCCAATGAGCCTCTGACCTCTATGCCGGTAGGCCCAATACCCCGACAAACAAATTATCTTATAAGACCGGCTTAAATAAAGTGCTGCATAACTTGTACTAATAAGAAACTTTCTTTGCGATGTCTTCTCTGCACGCATAGGCATGCATGTTTGCAAATAGGCCTATGTGTTTGCGCAAAAAAATGACATGCATTCCTATCCATTATCCATTCCAAAGTTCACGAATAAAAAACCACTAACAAAACCAAGCTAACCATTCATGCATGAATACAGAAAATTGTATCCAACTATCCATACACGACTATGACTATAAGTATAGCTGGATGAGCTCATCACTGACCACAGAAGGAGTGAGCACACCCAAATCTGTGAAGAGTAGAGTAAGATATTGGGGAGGTGTATAATCCCGAGCAGACCTTTCAACCTCAACCTTGGATGGGATGGGTACCCCAAAATCTATAGGACGTAGAGCAGGGGCCATGTCTTTCTGGTCTAGTGGGTAAAGGCGAGCAAACTGCATAGCAACATATCAAATTATCAGTATGTAATGTCTAGTGGAAAGAAAATTATGCATTATGTTTGTTTTATGGAATGCGATAAATGCAACAAAGTGATTCTTCTAAAAATATGAAATTTTGAAACAATGATTTTCTTGATCAGATATTTTAAGAACAAAATTTGGTATACCTTGTAGCTTTCGGCAGCCACGTAAACTGGTTTGTTCATGCTGTGTGCTACCAATGCAATTTGGTATGTTCCCATCATGTTAATAATACCTCCACTTTCCACCACTCCATCTGCCCCTACAAATACCATATCAACCTCATCCATAGTATATGCCACTGCAGAGTCAATCAGGAGTTTCACGGGAACATCAAGCTTGGCCAACTCATTAGATAATCGTAAACCCGTTCTGTCTGGTCTTCCCTCTGCATTTTACAGCATGAAAATTTAAACTAAGTGATAGAAATTACCTTATGAAAGGATAAGAGATACAGACACTGCCCACTTGTTCATTAAAGAAGATTATCATCAAGACACAAAATGCAAACATAAGGACTATAACCCAACATTATATAAGAGTGTTTATGGAGTAAGCACCATACCCACGCTCAGTCATGGGTCAATAATGTAAGGAAATCATATTCCACTTTCAAAGTGACCCTTGCTTTTGAGGAAATCAAACATCAAGAAAATAATGTGATTTATTGCAATCTAGAGAATGGTGCAGAAAGAAGTAAAGGGCCAGATACCCATTAAAAAGCTGCCGAATGGCTAGTTACTCACATTAAAAATAGTACCAGTTTTGATTTAATCTTACTCATAACAAAGACAAAAGAACACTAATTTTGATTTAATTCCATCAAGAGACAGTCCAATGCAAATATAGTGCATTAAGAGTAACAAAAAAAACCAAAACCTGTGCAGAAAACTCGAAAGAGTTTCTTATTCTGAGCTGCCGTCTTCAGCACTTCCAGGACAACTCTAGAAAAGCCATGCACCAAAATTGTACAACCATCAAATATAAAATCTTGACTAAGCATGGCAATGATCCTGCGTGCCTGAAATATGAGACAACTAATTGAGCTAACGGCGCTAATATTATATCATTGCTAATGAAATTTTCCTTAAGGAGTTATAGAGATTGTAATTGGTTTGCACACCTTACAAGAAATCTCTCCAAACTTCTCTGCGCGTTCAATCAAGCGAGACCTAGCTGAATTGAAGTCCTCATATTCTAACGCCGAAGTTCTAGTTACATAACGCATGAATAGATCACAGCCTGCTGTCAAGGAGATGGAGGTTGTGTCCCATGACTGGTAAGCACATACACGGATAAACAAATCAATTGCAAAACCTATTGAGACCCAAATCTTAAAACATTTTTATGTGCTGCATTTGACTAATTTTCCCAAGTGATTACCTTATGTCAGCTTGTTTTTCTAACAATTTCCAATTATAAAAAGGATTGGCAATACATGACACTACTTATTTCTCTCCTATACTTTCTCAATCAACATGTGTGACCTATTACTTTTGCAATGTTTACTCATCACCATCATCACTGCTATTATAAAGAAAACTCTTTACAATCATCAAATTCATCCTTGTCTATACACTGTTTATAATAAACTAAAGCAACCCAATTGTGATAAAATATCAAACTTCATACGAACTTGACAATTTCAAGGAAACAAACAGAGCATAAAGCTAAGAAAGAGAAGCAGAGGGGGAATTTTACTTTGAGAGAATCGGAGGCCTTCTTGAGCTCGATTTCGAGCTCCATCATAGTGGTAGCCTCACTAGCTCTAATCACGGCGGCCAAGGCGCGAATAGCGGCGACGGCCTCCGCGAGATCGGGCTGCATCCGCCAGTTGTTGAACTCGTTAATGACGCAGAAGCTCTTCCCGGAGGAAGAAGCGGCGAGGAGGGGCTGCTGGGTCTGGGGCGCCGGAGCGTCGTCGGTATGGTGGCCGACGGCGGCCTGAGCCTGGGCGAGCCAGTCGCTGGTGACGACGGCGGTGTGGGCGGCTCTGGTCTGGTAGTAGGCGGAGATTTTGGGGTTAGGGATAGGGTTGAAAGGATCGGCGGCGGCCATGAAGGAAGAGAGAGTATCGGGGGGTTGTTTGGAGGATGAAGCGATGTCGTTTGATGGGTCCTCTTGGAGGTGTCTTTGTTCCAGAATGAACGAGGCTGATCTCCACCACATAATAAAAAATAATACAATAACGTGTTTATGAGTTTTATGAGAGAGAGAGAAAGAGAGAATAATGGAAAGAAAGCAATGAAAACCGAATTTGCCGGGGACTGTGTGTGTGTTTGTGTAAGAGATTCCGGTGGGTTTGATTAAGATTTGTACATGAATTTTTTTTTTTTTTTTTTGGTTAATATTTGGATAGAATTTGACTTGGAGATTATATTATGACCAAAAGATATCATAATCATGTATTTGCATTCCCACTAGGCCACTACTACTTTTTTTACCAAAGAAACTATAATGAATGGATGATTACGGTTTTAATTTCCAAAAAAAAAAAAAACTATAATTTTTTTTACCACATTGCTAGATTTGGATTCAAGTGTTTAAGGACAATGTTTTTTACATTTTTTTTTTATACAATTTTGAGATTATATTTAGAGCATTTTCATTAAGAATACTAAATGCTATAAATGATAAATTTTAACATCAAGTTTGTAAAAAGCACTAAAAAGTAAGCTACAACAAACGTGCTAATTTTAATTAAATAAATAAAATAGCAGCTAAGCTACGGTGAGCTTTCAAACTTAAAGAAAGCTCATAGTAGCTTCAATCTTTAAAAAATATTATTATTTTAATACTTGTGGTGGAAAATGTGGTTTGTGTAATTGTTTTTTATTATTTTAATGAGTAGTTTATATTATTTTAAACGAAATAGTAAAAAAATAGAACTTTTGATGTTAAATGTATTGTAAAATAAGTTGTTAAAATCGATCAAGTGGCTCTTTGAGATGTTAAATACTAAAATTTTCAAAACCTTTGATAGAAATGCTCTAAGACCAAAATATATCACGGATTTGCACTCCCACTATTAGTACTACTATTATTACAGTACTACCAAAGAAGCTATAATTGTTTTGATCATATTGCTAGGACCAAAAGGTTAACTATACCAGATTTGGACTTTTCAAGTTTGAGAAAAATATTTTTAAGTAATTCAATAGTAGAAAGAGAAGATATTCGAATTATGTACTGGATGAGCTAAAGGATGTACCAGGACACCTTTCTTGTATGTGTTATTTGATGTATATGATAAACTTTTCTTTCAAATTTGTATAAAGTTTTTTGCTATTCATGTGTAGTTAGTAGTTACTACTTACTGCATGGCTCATTATCTTTTATGTTTGAATTAAAAGAGTCTAAGTTTATTATATCACAAAAAACAAAAACAAAAACAAAAAAAAACAAATAATTGTTGGAATTAGAGATGTTTATCACTTAAGTGAATTTAGGTTGAGGAAGGAGGATCAATCTGCCAACGAACATATATCTTATTGGGTTTGAATTTGCACAATCAAACATACTTATAGAAAAGGATTAGCTTATCAACTGATTTTTTTTTTTTTTTTTTTTTTTTGACTTAGAGTTTGCAACCATCAATTTCAAGACTTTGAAAGACCTAAACAAATAATTTGGCAATCTCTCACAACTCACAACACAATGGCATGATGAAGCAACAAAATGAGAAAAACTCAAATAAATACTTTAATGACAGTTCACTTCTATAATTTGGCTCGATGGCGATAGCTAGGTAAAAAATAATAGGTTTTTTGGGGACAAGTCTAAATTTATAGATGGTCATGAAATTCAGGGTATATTCAACCTTATTTCTATTAAGTAGATTTTTGAAACTAGCCATGGCCTTTCAAGTCAAATTGGGCCAATCAACATGTTTCATGTTTTTGTTCTATCTTGTCTTTTAACAGTCCGTTAAATAATTTGTTGTTCTTAGTGTCTAAGTTTATTAGGTGTGCAATATTTTGTTATTTTAAAACTTAACAATATTGTATACCTTAATTATTCTTGACATACTAGTAGTGTCTTCTACTACTCAATTGTGTAGGATGATTTTGGGCCAACCCTAAAAGTCAATAATTATAAAAGAATAGTTACATAAAATTTATATGGTAATAAAACATCATTTTTTTTTCTAGTGTAACTCAACAAATTAGAAAATAACTCAATTCAAAAGTACAATATTTTAGCAATAGTGGAAGTTTTTGAAAATGGTTCATAGGTATGATGAAAATTTAATTTTTTTTATGAGAGTAAATGGGCTAATTTTCTATACTTTGATGCCTTAGAATGTTCATAGTTGAAGACTTATTTTTCACCATTCTATTTTTGTTTTTAGCAGCCCTAGCCTATGCCAAATTATTATATCGTCCAAGACTATAAAATAACAGTCATAGTCTATGGAAAATTATTTTATAGTCCTGAATTATACTCCTTTATTCACACTATTTTGTTAATGATAAATAAAAAAATTATGTTAATAGTAAACATATAGATTGGAAATAATAAAAACTTGCTAATTAATTTTCTTCTGAAATTATTGTCCACATTAAAAAAAAAAACATGATCCTATTTTAATTGCCTTTTTTGTCTTTACTGTCATTGCCAAAAATTTGAGAAAACCATACACGACACCATTTTTGTGTGAGCTGACCAGAGAACATTCTGGAGTGGAGAAAGTAAAATTTGGTCTGACACCATTACCCTACTAATATTTGTCTTTCACGTCCTATAAAAATATCACCATTAGCTCTAGTAGAGCTACAACCTACACTGCACTACTAACAGAACTTCACACTCACACGTTTCATGTTTTATGTTTGCGTTCCATCTTATCCTTTAGTGTCCAAGTTTATTATGTGTGCAATATTTTCTTATTATTAAACTTAACAATATTGTATACATTAATAGCTCTTGACATAAAGGTATTGTCGATATTCTTTTAGCTCCACAATTTTTCCCTAGTATGAAGGAGATGAATTGTCTATAAGTTAATCACCAATAGACTCCTAGTACCCAATTGTGGAGGATGATTTTGAGCCAACCCTAAAAGTCAATAATTATAAATAATAAAAAATTAAAAAATAGTAACATAGAATTTATATTGTATTAAAACCTCTCTCTTTTTTCTAGTGTAACTCAACAAATTAGAAAATAAGTCAATTCAAACGTACAATAATTTAGCAATCGTGGAAGCTGTTGAGAATGGTTCATAAGTATGATGAAAATAAACTTTTTTATTTAATGAGAGAAAATGGGCTAATTTTCTATACATTTGATGCTTTAGAATTTTCATGTTTGGTAGTGTAACTAGAACAACAGTTTTCAATATTTAAATAACATTACATGTATTTCTACACACCTTTTCACTCACACATACTTCCAAAAAATACAAACAATATTACCAAATGAACCCTTAATTTTTCACCATTCTATATTGTGTTTGAACTTATTATTTTACATTTTACTTTTCTATGAAAGATAATTGACGTTTTTAAGCAATGTCTTGATATGTCTGAATTCTCTAATTTTTTTTTTTTCTTTGTATGTTTATTAGGAGTCGCTGGGTCTGCCACATCCTTGAAAGATAATAGCATAAAAATTATTTACTCGAAATTCATGAGTCAGCTTGTTTTGCACCTACGCATTGATATTTGTTTCTATCACCATTTTACAAGGAATCTGAGATTAGGGATGGGATCAGGGGATAAAGAAGGGCAAGGGAAGTTTAGAAAATTGCGCAAATATGAAATATGTGGTTACATGCATACTGCTTTTTGTTGAAATCTATTATCCTTTCTCTTTAATGTAGCTAGATCCTCTTAATGTGAGTTCATATAAAGTATCAATTGCTCATATCTGTATGAAATGCTTAAAGTCACATCCATAGGAATGGATTTGGGAATGCTTTATGGTGGCTACATTTTTTTTTTTAGTGTCAACCAAGGTTCTTTTTCTTTTTTCTTTTTTCTTTTTTTCTTTGTTCTAAAAATGTTTTTGGTTTAGGCTTTGTGTGAGGACTATGCTGTGAAATTTCATAAATTTTTACTATTCTGAAAAGAAAAATGTGAAACAAAACAAACTAAAAGTAAACCAAAATTACACAAAAAAAAAGATATATATATATATATATATTGCATAATGTCCACTCTCCCTTCCTAAGCCTTTTTTAAACCTAAAAAAATTATGTTAGGTTGTTAAATTAATAGAAATATTAAATTATATTATTGAGACTTGAAAGAGTTGAAATTGATTAAATAATTATTATTTTTCAGTTATGGATAGGAGTGATCATTCATGTTCGCGAGTCGAGTTCGTGTCTATATGAGTTAACTCAAATCCGACCTATTTAGTAAACGTGTTAAAAATCATCAACCCTATACATGTGTGTTTTATCAATGAGAGAGAGAAAGAGAGAATCATGGAAAGCAATAAAAACCAAATTTGCCGGAGAGTGTGTGTTTATATGTGTGAGAGATTTCGGTGGGCTTGATTATTATTAGTACATGAAGATTTTTTTTTTTTACTTTTTTTTTTATATACAACTTTGAGATTATATTAAGACCAAGATATATCATGTATTTGCACTCCCACTACTAGTACTACTATTACAGTATTACCAAAGAAGATATAATTGTTTTGACCATATTGCTAGGACAAAAAGGTAAACTATGCCGGATTTGGACTTTTTCAAGTGTTTTGGGACAATTTTTTTTTTTAAGTAATTGAATGGTTGAAAGAGAAGATATTTGTTCATTTTAAATATATTAAAAAAAAGATATTTGTTTAGTAAACAATAATACTTATTAGAACACGCAAAAAAATAGTAATACTAGTGTTTTAAACCGAGTTTGTAATATATTATATAACTAGAGTACAAGATTTAACCTTTGTAGTTATAGACTGAGTTATAAACAAGAAAGAAGATATTTGAATTATGTACTAGATGAGCTAAACAATGTATCAGGACACCTTTCTTGTAGGTGTTATTTGCTATATATGATAAACTTTTCATTCAATTTTGTATTAATTTTTTCGCTATTCATGTGTAGTTACCACTATCTGCATAGCTCATTATCTTTTACATAAATTAAAAGAGTCTTAAGTTTATTATATTACCCTAAAATAAACCAAATAATTGGGAATTAGAGATTTTCATCACTTCAGTCAATTTAGATTGAAGGAGGAGGATCAATCCACAACCAAAGATATTTGTTTAGTAAACAATAATACTTATTAGAACAACGCAAAAAAATAGTAATACTAGTGTTTTAAACCGAGTTTGTAATATATTATATAACTAGAGTACAAGATTTAACCTTTGTAGTTATAGACTGAGTTATAAACAAGAGAGAAGATATTTGAATTATGTACTAGATGAGCTAAACAATGTATCAGGACACCTTTCTTGTAGGTGTTATTTGCTATATATGATAAACTTTTCATTCAATTTTGTATTAATTTTTTCGCTATTCATGTGTAGTTACCACTATCTGCATAGCTCATTATCTTTTACATAAATTAAAAGAGTCTTAAGTTTATTATATTACCCTAAAATAAACCAAATAATTGGGAATTAGAGATTTTCATCACTTCAGTCAATTTAGATTGAAGGAGGAGGATCAATCCACAACCAAAAATACTAATAAAAAAGGATTAGCTTATCAGCTGATTTTTTTTTTTTTTACTTAGGGTTTGCAGCCATCAATTTCGTGACTTCGAAATACCTAAACAAATAATCTGGCAATCACTCACAACTCAAAAGTCACAACAGAATGGCATGTGATGAAGCAACAAAATGAGAAAAACCCAAACAAATACTTTAGTGACGGTTCACAACAATGATTTGGCTCTATGGTGATAGCTAGGTAAAAAATAATAGATTTGTTAGTGGCAAATCTAAACTTTTAGATGGTCGTGGGATTCAACAGGGTATATTTAGCCCAATTTTCATTAAATAGGTTTTTGAAAATAGTCATGGCCTTTCAAGTCAAATTGGGTCAATCAACATGTTTCATGTTTTTTTTCCATCTTGTCTTTTAACAATACGTTAAATAAATTTAGTTTTTTCTTCTTCTTTTTTTTGTTCTTAGTCCAAGTTTATTAGAAGTGCAAAATTTTGTTATTATTAAACTTAACAATATTGTATAGCTTAATTGCTCTTGACATACTAGTAGAGTGGATATTCTTGTACCTCCAAAATTTTTCCCTAGTACAAAGGAGATGAATTGCCAATATAAGTTACACTCTGTTTGTTTCAGCAATGACGTTTTCTAGAAAACGAGTCATTTTTTAAGAAGTATTTTCTATAAAACAATCTTATTTTCTAATGTTTGGTAGCAACTTTAAATGAGTTGAAAAACAACCTCCTAGCTTCTCTTATTTAGCTTGTTTTGAGATATAGTTGTTTTCCAAAAAAAATTAATGGAAAACAATCTCTAAAAATAAGTCATACTTTTTATATTGACCAAAGATAGTTTTCCCTTGACTCATTTTTTTTATGCTATCAAATACTAAAAAACATAGAAAACTATCTTTACATAGAGTTTTCCATCAAAATAAACGGAGCGTAATTAACCACCAATAAACTCCTAAAAAAAAAAAAAAAAAAAAAGCAAAACTGTGTTGAAGCACTCTGCTTGGGCCTCACGCATGCACACATGATAGGGGCACTCCAATACTGAAGGAGTGCCACTCCTGTTTTCTCTGCACCAAGAGGTAATCGATGCGCAATTCAGCACAACATTTCGCCCTCCTCTAGTCTGACATATATATAACCTCTAGCATTGCATGGTTTGCCATTTTTGCACAAACACTCTCCCTCTACTCAAAATCATTACCTGGGATTGTACCGTCTGCTATAACAATAAACAATTGAGATTAAAAGTTACATTTTCTAACTTTTAATCACAACCATTTATTTCTTGCATGGTTAACTGCACAGTACAAGCAATTTTGTCTACCGTAACATCTTGGCCAAACACAATTTTTGTATACCCTAACACAAAGCAACTCACAGCCAAACTGGCAGAGCTCCCAAAGTGACACTAACAACATTCAACAAGCCTTCTTAATTAGCCTAAGAAAAATTTCCATCACCCAAATTCCTCAACAAAACCAGTACTCTAGGTCCCCAATTGTAAAAAACCAATTTAACTAAGCTTCCCCAGATGGATGGACAGAGTTTAGTGAAAAATATCTTGATACGAAAATTTATTAAGATGCAATAAATACTTATCCTGAAACTTATGGATAAGATCAAAGTCTTCAAACTTCCTAAGGACACAAAAACAAACAATGCAATAAAAAAACTGTAATTTTTTTGACCACATTGCTAGGGCAAAAAGGTAAACTATGCCGGATTTGGATTCAAGTGTTTTAGAACAACGTTTTTTACAATTTTTTTTATACAATTTTGAGATTATATTTAGAACATTTTCATTAAGAATACTAAATGCTATAAATGATAAATTTTAACATCAAGTTTGTAAAAAGCACTAAAAAGCAAATTACAACAAACATGTTAATCTTAAATAAATAAATAGCAACTAAGCTACAGTGAGCTTTCAAACTTAAAGAAAGCTCATAGTAGCTTCAATCCTAAAAAAATATTATTATTTTAATACTTGTGGTGGAAAAGATGGTTTGTGTAATTATTTTTTATTATTTTAATAAGTAATTTATATTATTTTAAATGAAATAGTAAAAAAATAGGACCTTTGATATTAGATGTATTGTAAAATAAGTTATCAAAATTGATAAAGTGACTCTTTAAAATATTAAATGCTAAAATTTTTAAAACCTTTTATAGGAATGCTCTAGGACTAAAATATATCACGGATTTGCACCTCCACTGCTAGTACTACTGTTATTACAGTACTACCAAAGAAGCTATAATTGTTTTGATCATATTGCTAGGACCAAAAGGTAAACTATACCAGATTTGGACTTTTCAAGTTTGAGAAAAAAAAAATTTAAGTAATTCAATAGTCGAAAGAGAAGATATTCGAAATATATACGGAATGAGCTAAAGGATGTATCATGATACCTTTCTTGTATGTGTTATTTGATGTATACGATAAACTTTTCTTTCAAATTTGTATAAAGTTTTTTGCTATTCATGTGTACTTAGTAGTTACTACTTACTGCATCTTTTATGTTTGAATTAAAAGAGTCTAAGTTTATTATATCACAAAAAACAAAAACAAAAACAAAACAAATAATTGTTGGAATTAGAGATGTTTATCACTTAAGTGAATTTAGGTTGAGGAAGGAGGATCAATCTGCCAACCAACATGTATCTTATTGGGTTTGAATTTGCACAATCAAACATACTAATAGAAAAGGATTAGCTTATCAACTGATTTTTTTTTTTTTTTTTTTGACTTAGAGTTTGCAACCATCAATTTCAAGACTTCGAAAGACCTAAACAAATAATTTGGCAATCTCTCACAACTCACAACACAATGGCATGATGAAGCAACAAAATGAGAAAAACTCAAATAAATACTTTAATGACAGTTCACGTCTATAATTTGGCTCGATGGCGATAGCTATGTAAAAAATAATAGATTTTTTGGGGACAAGTCTAAATTTATAGATGGTCATGAAATTCAGGGTATATTCAACCTTATTTCTATTAAGTAGATTTTTGAAACTAGCCATGGCCTTTCAAGTCAAATTGGGCCAATCAACATGTTTCATGTTTTTGTTCTATCTTGTCTTTTAACAGTCCGTTAAATAATTTGTTGTTCTTAGTGTCTAAGTTTATTAGGTGTGCAATATTTTGTTATTTTAAAACTTAACAATATTGTATACCTTAATTACTCTTGACATACTAGTAGTGTCTTCTACTACTCAATTGTGTAGGATGATTTTGGGCCAACCCTAAAAGTCAATAATTATAAAAGAATAGTTACATAAAATTTATATGGTAATAAAACATCATTTTTTTTTTCTAGTGTAACTCAACAAATTAGAAAATAACTCAATTCAAAAGTACAATATTTTAGCAATAGTGGAAGTTTTTGAAAATGGTTCATAGGTATGATGAAAATTTAATTTTTTTTATGAGAGTAAATGGGCTAATTTTCTATACTTTGATGCCTTAGAATGTTCATAGTTGAAGACTTATTTTTCACCATTCTATTTTTGTTTTTAGCAGCCCTAGCCTATGCAAAATTATTATATCGTCCAAGACTATAAAATAACAGTCATAGTATATGGAAAATTATTTTATAGTCCTGAATTATACTCCTTTATTCACACTATTTTGTTAATGATAAATAAAAAAATTATGTTAATAGTAAACATATAGATTAGAAATAATAAAAACTTGCTAATTAATTTTGTTCTGAAATTATTGTCCACATTAAAAAAAACATGATCCTATTTTAATTACCTTTTTTGTCTTTACTGTCATTGCCAAAAATTTGAGAAAACCATACACTACACCATTTTTGTGTGAGCTGACCAGAGAACATTCTGGAGTGGAGAAAGTAAAAGTTGGTCTGACACCATTACCCTACTAATATTTGCCTTTCACGTCCTATAAAATATCACCATTAGCTCTAGTAGAGCTACAACCTACACTGCACTACTAACAGAACTTCACACTCACACGTTTCATGTTTTATGTTTGTGTTCCATCTTATCCTTTAGTGTCCAAGTTTATTATGTGTGCAATATTTTCTTATTATTAAACTTAACAATATTGTATACCTTAATAGCTCTTGACATAAAGGTATTGTCGATATTCTTTTAGCTCCACAATTTTTCCCTAGTATGAAGGAGATGAATTGTCTATAAGTTAATCACCAATAAACTCCTAGTACCCAATTGTGGAGGATGATTTTGAGCCAACCCTAAAAGTCAATAATTATAAATAATAAAAAATTAAAAAATAGTAACATAGAATTTATATTGTATTAAAACCTCTCTCTTTTTTCTAGTGTAACTCAACAAATTAGAAATTAAGTCAATTCAAACGTACAATAATTTAGCAATCGTGGAAGCTGTTGAGAATGGTTCATAAGTATGATGAAAATAAACTTTTTTATTTAATGAGAGAAAATGGGCTAATTTTCTATACATTTGATGCTTTAGAATTTTCATGTTTGGTAGTGTAACTAGAACAACAGTTTTTAATATTTAAATAATATTACATGTATTTCTACACACCTTTTCACTCACACATACTTCCAAAAAATACAAACAACATTACCAAATGAACCCTTAATTTTTCACCATTCTATATTGTGTTTGAACTTATTATTTTACATTTTACTTTTCTATGAAAGATAATTGACGTTTTTAAGTAATGTCTTGATATGTCTGAATTCTCTAATTTTTTTTTTCTTTGTATGTGTATTTGGAGCCGCTAGGTCTGCCACATCCTTGAAAGATAATAGCATAAAAATTATTTACTCGAAATTCATGAGTCAGCTTGTTTTGCACCTACGCATTGATATTTGTTTCTATCACCATTTTACAAGGAATCTGAGATTAGGGATGGGATCAGGGGATAAAGAAGGGCAAGGGAAGTTTAGAAAATTGCGCAAATATGAAATATGTGGTTACATGCATACTGCTTTTTGTTGAAATCTATTATCCTTTCTCTTTAATGTAGCTAGATCCTCTTAATGTGAGTTCATATAATGTATCAATTGCTCATATCTGTATGAAATGCTTAAAGTCACATCCATAGGAATGGATTTGGGAATGCTTTATGGTGGCTACATCTCTGTTTTAGTGTCAACCAAGGTTCTTTTTCTTTTTTCTTTTTTTCTTTGTTCTAAAAATGTTTTTGGTTTAGTCTTTGTGTGAGGACTATGCTGTGAAATTTCATAAATTTTTACTATTCTGAAAAGAAAAATGTGAAACAAAACAAACTAAAAGCATTCGTGTTAAATTAAGTTAAGTTGTTCGCGAGTCGAGTTCATGTCTATATGGGTTATCCCGAATCCAACTTGTTTAGTAAACGTGTTAAAAATCATCAACCCTATACGTGTGTGTTTTATCAATGAGAGGGAGAAAGAGAGACTAATGGAAAGCAATAAAAACCAAATTTGCTGGGAGTGTGTGTTTATATGTGTGAGAGATTTCGGTGGGTTTGATTATTATTAGTAAGTGAAGATTTTTTTTTTTATATATACAACTTTGAGATTATATTAAGACCAAGATATATCATGTATTTGCACTCCCACTACTAGTACTACTATTACAATATTACCAAAGAAGATATAATTGTTTTGACCATATTGCTAGGACAAAAAGGTAAACTATGCCGGATTTGGACCTTTTCAAGTGTTTTGGGACAATTTAAATATATTAAAAAAAAAGATATTTGTTTTAGTAAACAATAATACTTATTAAAATACGCAAAAAAATAGTAACACTAGTTTTTTAAATCAAGTTTATAATATATTATATAACCAGAGTACAAGATATAACATTTGTAGTTATAGACTGGATTATAAACGAGAAAAGATATTTGAATTATGTACTAGATGAGCTAAACGATGTATCGGGACACCTTTCTTGTAGGTGTTATTTGCTATATATGATAAACTTTTCATTCAATTTTGTATTAAGTTTTTCGCTATTCATGTGTAGTTACCACTATCTGCATAGCTCATTATCTTTTACATAAATTAAAAGAGTATTAAGTTTATTATATTACCCTAAAATAAACCAAATAATTGGGAATTAGAGATTTTCATCACTTCAGTCAATTTAGATTGAAGAAGGAGGATCAATCCACAACCAAAAATACTAATAAAAAAGGATTAGCTATTCATGTGTAGTTACCACTATCTGCATAGCTCATTAACTTTTACATAAATTAAAAGAGTCTTAAGTTTATTATATTACCCTAAAATAAACCAAATAATTGGGAATTAGAGATTTTCATCACTTCAGTCAATTTAGATTGAAGAAGGGGGATCAATCCACAACCAAAAATACTAATAAAAAAGGATTAGCTTATCAGCTGATTTTTTTTTTTTTTTTACTTAGGGTTTGTAACCATCAATTTCGTGACTTCGAAATATCTAAACAAATAATCTCAACTCAAAAGTCACAACAGAATGGCATGTGATGAAGCAACAAAATGAGAAAAACCCAAACAAATACTTTAGTGACAGTTCACAACAATGATTTGGCTCTATGGTGATAGCTAGGTAAAAAATAATAGATTTGTTGGTGACAAATCTAAACTTTTAGATGGTCGTGGGATTCAACAGGGTATATTCAGCCCAATTTTCATTAAATAGGTTTTTAAAAATAGTCATGGCCTTTCAAGTCAAATTGGGTCAATCAACATGTTTGATGTTTTTTTTCCATCTTGTCTTTTAACAGTAAGTTAAATAAATTTAGTTTTTTTTTTTTTTCTTAGTCCAAGTTTATTAGGTGTGCAGTATTTTGTTATTATTAAACTTAACAATATTGTATAGCTTAATTGCTCTTGACATACTAGTAGTGTGGATATTCTTTTACCTCCAAAATTTTTCCCTAGTACAAAGGAGATGAATTGTCTATATAAGTTAATCACCAATAAACTCCTAAAAAAAAAAAAGCAAAACTGTATTGAAGCACTCTGTTTGGGCCTCACGCATGCACACATGACAGGGGCACTCCAATACTGAAGGAGTGCCACTCCTCTTTTCTCTGCACCCAGAGGTAATCAATGCTTAATTCAGCACAGCATTTCGCCCTCCTCAGTCTGACATATATATAGCCTCTAGCATTGCATGGTTTGCCATTTTTGCGCAAACACTCTCCCTCTACTCGAAATCATTACCTGGGATTCATACTGTCCGCTATAACAATAAACAGTTGGGATTAAAAGTTACGTTTTCTAACTTTTAATCTCAACCATCTATTTCTTGCATGGTTAACTGCACAGTACACGCAATTTTGTCTACCGGTAACATCTTGGCCAAACACGCCCTAACACTCTATATATATATGCCCTCCACTCCACTACACTGTCGCACCCTCACACACAGTCTCTTACACTCTCTCTTGTCACTCTGTTTTTTTCAAAATTTCCACTCTCACCATGACCCGAATAGCACGTATGGCCGGAGCTCGAAATATATTGACCCAGAATGGAGGTCTGTTCATTTCTTCTTCTTCTTCTTCTTCTTCTTCTTCTTCTTCATCATTTTACTGAAAGTTTTTTTTTTTTTTGAAAACAGGTTTTGAGTGCAGAAAGGAACTAAAAAAATTTCTCTACGGGGATCAATACGAAACCCACGGTCTAAATTTTTCTTTTTTCTAAGTTCTTCTTGTTGTTTTTTTTTTTTTTCCGTAAAATTTTTTCATTCTGATTTTTTCTTTTTCTTTTTTGTATAGTTTGTTTTGTAGAAAAGATAGAGAAAAGGTTCAAAAATTTCTTACTTGGAAACAAAAAGCTGGAAGAAAAGAAAGTGGATGACAGCGGTTCGGGTTCGGAAAATCAAAAAGAAAATGCGAAGAAGCTTAAGGGTAAGTCTGTGGTGTGTTTCCCTGTTTATACTTGTTGTTTTAGAAACATAACACATTTTGTTGTTGTGCTGAGGATTTATTGTTCTTTTGTAGGTGAAGAGCTCATGCCGGTCCTCTCCAACCTCACGGTTGTAGAAGGTGTTGCAGAGATGGCGTTAAAAGGGACCGGAAAGCTTGTAAGCGTACGAGGAAAAACCTTAAAAGATGGTGCTACTGACATTGGAAAATCATTGCTCGGCTTAGATAGCAGTGAATCAATGGAGAGGGTGAAACAAATTTTAACGAAAACAATTTCTACTGAAGATATGCTTCTGAAACTAGAGCACAAAGTGGACAGTGAGTTTCAAAAAATGGAGCAAAAGATGGACCAAGAATTTAAGAAAATGGAGCTATTAATCAAAACTAGCTGTGGAGGCCCTAAACCACCACCTAGTGGTGGCCCACCACCTTCGAGCTCTGGTGAAGAATCGGGCTCCAATGAAGACTCTAGCTCTGACAATGGTGTTGACGAGGAAGAGTAGTATTTTAGTTTATTTGAACTCAGTGATGGTGGAGATGAGTTCTTCTTTCTTTTCTTTTTTTCTTCTTTTTTTTCTAGTCTTTTATATATTTATCTGAACTCGGTGATATGTTAAATGATGTATTTATTTTTACTCTTATTTATGTTTATTAGTATTTTTATGTTTTTTAATTTGTTGTTAATTTGTTGTCTGGCTTTGGTTTTTCTTTTACCCTCTGTATCTTACCATAAGACTTGACCCCTTTTACCGAAAGCCTTTTACCGAAAGCATTGAAGCAAGTATATGACACTTTAGATGTATGAGGGTTCTTAAGGATTGCTGAATAGGGTTTAACATATAAGGGTTTAGGAAAGTCTTGGTAAATAAAAATTGAATCGTGTCTAAAACTTTCGGGAATTTAATAGGTTTATAGTATTGAAACAAAGAATTTGGAAAGTCCAACCTTTTTTTCAGAAAGGCTAGGACTACTAATCTTCTACTAGAAAGGTTAGGAACGTGTTGCGGATATTGACAAACCTGGGCCCACTGAGGGCGTGCTTGCCAATAAGCAGAAGGAAGGTACAGAGGGGAGGTACGGTCCGTGGGTAGTGGTTACGCGCAAGAAGAATGAGACAGAGAATCAGAAGAAGAGTGGTGGTGGCTCTATGGTACAAGGTAGTGGCCAACCACACCAGCTACAAAAGAGAAGTGAGTTGGCTTTGAGGACAAGCTTTGCACCACGCCAGACCGAATCCAGTAGTGAAACGGCGAGAGAGGCTATAAACGAAAACTAGAGCCACAGGCCCACAAGGAAAACCCGCTATAGACAATGCTATCCAGCACTTGGTGCATGAGCCCAATCGGCGGGCCCAGGGCAGGTTTGAGAGCAGCCCAAAATTGAAAGGTATGGATCATGCTTGTACCCGGTTTGATGTGGACTTAAGCAAACCCAACCCGAGTCATATGGCTTCTGTCAAGGGCAAGAAAGTCTTTGCACGTATAAGGGCTACCCAAGCTAAGTCAGTGAGCGCCGTCGGAGAAGCTAACACTGATACCCTTCAACTAGCTATCCGGCACATTTGAGGGTCTTGTGAATGTTTAAGCCTATGTTACTCATCAGTAATGGCAAAACCTGCAGCAGTTGCTGTCCTTTGTTCGGATTCCTCCCACTCTGCAATAAAAAGCAAGAACCAGCGCACCTCATCCACATATATAACAAAAGCAGTTTTTAAATGAAAATAAAAATGAATAAACAGAAATCAAACACCAAGATAGGTTTGACTTACTCTTAATTCTTTCAGATATGGGTCGAAGATGTGGGCCTGCAGGAATGATGCGTGAGAATAGTTAAGTTGAAGTGTAAATAACTAAAACATGACATATAGAAGTTCAAGTGGTAACACGTTAGGTGTGCTATGCATCAAATACATAAAAGTGACTTACTTTTTTGATAAGTAAATATCAGCGAATGACTAGAGCATAGGAAATTCTTTTTTTTTTTTTGATATACGAGCATAGGAAATTCTAATGGCTAGAGCTTGTTGACTGCTAATATGTGATAATGAAGGGATATATTTATATATGTATGAGAATCATAGTGGACTAATTTATATAAAATAGAAAAGACAACACCATCTTAAGAGCATTAAGCAATCATCATTTTGTTCTTTTAAATTTGGAGACAAAAGTGACACCTAAGAGGAAACAAAAAAGGCTTTAGATATGAGCGCAATCAACAAGATCCAAAATAAAGTAACAGATTTACAAACCTCTATTAAAATTACGGCATTCTTCCTTCTGTTGGAGGTAGCTATCACAGGAACTGGCGATCTCACGGGTCATGCTCGTGCACTGCATAAAAGACCAAAGAAAAATTATGGAAAACCTGCCCTATACTTAGGAGTTAGGAGTAGAACCAAAGTAAACGATAATTTATATATATTTTTTTAAAAAAAGAAGAAGCATTTTTTTTAATTCCATTAATATAAATTTTTACCCATTTCAACCTCTTTGGTCTTATAATTTGGCATGTTTTCAGATTAAATGATAATAACAAATTTTTTGGACATTTAAGCGGGCAAACATTAAAAAAAAAAAAAAAAAAACTATCATAGAGATAAAAATGAATATGTTTGTACTAGGAAATTAAATTGAAATATAAACTATAAGAATGAACAATAGTACCTCATCATAGAGTTCAAGTATAATCTCACAATCATGTCTGCCTGACCCAGGCCCCAACAAGCCTCTCTTAGGGTGTGCTTGGATACCGCTTATTTGTTGAAATTGAAAACTTATTACTGAAAATATTATAGGTAAAAGTAAAAGTTAGTTGAAATAGTACAGTGGGGATGATGAATAATACCAAAAAATGCATGAACAGTACCTTGGGACCCGTCCCACCATTTTTTCAGCAAAACGCAAAAAATTTTCATTCCCATGCAATCCAAACGCACGCTAGGCTTGGTTTGGATAGCGGTAGACGCGTGTTTGCATTTTTTTGTGTGAGTCTCGTGCACTGTTCACGGGACTTGCAAGTATGGATTTCAGCAAAATTAACTTTAAAATTAGATCTCACAACACTATTCACACATTTAAAAATTAATTGGCTACAGTGTTTTCAATTTTCAGCAATAAACGGTATCCAAACAAACCTTTAATGTGAAATTCACAAACCAGTGAAAGCAAAAGATTAAATCAACCAAAAGGGTTTCTATATTTCGAAAATTTATTGATTTAAAAAAAATCATATATAATGAAACCTACAAAGTAATTCACAATTCATAAATTAATATAAATTAATAAAGTAAAAACCTCAAAAGTATATATGTGTGTGTGTGTGGGCGCGCACACACACTTAGAACTAATACCATTTGAATGCGTACATATTTTAAAGAACAAAATTTAGTTACAAAATTTGTTATAGCCTAAGATTATAACCTTACGCAATTTATTTTTGTTGGAGGAGAATTTTGACAAATTCCACCATTGGATTACATTTTCTTCTTATATTCTCCATACTTGCTCGAAATTTATAGAAAATTAAATATCAATAGTCATGTCATCAATAAATTTATAAAATTGCAAGTTTTTGTAGTTTAAAATTGTACATAAAATATAAGCTTAAATCATATAATAAATAATATTTAATTGAGAAAAATACTCATACACCCTCTACCTCTAAACTTCAAACTAGTGGATATAACACCTCCTTAAACTTTTATTTCGGCCAATTTACTCCATATACTTTACATCACTGTTAAATCAACACCTCTACTAATATCCGTTAAAATCACAAACGAAATGCTCACATGCATCTCACGTGAACTTCAAAAATACCAAATTAGCAAGGGCTGAACCAGTTGGGAGGAGCGAGAAACCAAAGGTTCAGTTGAGACTTAAAAGAGATGATCTAACAAGAAGAATCATCATCGCCAACTGCCTCGCCATCAAAAAGACACCGTTGTTACCGTCATCGTATTGCCGCTGGTATGCCTTTTATTTTTCGCACTCTATTTTCCAATCCTCCATGACCTGCAAGAAAGGAAGACAACGCAAGTGCATTTATTCTGGTTTTGGTGGCAATCTACTATAATTTTCCCCAATGGTTGGTTTGTTCATATTTTTTGTTGGGATTTAGTTGATTTCGGACTTGATGGCTGACTTCTTTTGCTAGCTATATATTGGGTTTTTGTTTAAGATCTTGTGCTTACTATATGTTCGTCAATATTGCTTTGCAAAATAATGTCCACTAAACTATCATTTTGATTTCTGCTTCATCTTGATTTATGCTTTATTTTCACATTATTTCTTACGGGTTTGGTTTGATTTGAAAAGAAGTGGGTTTTCCCATTTTGTTTCTTTATTTTTAGCATCAATATTATTATTCATTATTTTTTTTGTGGGTAGTGGAGGACTAGGAAGACAAAGAGCAAAACAGAAATATATATATAAGAAGCATAAGAGCAGTAACAGTGGTGGCAGTCAAAGACTCAAAGGTAAGCTGACCGGTGTTTCTTTTGGTTTGATCGTCTCTCTCAACCGATTCAGTTTACCAAGTTATTTAAAAGTTTCACTTGAGATGCACGTGAGCATTCCGTTTGTGATTTTAATGGAAGATTAACAAAAGTGTTGATTTGACAGATATAAAGTTTATGGAGCAAATTAGCCGAAATAAAAGTTTAGAGGGTGTTCTAACTATTAGTTTAAAGTTTAGAGGGTGTATGAGTATTTTTCTCTATCTAATTAGCACAAACTTTAACACATGTATTAAGAGCGTAAAAAATGTATAATTCAATGGTATGAGTTTTTTATTTTGGAATCCGAATGTGAGTCTCTTTAATATTGTAGTCTAATTAAAGAAATTATTATTTTTAATCCTAATCCTGACACGAGCCTCTCTAATAAATTCTAACAACTCTCTATAAAACTTTAATTAAATAGAGATTAAATTTTGCAAGGATGTGTAAAATTCATGTTTTATCCCTCCAATTTCAACATGCCATATCATACTATTACATATTTAAGAATAACCACAACCACAACCACACCCAATCAATTCTAATACCCATATATAAATCCAATCAAATTTGATGTTTATTGAGATGTTATTAGGTACGGTAAGAGGTATTGAACTTAAAGTAAAATGCTGATGTGACAATTTTTTATTGGATGGTGTAAAACAGAGAAAATTATTAGGTACTCTCGAAGTACCATAAATACGTAGTTCCTCTTCTCACATGAATGGTGGGTCCCACAATGAATTTAGTTAGTGAGACCCATCATTCATGTGAGATGAGGGAGTATGCATTTATGGTACTCTGAGAGTGCACAATAATTTCCCGTAAAACATGAGTTTTACACCAAACATTACCAAATTTGGACTCAGTTAAATAAATTAAAAATTAATAATCATTATGAGGTGTAAATTTGTAGCAGTGAATCTCAAATTTTTTTTTTAAAATAAATACTAGCTTGATCACATGCGCTTCGTGCGTGCGATGAGGTTTTTTTTTTTTAGTCGTCGTAGCAAAAATGTTTTTATTTATTTTATATATATAATTTTTATATTGAGAATCTAATTTACAAGTGTATATATCTATTTAGTAGTTTTTTTTTTTATAACTATGAGTAGTTTTTTTTTTTTTTTTGATATTTTGTTTTCTTTTTGGATAAACATAAAGTTTTTTTTAAGGAAAAAAAGCAACAAATGTGGGTTGTTTAACTTATTTTTCTATTAAAAAAAAAACAATAAACGTATAGTTATTTTGAAGAAGTAAGTTAGTGGAAAAGTATTTCTATTTTGTAGGCAATGTTTTAGTGCAAGTTAAACATGTATTTTTATTAGACTATCCTTTAGTTTTGTCTCTATTTAAATCTAAAAGTGTAGGGATATTTTGGAATAAAACAATTCTGGTCCAAACAGAAGAAGCCCCTTAAATAGTAGTATAAATTATATATAGTATATAAATTATTATTACTAGCCTCATCACACATACTTCAAGCATGCGATGAGGCATTTTTTTTTTTGGGTTTAATGGTTCTATTGTATAGAAAAAAAGCTTATATCTGTATTTTTTTTTATTTTATAAATAACTAGTTGAGCTGTGCGTTGCACGATTTTGGTCAATAACTTATTAAATACAATATATATAATAATGCATTTGAAATTTAATAAATTAGATGAAATATTTTTATTCATAATGCCATTACACCCTTAAATTAAATATAAGGGTGTATGAGATTTTGAACAAAAAAAAAAAAAAAAAATAGAATCCCAAACAGGAGATGTATTTTAAATTGTAGTATAGATTAAATAGTAATATAGATATTGATTATTATTATTATTTAAACGTATATAAACTATAAAGTAATTTTGAGTTATGTAAAGTAAGTAATATTTTTGTTATTTTGAGACTGCGAATTTTACAGAAAACCCATCTCAAAAAGATTGTTGTCGTGTTGATCTCTCTATTGCTGTCTCTGTTGTTGATAAACAGACTGATGAGGAGCCATGTGTTATTCTAAAGGTCTGCAATTGTTTTTCTTTTTTCGTCAAAAGGTAATAATTTCATTATATATGATTTTTTTTTTAAAAGCGATAATTTTTTGAAATATAGAAACCATTTTGGTTGATTTAATTTTTTTGCTTTCACAGGTTTGTGAATTTCACAATAATGGACGTTTTGTGCTTTAGTTATGTCTTCTAGTTATAACTTTAAATTTTTATTTTTTATTTTAATTTCTCTCTGCTTTATGGTTTACTTAGTTATTTTAGATTATTATTTGTGCTTCCCAATTTTCAATTTTGTTTCTGTTTCTGCAGGAAAGCTTTTCAACAATAAGTGTCCATTTGGCAAAAACTAGTGCTCGATCACTCCAAGGTCGTAGCCTGGTGCCTTCGCTTCTTCTTTTCATTATATTTTTTGTGATCTGTTCTGATGTTTTCTACTTAATCAAATTAAAGCCTTGTCAAAAATCCCAAACATATCTCAAATGGGCAAAGGCCCAATTATTAGCATCCCTCACTTGGAGCCCAAGATGAACATCTCAGAAAACCCATCTCAGAGAAACTGTTGTCACGTTGATCTCTCTAATTCTGTCTATGTTGTTGTTGTTGTTGTTGTTGATAAACAGACTGACAAGGGAAAACCCTTATCATGCCAAATATAATACAGCCCTTATCATGTGCAACCTGCAGTAGATAATTGTAATTCCTAGAGCAATTACAAATCTAATATTAATTTAAAGGTTAGTGTTTAATATATAAGCCGAAAGCCTCAAACACATGATTCCCTTATTTTATATTTAAGTAAGAAAGTGGATTACTCATCTCCATGGACCCACCCGGATATCTATGAACATCACCCAACAGAAACTATTCTAAATCAAAGATGCCCAAGAGACTAATAACAGTAGATTCGATTGACTTACCCAACGGAACTAACATCAAATGATTTCTAACTTTCCGAAAGACAAGGCGATAAAAGCATTGCAAGAAAACCTCAATTGACTTGCCTCAAAGACGTCAACCTTTCTTGTTTCTCCAAGATTCAGCTAGGCATTTTGTTGGGTCACATGTTGTATAAATTCTGAACTGAGTTGTGTTGGCTATATAGATTGAAGGAGAACAAGTGTGGTGACAAGTGCGGGGAAGTTGTGTTGGCTTGGCTACAGAGGGAAGGGAAAACAATCTGGTGACACCAGGTAGAGCCCAACCCTTGAATCTACACCTGCCCATTTGAATCTCATATTTTTAACTTTTAGCCCAGCTCTCAAACAAAACCAAGCCCAATCCGTGTGTGTAAAATGGGCCCGGTCCGAAATTTGTTTAAGCCTCAACTTAAATTCCAAAGCTTTAGCCCAATACATGCAAAGCCTCAACTTAAATTCCAAACTTTCAGCCCAATCCGTGGGTCCACAAGCCACAAACACATCTTCCCTAAATTTACAAATCAACCTCAAACCTTTGAAACTCTGAATTTTACAGAAAACCCGCCTCAAGTCAGAAAGACTGTCGTCGCGTTGATCTCTCTGTTTCTGTCTCTGTTGTTGTTGTTGTTGTTGTTGTTGATGATAATCAGACTGACGAGGAGCCATGTCTTGTTCTAAAGGTCTGTAGTTGTTTCTTCTTTCTTTCTTTTTTTTTTCGTCTGAAGATAATAATTTCATTATACATGATTTTTTAAAATTTTTTTTAAAAGCAGTAATTTTTCGAAATATAGAAACCCTTTTGGTCGATTTAATTTTTCGCTTTCAGAGGGTTGTGAATTTCATTGATGTTTTATGCTTTAGTTATGTCTTCCAGTTATGACGTTATTTATTTTTAAAATTTCTCTCTGTTTTATGGTTTAGTTAGTTATTTTAGATTATTGTTTGCGCTCCGCTCCTCAATTTTCAATTTTGTTTCTGTTTCTGCAGGAAAGCCTTTCAACAGTAAGTGTCCCTTTGGCAAAAACTAGTGCTTGATCACTCCTGGCCTGGTGCCTTCGCTTCTTCTTTTCCTTATTATGTTTTTTGTGATCTGTTCTGTTGTTTTCTACTTACCACCCTTTTCTTCTCTATCTTCATAGTTACTAGAAGCGCTGCCCTTATAGTTGCTTTGGGTTCTATTAAGAGGGGCTTATCGGGGCCTGGGTCAGGCAGACATGATTGTGAGATTATACTTGAACTCTATGACGAGGTACTATTGTTCATTCTTATAGTTTATATTTCAATTTAATTTCCTAGTACAAACATATTCACTTTTATCTCTATGATAGATTATTGTTTTTTAGTTTGCCCGCTTAACTGTCCGGAAAATTTGTTATTGTCATTCAATCTGAAAACATGCCAATTATAGGACCAAAGAGGTTTTTGTGTTTTTTTTTTTTTTGTTCTTTATAATTCTCTTTTACTTTGTTTCTACTCCTAAGTACAGGGCAGGTTTTCCATAATTTTTCTTTGGTCTTTTATGCAGTGCTTGGGTAAAATCGGTCAGACTGCCAGTTCCTGTGATCGCTACCTCAAACAGCAGGAAGAATGCCGTAATTTTAAGAGGGGTTTGTAAATCGTTTACTTTATTTTGTTTCTTGTTGATTGTGCTCATATCTAGAGTCTTTCTTGTTTTCTCTTAGGTGTCACTTTTGCCTTCAAATATAAAAGAGCAAAATGATGATTGCTTAGTGCTCTTAAGATGATGTTGGCTTTTCTATTTTATATGAGAAAATTTATAATTCTATTATATATAAACAAAAATTTCTATTTACATGATTTACATACTACTTCTAGAAGGAAAACTAAGAAAAATACTTGTAAAGGATTGTATTTTAAGGTGTCATAAATCCATTCTAATATAATTTTGATCCGTCAAATGGTGCATTACCATGTTCATAGATTCCTTACCATGTTCATAGATTCCTTGTTTTCTGTTGGGGAGGGGGGTTGTTCCTAGGACTTAGGAGTTACACAAGTTGTTAGCTTTTCATTTGGTTATCTTTCCTTATAGTTTGGATTAGCCAGTTTATTTAAAAATAATGAATAAAATTTCTATTTTTGAACTAGGTTTGGGTTTTTTTTTTTTTTTTTTTTTTCCCTGGGAGTCTTGTGCCTTGTTGATCAAATTGTGATAGCTAAGCTAAGGTGTTTAGGGAAACTAAAAGGGAGATGATTCAATACTTGGAGCTCATTCCTTTTAATTGAGTCTGCATTTGGTCCGTCAAATGCTCCAATCTTCCATGTTGGAGCATTGTAGCTCTTGTTAAAGTGTCCCTCCCAACATTCCAATAATTCTAACTCTGATATTGGAATAACCCAACTCTTCCCACACAATCATAGAATAAGAGACCACAATTCCTTAGCAACCACAATAAATAAATAAAGCCCTGAAGTTACAGTGAATCCTAAAATTAGAGCTTATCAAAAAAGAATTCATAGATTTAGTGATACACAGGGAGATGAGTGATACACAGAGAGAACCAAACATTTAGAACTTTTCCTGAGTCTAAGAGTTGGGAGGAAGATATTTTTTTTAATAGTACTTGAGCTAGGTGATGAAGAAATCCAAAGGGTTTAGTAAGTTCTTGGGCACCTCCTATGATGATTTTGAGGACATTATGTACTTACATGTGTAATTGAAGCTATTTTAGGAGATCAGAGGGATGGCTGTAGTCCGAAGAAAGCCAAATGTATCTTAGAGTCAAGAGGTTACATGGCATTGATAAATTTGATCATCAATGTCAACTATAAGGCTGGGAGTTCTAAGAGAAGAAAAAATAATAGTGGGAGGGATTTATCGGTGCCATGAACTTAAGATCTTTCCTTGAACTATTAAGGGGTTGAATGATGGCTTAAACAGTGGAAGGTAGACTTATTGAGTTCGCAAAAATGAAAACTAGGATACATTATCAAGGATATTTGATTAGGAGTTTATAGGGTTGTTACTCGTCACCAAGTTAATTGGCTTTTTGTGGGACCTTTTGGGACTTCTGGTGGCATATTGTTCATGTGGGACAAAAGGACTATGGAGAAAGTAGATGAAGCGATGGGATGGGTAAGCTCCCCATTTCATGTAAATTTAGAGTCGATGGTATGACCATAACATTATTAGGGATTTAATTAGTGTCCATGGTAGTTTTTTTATATTTTATTTGGTTATTCTATAGTCAAGTGTATTTGGTAATTTTACAATTTTTCGGTATGAACCATAGTTATGGCTCAGGGGCTTTATTTTATTAATAAGTCTTATTTAGTTTATGGGCCTTTATGTATGGCCTTTGGAAAAGTACTGGGAAAGTGAAAGCTCCTACTAAAGTTGCCTTTTTTGTTTGGTTAGCTGCCCTAGGAAAGATTCTGACCATGTACCTGCTTCAACGAAAAAGCATTATTATTTTAAATTGGCGTAGTATGTGTAAGCAAAATAGGGATCTTGGATGTTAGCACTTTGTCTATTTGGGGTTCATCGGGCTTTGCCGAAGAGGGTAGTGGATTTGTTGGCGTGTTGGAAGAGGAGGTTTTTTAGGCATTGCAATGGAGATATTTGGAATGCAATTCCTTTGTGTATCATGTGGACCGTTTGGAAGGAAAGAAACTCTAGGGTGTTTGAGTTCATTGAATGATCTACGATGGTGGTGAAGCAAACATTAATGAAATCATTGTATGAGTGGATGGTGCTTTTGAGTAGTCATTCTTTTTCTAGCATTTTGGACTTCATTGATTGCTGTATTTTTCTTTAATTTCTGTGCACAACTAGTACACTTCCTGCGTGTACAAAGTGCCGGGGATTTTTTTTTTTTGTGTGTATGGCCTTTGGTGTAATTCAATTGGGATTTGGTTTACTAGTCAAACTAGGAGTCCTAGTACTATTAGGAGTCCTAATAGTACTAGTACAAGAAATAGTCTCTATAAGTTGTGCTCAATGTATTCAAGAGGGAGAGTTGATTAATAGAGTTATTGAATGTTTTGAGCGTAGTAGCATGTTGGCCTTTGTGGGTTCTTTTCTTCCTCCTCTACTTTCTTCTCTTCTTCTTTTCTTTCTCTAAGTTACAGGAACCATTTAAATAGCCCATGAACATCATAAAAACTTCTCTTTTTCTTCTTGCTTAGAGCATTAGCATTGGGAGTTCTAAAACTCCGAATATGCTATTTTATACCATCAAACCAAAAAAATAGCCCATTATTTGGATGGCTATGCTTAAAAATTTTTACAACTTGACTAAAGATGTTATTGTAGCAATAGGGTATTTTTTTTAAATAGTTTTTTAATGTCACACTCCACTTTTATCATTATCATTTTTTATTCTTCTTCTCTCTCTTTATTTCTGTTCTCCTCTCTCTCTCTCTCGTTCCTCTCTCTCCATCACATTGGTGGTTTGCCCCCAAACCCAAATCAAAATCCCTTCTTTTTCCAAATCATTAAATCCCAAAAGGAAAACCAAATCCCCAAACCCATAAATGGGTAGGCAATAAAAAGAAACTTTTGGCGAAAAGTTAGAGAACAAAAAAAAAAAAAAGAAAAAAGAGGAGAAATAGAAAGAAAATAAAATGAAGAGAAGAAGAGATAGAGAGAGAAGCCGAGGGAGAAGGCCACCCCAGCGGCAGCTATGGGCTGAACCATGGCAGTGGTGGAGCTTCTGAGCTTTGAGGTTTTGGTCATGGAGGTCCAGCCAAGAAGCTTCTGCCATGGCCATGAAGTTATGGGTGAAGAGAGGAGAGAGAGGGGACATGGGTTAGAGAGTTTAGGAGGTATAATTGGTGTGTTATGTGTTGCCTAGATGGGGAGTCGGTAGACCACCTTCTTTTTCATTGTCCTGTCACTCATTCCCTATGGTCTCTTATGCTTTAGGCTTTTGGTATTCGTTGGGTTATGCCAGGTTCGGTGGCAGGTTTACTATCTTGTTGGCATCAGTGGCTTGGGAACTATGATTCGGACATTTGAAATTTGATTCTAGGGTGTTTAATGTGGACTGTGTGGTTAGAAAGAAATCTTCGATCTTTTGAGGACAAGGAGAAGACATTGGATGAGTTAAAAGTTTTAAGTCATTGCAGTCTTTTGGAGTGGTCTCGTTGTTGGGGTTTTACTGATTGTTCTTCTCTCTCTAAGTTTATGTCTTTCTTTAGCTTAGTTTCCTGATCTCCCTCTTTGTGTTGTGTTGTGTGCTCTTTTTGTTTTTTGTTTTTTTTTTTTTGTTCATCATCTTGAACATCTTGTACTTTTCTCTTTTTGTTTCATCTTTAATATTATTTTTTTGATTACCTATCAAAAAAAAAAAAATCTGATGGGGTTTGAGAGTGAAATAGAAATTAAAGAGGTATTTGGTGGCTGTTGATTGTGGTGTGGTGGTGGCTGGTGCTTTGGTTGGCGGCGGTGGTGATGGTGGTTTCAATTTTGGTTGTTGGTGGTGGTTGGGTTTGGGTGGTCGGCAATGGAGGGGTTAATTTTGGTATGGTTTTGGGAGTGGGCGAGCGATGGTGGTATGTGTTTGGGTGGTGGGCAGTGGAGGGTTTATCTGGGGTGGTTTGGGTGGTGGGCAATGTATGGGTTGATTTTGGTTTGGGTTTGGGTTGTGGGCAATGTATGGGTGGTATGGGTCTGGGTGGTGGGCAGTGGGCAGGGGGCAATGGGCAGTGGAGAGTTGATTTGGGGTGGTTTGGGTGGTTGAGAGAGAGACAGAGCAAGAGAGAGAAGTTGTTGAGGATAAGAGAGAAGAGAGACAGAGAGAGTAGTGATATATTATTTTATTTGGCTTTTTATGTTATTTTAATGTATTGTATAGTAGTAAAATAAAATCTGGGATATTGGTTGAGTTGTAAATTGGTATGTTAAAATAGAAAAAGTAGCTTTTGAGAGTGTAAAATGGGATTTTTTTAGAAGTCTAATGCTCTTACAACTCAAAATAAAGCCCAAAATTCCACATACTTACTTCCACCAAATATTCATCAAATAACTCATTAAATAACCTTTAAACACCATAACCTTTTCCTCAAATACTCTTAAATCCCTTTTCCAAAAATTCCTAAACTTTAACCCACCACAGCTTTCACAAGGTTTTATGGGCTAAATAATGGCATCGTTTGGAGACTAGTTTGGGAGGAATTATCTAGGGTTGGTGGGAAGTACTGTGGTGTGTGGAAGTTGGCTTTAGTGTGGTACGCTATCCTACTGAAAGGTTGGGCATGGAGACTATTACCACAGCATTACAGGAACTCTTGGATATAATCTGTACACAGCCTTATGGACATTCCTTTGGAGGGAGGCAATTCCACATGGTCTAACAGTCTTTCAAAGTCTAGGTTAGTTTTTTGTTCTCCCTCACTATGGAGGAGCTTTATTTTAAGATTCAGTGGCATCTTATGTGGTTACTATTTGGCTATTTTCCTTTTCCTCTGGAGTGTGGGTTTTTGCAATGGGGTTGGACCCTGTTTATATTTGAAAACATAAGGGTTTACTGATAGTTGGAAATTAGAAGTAACCTCTTTTGACATGGTTGCTGGAAATTACAGTCATGTGTTTCTTTATGGTAGCTATTTAATTGAAAAATGGCTTTCATGACAAGGTACTTTGTGATTGATAATATTGGGAGACAAACAGGTACCGGTCTTTTGTGTGTAAGGGCCATGAATGAATGAGTGACTTAAGTGTTATGATTTTCAAATTTGGTTAATTTACATTAGCTAAGAAAAAGAAAATTTATGCACAAAAGGTGATGAATGATTCAGTGATTTTGATTAAAGATCTTATGTATGCTTTATGTTATAAATAGTATAATAAAGACATTAAAAAAGGGAAACCTTTAGTCTGTATATTGTTTTTGCCATATTATTATGTTGATGGCCCTTGTACAAAGCCTTTTCTTTCCCATATGGTAAATGGGGTTAGTTTGATAGTTTCAAAATTTTCTAGAATGGAGTGTTCTAGAGACATGTAGGCCTTATTTTGTGTTTTGAGTCATTTTTGTATTTGGTTTGAGAGTTATTTGATTACTTTTCGATGTTATTTAGAAGTCCTAACCTTTCTAGGAAAAGATTAGTAGTCCTAGCCTTTCTAGAAAAATGATTGGCAGTTTCCCATATAAAAGGATTCTATGTATTTAATAACATTCATAAAGAGATTGGATTAAATGAAATTCCAAAAAATCATTTAGATTTGAGTGTTTCATAAGGATTAGAACTCACAAATTCTACAGTACGTCCATGGGTAATGCCAATTAAAGAATCCATCATTAGTTATAAGGATTACTACTCACAAAGTAACACTCTCCCACAATTAAAAACTAACCTAAATTTTCAAACACCCCAAGGTGTTCTCACATTAACTTATCAAAAAAAGGTGTTCTCACATTAACACATTCGTCAAAGCTTTGTCTCTTAACTCTCTCATTAGACGAAGCATTGTCTTTTAACTTTCACACACTACAAGAGCTATACCAATACTCTATTTATAGGGACTATTGCATCTCCCTACTTTTCTTATCAATATGGTAACACTACTAATAGGAAGTAATGAACCTGCTTATTATTCTTCTAACTTGTGTGGGATTCCAAAACCTATAAGGAATCCTCTAATACTCTCTCCTCACAGGTTGGACTTCATAAATTCTTTGTTTCTATACTATACACCCGTTAAATTCCCCCAAGATTTAGTCAAGATTCAATTTTTATTTACCAAAACCTTCCTATATTTAATCCTATCCAATAATCCTTCAGAACTTAAGTCATCAAGAACCCTCATACATCTAGAGTGTCATATTTTGGCTATAGTGCTTTTGGTGAAAGGCCTTGAGTCCTATGATAGGATACATGGCACAAGACAAACCAAAACCAGGCAACAAATTGAAGAACCTAGAAATAAAAGATAGATGATCTAGGAGTAAGCAAGCAAGCAAGTGGAACTGGAAGCCGTTAAGAGTTTGCGCCCAAGGTTGGCTAGAGTCAGCACCAAATTATTAGGGCAATTTCAAAAGATATTTTTTAAAGTCAAAATAATCCCCTCTCCATATGGCCTTATTATGCTTATAAAGAGCACTAAACCTAATTTTAATTGACATAGAAATCTTAAATGTAAATGACTCGTGAAATTCCAATTATTGAATTACAAAAATACCCCTCTCTAGAAAATTAATTAAAAATACTAATAAACATAATTAACTACTAATACTGAAAATAAAAATATGATTGACCTATAATAATTACAATTGACTCCAAAATCAAATAAGACTAAATTAAATTAAAATTTTCTTTGTGCTTCCAGAATTAATACATTAATGAGATTGTAACTTTGTTTGAGTGCCTTCTTCCTATGACAATATATGCACACTTAGTTTTGTCTAGGGACACAGCATGAAGTGGATAAAGGAATCATTTTATGGTGAACTATCTTTCTTGGGATTTTGAAGATGGTCCACTAGAAACATTGCTGTTATTGTGCCAAACGAGAGGTTAACACTTTAATGAGAAACATTTTCAATAAAACGTATTCATTTTACAATGGTTGTGTACTTGAAAATGCAGTGGAACTCAATTTTTAATGTTTGTTTCTTGTTAAATGAAAAAGATTTCCTAGTTTGCAAAACACATCAAATGCAAGCACAGTTGCACAAACCACCACAAATCACCCAAAAATCTAGATTGGGAAGAAAAACAGCCAGCCAGCCACCCACAAACCCTCTCTGAAACCACCACCAACCTTCGACAAATCCACTCTGAAACCACCACCAACAACCCACAAGCCCAGTCCGAAACCACCACCAACCACCCACCCACAAACCCAAACGGAAATCACCACCAACCCACCCAGAACCACCACCAACCCACCCAAAAAACAACCACCAAACTCTGAAACCACCATCAACCACCTAAAAAACAACCAAACCGTCGCCAACCACCCCAAAATTCTGATCATATAGCCCAAAAAAAAAAAACCCACAAACCCAAATCGGAAATCAGAACATGTTGGTGCAAGAAGGTGAGAGAGGTGGCTGGCATTTGGGTTTGGTTTGAATTGGCATTTGGGTCATGAACCTGAGAACTGGTGGTGGCGCTGACAACGGTGGAGCCGATGATGAGTGGCACTGACAATGGTGGAGCCAATGATGTTTGGCGCCGATGAAAGGTGGTGCCTCTGATGGTTGCAGGACTACTTGGTGGGTGAGTCCCAGGCTGGTCTGTGGGATAGAAGAGGGAGAGAGCAGTGAGAGATGGAGAAAGCAGTGTGGGAGTGAGAGTGGAGAAAATGTAAAATGTTTGCCCATTTTTTAAGTGTAAAACATTTTACTTCTTTTTGCCTAGGCTTTAACAGTTGACTGAATATTTTACAGTGACCAACCATTTTACAACAAAACAAATATTGTAAAATGAGTAAAATATTTTCAGTAAAACAAGCAGAACATAAGACAGTGCTTAATTTTATGTTCAATCTTGGTTTATTAATTTTGATTGTGCTCAAGCTTGCTCATTAGCGTAGTTTCGTACACACACACATGTATGTATATTTACCTTCATTATCACATATTAGCAGTCAACAAGCTCTAGCCATTAGAATTTCCTATGCTCTAGTCATTCACTGATATTTACTCATCAAAAAAGTTATTCACTTTTATTTATTTGATGCATAGCACACCTAACGTGTTACCACTTGAACTTTCTATATTTCATGTTTTAGTTATTTACACTTCAACTTAACTCTTCTCATGCATCATTTCTGCAGACCCAAATCTTCGACCCATATCTGAAGGACTTAAGAGTAAGTATAACTTTGTTGATTTGATGCTGGTCTTTATTTCCATTTATTCATTTTTATTTTCATTTAAAAATTTCTCTTGTTATATATGTGGATGAGGTGTACTGGTTCTTGCTTTTTATTGCAGAGTGGCAGGAATCTGAACAAAGGAGAGCAACTGCTGCAGGTTTTGCCAGTATGGACGAGTACCATAGGCATCAAGAATCACAAGACCCTGACATGTGCCGGATAGGTTATGAGCTTTACAAAGAGGTAAACTGTGTTTAATATAGAAACTTTTAGGGCCTGATTGGTAGGAGGATTTTTGCTTTTGTTTTCAAAACAATATAAAACCAATTCTCAAAAAATTGAACTTGAAACTAGTTTTCAGATAATAATTTTTATATTATAAGTGTTTGGCTCCCACTTTTAAGAACAATTTTCAAAATACTAAAAACAAAAAATAATTGTTTAAGAGACCATTTCTATTTTTGAGATTTAAAAAAATATATTTGCAAAAAGTAACGTGTAGAATTTGTAGATTACTTTTTATTTTTATTTTTTAGTGGATAATGATAAGGGAATAAAGCTCATCATGTATTTTTTTTTAATGATATTTTTCAAATTTGAAGTGTGAAAATTCTTATTGTGATAAAGATAAGCTCTTTAATTTAAAAGATAAAAGTGTTTGGACAAATATGTAGGGTCCACCGTTTTCAATTTATTTACAACTATGTCAATAAAAACATTTTTGGTATCCTAAAAACACCCCCTTAGCCATTTTCAAAATCCTGTTCTAAACCAGGAAAATAGGATATCTAGAAAAATATTAACCAAACAATAAATTCAAGTGTGGGACCCACTATATTATGGATTGCAAAACAAAAAACTATATTTAAATACTCTTACCAAACAGGCCCTTAAATATTCTGTTAAGGGTCTGTTTGGGATCTGCTTATTTTGTTGAAACTAAAAATTTTTTACTGAAAATACTGTAGATAAATATACAAGTTAGTTGAAATAGTATAGTAAGACTTTTGAATAGTACAAAAAAATGTAGTAGAACCTGTAAATAGTAACAAAAATAAGCTAAATAGAAAAATAAGTTGGCATTTTAAACTAGAGCCAAATGCACACTAAAATTGTGACAAGGAATCACATCTATGCCAAAAGAAAATCCAATATTGAAGGCATTCCTATCATAGAGAGAGAGAGAGAGAAGGGGGGGGGGGGGGGGGGGGGGGGTGGTGTGTGTGTGTGTGCGGAACAAAAAAATGCTTTAAATGCGCTTTCAAACTTTCAATGTCCACAATCTCACTGTTTTATTTTACTGAATAGCGGTGGAAAATCCAGTTTTGACCTATTGCAATTTGTTACAATACATCACTTTGGCATTTCCCCAAGTACAAGAACAAAATTCCAAGTCTATCAACACACATGGTAGAGCCAACACCAACTTTAATACGATATATCATCGCAACTTTGACAAATTAGTTAAGACACAAGTGTATGCTACAATAAATCGTATGAACCATAAGCTAAGTGTATGCTATTAGCAATCATTGCAGGCTAACCTACACAATTGTCTCCTACTCTCCATCTCTATATTTAATAAAAGGTTACAATGAACACAACTAATGTATCAATTGTTAATAAACATTTCTAGTATGTGGTATATTTATAAATATATCACACCAAATTGTTACTAACAAAGTAATTTAAAACGAAGCACTGTTCACATGGATAACTACTCCAAAAAAAACTCTAAAAATAGGCATAATTTATATATATTAGTCTGCTGCTGATATTCATGAGGCACAGGTGAACAACAACACCGCAGTTAGAAGCCTACTTGAATTGGGGACAGTTTTTGCGGTATCCATCACAATGGCTACTATAACCTTTGCTAATGCACTGCATGATTGACAAAAGAAAAAAAGTTATTAAAAACTTGAAAAAGCTCAAGATTATGTTACACTAACTTGTTTGGTGCAAAAGTAACGGTTACTAATTTGACAAAATTGAAAATACAGACCTAATAGCTTTTTTATATATCTTAGCAATTATCCCAATATGCAACGTTAGGGGATTGATAAATAAATTTTCTAGTGTATATATACCATTCTAACTCACACAACAAGAAAAAAAAAAAGTGATCATTATATTTCACAACCCACGTTGCTTCTTTCATAATAATTCAAGCTGTTAGTTTTATTTAATCGTATTATAAGTATACAAGGAAAGAATGAAGTTATTTCTATTTCATACCTTTTACATCCCTAATCCTAGGTTTTCATTTTTGTAATATATTACATCTTGAAGTTATTCTATACTAAAAGAGTCGAAATTTGTCAAACTATAGGAATGCACTACAAGGACAAGACAACAAAAGCAACGTATTCAATTCCATGTAAATTTCAAGATGTAGAAGGCAACATAGCCTGGATTTCTTTTTTTTTTTGATAAGTAACATCAAAATTTTATTAAAAAAAAAAACACAGCCCAATACATAGGAAATAAACTAAATGGGAAAAAACATCAAGAAACTAAGTTACAATGATCAAGCAAAACAGCAAGTGAGACAAGAAAAAGATGGTAAAACTAAACACCATTTGAGAAGAGTAAAAGAGAAAAAAGACTTAAACCCAAGAATGGTCCGTTCGCATCCCTCAAAACTTCTAGTATTCTGTTCTTGCCAAATACACCACATCAAACAGTGCAACACAATCCTCCATTTTGCTATATTGCGATGTCACCTGAAATTGCCTGACCAAGAATCCAACAAATCCACTACCCTTTGCAGCAACACCCAACAAATACCAAACAAGCAAAAAGACCATACTCCACATCTCATATGCTATAGGACAGTCAAGAAGCAAATGATCTACAGATTCTTCACACCTTTTGCACATATAACCCACTCAAGAACAACAAAATGCCTCTTTCAAAGATTATCCGTAGTTAGAATCTTGCATAAAGCAGCAGCCCAAGAGAAAAAAGCTACCTAGGGAGGACCCTTCAATTGCCACACCATTTTCCACAGGAAAGATACGATAGTAGAAGGGGATAGAGAATGATAATACCCACTCACCTCGAAACCTCGACAGCTGGCTGGCTTCCAACAAAGTTAGTTAGAACCAACACCCTACACCTTCGTGGAATATATCAAAACCAAAAACAAATCTAAAAATTGTGACTCCTGATCATTCACTAAATGACAAGACTGTAAGCCGCAAAATATTCTCCCATTTGCGTAACGCATAACCTCAATAGACTAAAGCATCCCTTTTCCTACTAATATTATATAAATCTAGAAACGCCTTCTTAAGAGGACGATCCCTACACCTCACATCATTTCAAAACTTCACTCGAGTACCATCACCCACATCATATCGAAGGAACTTGGAAAAATTCAACCAGCTACTTCTAATGAACTTCTACATACAAACACCATCCGCCCCAGACACAAATTTTGTACACCAACCACCCCAAGGGCTACAGGAACACTAAGTTCTTCAATAGGTTGGCACATTCTCACCATCAGAATAATTGCATTGGGAGCTTACCATATGGGGAGAACAACACAGAAGACCAAGAGGATATTAGGGATAAAATTATCAGATTTTATAGAACCTATATGCTGAAACCCAAGAGTGGCGCCCTTTGTTGGATGATCCTCAATTAAAAACACTGCCAGAGAGTGAGGCAGAGGGGCTGGAGATCGTTAAGGATGATGTTAGGCGAATTTTGCAGCAATTTCATAGACAAGGTACATTTGAACAAAGTCTCAAAGCCACATTCATTACTCTTATACCCAAGAGAGTAGGAGCTTTGGATGTAAAAGAATTATAGACTAATTAGCTTAATTGGAAGTATCTACAAAATATTCTCCAAGGTGTTGGCAAACAAATTAAGGTTGGTGTTAGGGGAACCTTCTCTCAGAATCACAACATGCTTTTATTCGGGGGAGAAAAATTCTTGATTCTTTTCTGGTGGCTAATGTGTGTAGATAACAATTAATTTGGTCCCTACATTTTGGTTAGTAGCAGTCAATTTGGTCCCTGTTATTTTCAACTTGCAATCAATTTAGTTTTTACCATTAACTACTAACGTAAAATGCTTATGTGGCAAACAGTGTGCACAGTTGGCATACATGTGGCAAATAAAATGATAAAAAATATATTTAATTGCTATTAAAAAATTCCATAACAGAAATTTAAAGTTAAAAAAAAAGCCAGATCAGACAAATAAAATAAAAAATTTGAAAGGATGAATTAAAAAAAATAAAAAATTTCTCAGCTTTTATTGCACAGTTTCTTGGCAACTAAACACAACTGAAACACACACAAAATCAAACCAAACAGTCACCCATCACAGACTACAAGATACTCCAAATCAAAATCAACCCCACCGTGAACCCAACCACCATAATACAACCATCACAAATCAACCTAAATTCCCAAATAAGATTATACTAGATCAGATTGATGGGCTTGGTGTTGCAGTTGAATCGGCATCGTGTAAGGTGGAGATCAGAGAACTTCTAGTTGACTTGTTCTGGGTTTGGTATGAACTGGGTTGTGCATTCGCGATTTGGTGAACGACGTAGTGGGTCAAAACTGACTTGTTCTTCTCAGGTTATTTTTTGAGGTTTGATTTGTGTATTTGGTTGCCAAGAGAGTGCAAGAACAGCTGGAAATTTATTTATTTTCTAAGTTCACCCTCATTTTTTATTTTATTTGTTTTATGTGGCTTTTTTTATTTTAAATTCTGATGTAAAATTTTTAATAACAATTAAATATTTTTTATTGTTTTATCTGCAACATGTGTGCCAACTGTGCACATCGTTTGCCACATAAGCATTTTCAATTAGTAGTAAATGGTAGGGACTAAATTGGTTGCAAGTTGAAAATAACATGGACCAAATTGACAGCTACCAAAATGTAAGAACCCAAATAGTGATTTCACCTTTAATCAGGGAGGCAAATTCTTGATTTTGTTTTGGTGGCCAATGAGCATGTTTCTCTATCCTAAGCTATACGTATGTTCAGATGACAAGGAAGCTTGTTTTTTTGATGTTTTGTCCTCAAGAAGGGGGAAATGTTAGAATTTGGGACTTGAGATTTAATAAGGATTTTCAAGATTGGGAGCTAGGTGTAGTTTATTCTCTACTTGCTTTTATCCAAGCTCATATTCCCCAGGGTGTAGGAGTGATACTCTATGTTGGCGCCTTAAAGGAAATGATAAGTTTGACACTCGCTCCATCTACCATGAGATCCGGGATGTTCCTAATTCTTTGTTCCCTTGGAAGGGTGTTTGGAAAACAAAGGCTCCTAAAAGAGTGGCTATCTTTTTTTGGACAGCAGCTCATGGTCGGATTCTTACTTTGGATAATCTCATGCTTAGGGATCACACTATTGGCAATTCGGTGTTGATATGCCACTGTAATAGGGAATCTGTGGACCATCTACTTCTCCATTGTTCTGCAGTACACTCTTTATGGGTTTTTATGTTTCAAGTTTTTGGTATCCAAAGGGTCATGCTAGGTTGTTTGATACTTTAGACACTTGGAATTTGATTCCAAGCTGTTTGATGTGAATTGTATGGATGGAATGGAATAGTCGCTCCTTTGAGGGCATTGAGAAGACATTGGTAGAGTTAAAAGATCTATGCCAAAGTAGTCTTTTTGATTGGTCTCGGTGTTGGGGTTTACGGATTGTTCCTCTCTTTCAGAATTTGTTTTCTCTTAGAATAGCCTCTAGATTTCATTTTCTTCGTTGTCTGTTTTTGATTTCCTATGTTCATCATCATGAACACCTTGCATTTTTCTTGTCCTATAAAAAAAATGAGTGTGTAGATAACAAGAGAAATCGGGCATTCCAAGGGTTCTTTGCGAATTGAAACTATTGATATACATATGTTGGAACATTGTGGTTTTAAGGAAAGGTGGAGGCGGTGGGTGGATAGATTTCATTATTTCTACTGTTAAGTTTTCAATTCTAATAAATAGGAGCCCATATGGTTTTTTGTAAACACCCTGGTGTTTTTGTGATTATGATGGAGGTGTATAGTAGACTTCTGTCAAAGGCAGTGGATGGGGTATTCTTAAGTGGCTTTTCGGTTGGGGGAAGGCTGAAATGTCTGAAGATCGTTTCCCACCTTTTGTTAGCCAATGATACTCTAATTTTTTGTGGAAGTAATACGGAACAGATAGGTAATTTAAAATGCGTTCTGCTCTTCTTCGAAGCTGTTTCTGGCCTCAAAATAAATCTTGGTAAATCTGAGATAGTTCCAATAGGGGACGTTAATGCAATTGAGGCTTTTGCTAGCATGCTTGGATGCAAGATATCAAATCTGCCTTTAAAGTATTTGGGTCTTCCATTAGACACAAAATTTAAGTATAAGGGGACTTTGGGATCCGATTTTGGAAAACATGGAAAGAAGATTAGTGAGATGGAAGAAGATTTATTTTTTCTGATAAGTAATAATATTTATTCAAAAAAGAATCAATAAGTTCATAGGAAGTATACTAGCTGAAGGTTAAACAAGAGTTTTAAAATTACAATGAATGATAGAATCAGATAAATTTGAAAAAGAAAACTTCCTGGGAGCTGAAGGATGCACTTCCAGACATTTTCCTTTTAGCCTAAGACAAGAATGCAGCAGTGGCAGATTGTATGAATATGGGGTACGGAACTGTTTTTTGAAATGTGGTGCTCACCAGAACTTGTCAAGATTGAAATAATGCTCAAGCAAAATTTCCTACCACATTCAGGTTCCAACTAAAGTAATATTTTTTGTGTGGTCCGCTGGTTGGGGCAGTATCCCAACTATGGATAATCTCCATAAAAGGCAACTGTGTGTGATACATTGGTGCTGTATGAGTAGTCGGAAGGGTGAGTCAGTTATTCATTGGCTGCTACATCCTCCCTTTGCTCAAGATATTTGGTCCATCATCTTTGGCATGTTTGGGGTGGCATGGGTTATGCCTCGAAAGGTTTTGGCTTTGTTAGAGCGTTGGAAGTTGTATCGCAGATATTTAAGATGCTGTTCCTTTATGTGTGATGTGGATTATTTGGCGTGAGCATAACCATCATACATTTGAGGACACCAAATGTTTGTTTTCGGAAGTAAATTTATTACTGCTGTGCACACTCTATGATTGGATGGCAATGCTTAGTGGTCATTCTTTCTCTTCTTTGTTGGATTTTATGGATTTATAAACTTTGCATTGTTATGTTAGTCTTCTCTGTACACATCGTGTGTACAGTGGCTGTACTATTTTTATATTTGAGTGAATAAAACTTTTCATTAACCCATAAGAAAGAGAGAGACAGAGACTGCAAAGGGGCAAGTTCAGCACAAGGCCAATCATGAAAAAGTTAGGACCAACCGACCAAGGAAAAAATATCAAGCTATTGCTATAGGTTAATTTAAAAAGGATTCAACTTGAAAAGCCTTTTGACCATTGACTTTATCATAACAATTAACAAATAACTAGGTAATAAGGCAGAAAAGAAAGATTATTTATCCTTAATGCTTATGAAGGGGTGACCAAAGAGTTGGTGCATGATTGTAATCTGAATTTCTTTTATTTTAAACATCAAAAGCTAGAGGCCTACTTTTTTCCCAAATGGAGGGAAAATGAAGTAGCCATCAAAGATTATGTATTGCTACATTGGAATTTCTTTCAAGATTAAAGGTCAATTATTGAAGTCTAATTGAAGCACGAGTTGTGGTTTTAAAGGTCAAATTATAAGTATTAAAAAGATAGAGCAGATTTTAATTTGGATTTTTGTTTTACAAGTTATTCAGTGTTCTAGGAGATTCAAAGTGTCTTGGGTTTTATTTTGGTCATAGGTAAGTCTTATTTAATTACAAGCTTACGCACAGGTTTTGCTCTACTTCAATTAAGAGGTAATTTACTAGTCAAATTAGGAATTCTAGCCCTAATATGAAAAGTTAATATATAGAACTTATATAAGGGTGTCAATGTACTCAAATAAAGGAAAGTTGATTAATAGAGTAACGAGTGTTTAGGGTATTTTTCTTTTTCACTTTCTTCTTTGGCTGACTGTTGTTCACATTACTATTCACACAACCCCTATCAAAGCCTAAAACCCCCTCATATTTTCCCTACCAAATAGCCATCAAGATTCAAATTTACAAACTCCAATTCATTCTACAAACCCTAACCCTTAATTTCTTCTATTTCTAAAATTTGTTGGATACCATGCCTCCTGCAGAAATAACTAGTTTCAATCTCCCCTTCCCGCCCCCTTTGGGACTAAAAAAAATCTTGTTTTCTTCTATCATATTAAAACCTAAACCCACCTATTCACCTAATACTAGGCCCATGGCCATCACAAGCAAAGGAATTTCTCCAATCTGTCCTCAGACCCTACATTTCAGTCAAATCTATACTACATTCACAAGCATGAAACAAAGCACAAAAATAGTCTGAGACATTGTTTTTATGTACAAGTTATGAGGATGCATGATTAAATAGCCATACTATACCATTGTCATTGTTTACAATTAATAAGACAACCAAATGAATAGATGTGATAATTAATTTGGCACCATTGACACTGCTGTCAACTTGATTCTTGATTCATAGGATTGAAAAGGCAAAAATATTGGATCGTAAAACTCAATTAAACAATACAACTCAAACCATAAACTACATGTTCCTCATATCTCATTACTGAGTATAAAAGCCAAGACATGATTATTATATCACATAAACAGAATATTTAAGGGCTTGTTTGGTAAGAGTATTTAAATATAGTTTTTTGTTTTGCAATCCATAATATGGTGGGTCCCACACTTGAATTTATTGTTTGGCTAATATTTTTCTAAATATCCTATTTTCCTGGTTTAGAACAGGATTTTGAAAATGGCTAAGGGGATGTTTTTAGGATACCGAAAATGTTTTTATTGATATAGTTGTAAATAAATTGAAAACGGTGGACCTCACATATTTGTCCAAACCCTTTTATCTTTTAAATTAAAGAGCTTATCTTTATCACAATAAGAATTTTCACACTTCAAATTTGAAAAATATCAACAAAAACAAAATACATGATGAGCTTTATTCCCTTATCATTATCCACTAAAAAATAAAAATAAAAAGTAATCTACAAATTCTACACGTTACTTTTTGTAAATATATTTTTTTAAATCTCAAAAATAGAAATGGTCTCTTAAACAATTATTTTTTGTTTTTAGTATTTTGAAAATTGTTCTTAAAAGTGGGAGCCAAACACGTATAATATAAAAATTATTATTTGAAAACTAGTTTCAAGTTCAATTTTTTGAGAATTGGTTTTATATTGTTTTGAAAACAAAAGCAAAAATCCTCCTACCAATCAGGCCCTAAAAGTTTCTATATTAAACACAGTTTACCTCTTTGTAAAGCTCATAACCTATCCGGCACATGTCAGGGTCTTGTGATTCTTGATGCCTATGGTACTCGTCCATACTGGCAAAACCTGCAGCAGTTGCTCTCCTTTGTTCAGATTCCTGCCACTCTGCAATAAAAAGCAAGAACCAGCACACCTCATCCACATATATAACAAGAGAAATTTTTAAATGAAAATAAAAATGAATAAATGGAAATAAAGACCAGCATCAAATCAACAAAGTTATACTTACTCTTAAGTCCTTCAGATATGGGTCGAAGATTTGGGTCTGCAGAAATGATGCATGAGAAGAGTTAAGTTGAAGTGTAGATAACTAAAACATGAAATATAGAAAGTTCAAGTGGTAACACGTTAGGTGTGCTATGGATCAAATAAATAAAAGTGAATAACTTTTTTGATAAGTAAATATCAGTGAATGACTAGAGCATAGGAAATTCTAATGGCTAGAGCTTGTTGACTGCTAATATGTGATAATGAAGGTAAATATACATACATGTGTGTGTGTGTGTACGAAACTACGCTAATGAGCAAGCTTGAGCTCAATCAAAATTAATAAACCAAGATTGAACATAAAATTAAGCACTGTCTTATGTTCTGCTTGTTTTACTGAAAATATTTTACTCATTTTGCAATATTTGTTTTGTTGTAAAATGGTTGGTCACTGTAAAATATTCAGTCAACTGTTAAAGCCTAGGCAAAAAGATGTAAAATGTTTTACACTTAAAAAACGGGCAAACATTTTACAATTTCTCCACTCTCACTCCCACACTGCTTTCTCCATCTCTCACTGCTCTCTCCCTCTTCTATCCCACAGACCAGCCTGGGACTCACCCACCGAGTAGTCCTGCAACCATCAGAGGCACCACCTTTCATCGGCGCCAAACATCATTGGCTCCACCATTGTCAGCGCCACTCATCATCGGCTCCACCGTTGTCAGCACCACCACCAGTTCTCAGGTTCATGACCCAAATGCCAATTCAAACCAAACCCAAATGCCACCCATCTCTCTCACCTTCTCGCACCAACATGTTCTGATTTCCGATTTGGGTTTGTGGGTTTTTTTTTTTTGGGCTATATGATCAGAATTTTGGGGTGGTTGGCGACGGTTTGGTTGTTTTTTAGGTGGTTGATGGTGGTTTCAGAGTTTGGTGGTTGTTTTTTGGGTGGGTTGGTGGTGGTTCTGGGTGGGTTGGTGGTGATTTCCGTTTGGGTTTGTGGGTGGGTGGTTGGTGGTGGTTTCGGACTGGGCTTGTGGGTTGTTGGTGGTGGTTTCAGAGTGGATTTGTCGAAGGTTGGTGGTGGTTTCAGAGAGGGTTTGTGGGTGGCTGGCTGGCTGTTTTTCTTCCCAATCTAGATTTTTGGGTGATTTGTGGTGGTTTGTGCAACTGTGCTTGCATTTGATGTGTTTTGCAAACTAGGAAATCTTTTTCATTTAACAAGAAACAAACATTAAAAATTGAGTTCCACTGCATTTTCAAGTACACAACCATTGTAAAATGAATACGTTTTATTGAAAATGTTTCTCATTAAAGTGTTAACCTCTCGTTTGGCACAATAACAGCAATGTTTCTAGTGGACCATCTTCAAAATCCCAAGAAAGATAGTTCACCATAAAATGATTCCTTTATCCACTTCATGCTGTGTCCCTAGACAAAACTAAGTGTGCATATATTGTCATAGGAAGAAGGCACTCAAACAAAGTTACAATCTCATTAATGTATTAATTCTGGAAGCACAAAGAAAATTTTAATTTAATTTAGTCTTATTTGATTTTGGAGTCAATTGTAATTATTATAGGTCAATCATATTTTTATTTTCAGTATTAGTAGTTAATTATGTTTATTAGTATTTTTAATTAATTTTCTAGAGAGGGGTATTTTTGTAATTCAATAATTGGAATTTCACGAGTCATTTACATTTAAGATTTCTATGTCAATTAAAATTAGGTTTAGTGCTCTTTATAAGCATAATAAGGCCATATGGAGAGGGGATTATTTTGACTTTAAAAAAATATCTTTTGAAATTGCCCTAATAATTTGGTGCTGACTCTAGCCAACCTTGGGCGCAAACTCTTAACGGCTTCCAGTTCCACTTGCTTGCTTGCTTACTCCTAGATCATCTATCTTTTATTTCTAGGTTCTTCAATTTGTTGCCTGGTTTTGGTTTGTCTTGTGCCATGTATCCTATCATAGGACTCAAGGCCTTTCACCAAAAGCACTATAGCCAAAATATGACACTCTAGATGTATGAGGGTTCTTGATGACTTAAGTTCTGAAGGATTATTGGATAGGATTAAATATAGGAAGGTTTTGGTAAATAAAAATTGAATCTTGACTAAATCTTGGGGGAATTTAACGGGTGTATAGTATAGAAACAAAGAATTTATGAAGTCCAACCTGTGAGGAGAGAGTATTAGAGGATTCCTTATAGGTTTTGGAATCCCACACAAGTTAGAAGAATAATAAGCAGGTTCATTACTTCCTATTAGTAGTGTTACCATATTGATAAGAAAAGTAGGGAGATGCAATAGTCCCTATAAATAGAGTATTGGTATAGCTCTTGTAGTGTGTGAAAGTTAAAAGACAATGCTTCGTCTAATGAGAGAGTTAAGAGACAAAGCTTTGACGAATGTGTTAATGTGAGAACACCTTTTTTTGATAAGTTAATGTGAGAACACCTTGGGGTGTTTGAAAATTTAGGTTAGTTTTTAATTGTGGGAGAGTGTTACTTTGTGAGTAGTAATCCTTATAACTAATGATGGATTCTTTAATTGGCATTACCCATGGACGTACTGTAGAATTTGTGAGTTCTAATCCTTATGAAACACTCAAATCTAAATGATTTTTTGGAATTTCATTTAATCCAATCTCTTTATGAATGTTATTAAATACATAGAATCCTTTTATATGGGAAACTGCCAATCATTTTTCTAGAAAGGCTAGGACTACTAATCTTTTCCTAGAAAGGTTAGGACTTCTAAATAACATCGAAAAGTAATCAAATAACTCTCAAACCAAATACAAAAATGACTCAAAACACAAAATAAGGCCTACATGTCTCTAGAACACTCCATTCTAGAAAATTTTGAAACTATCAAACTAACCCCATTTACCATATGGGAAAGAAAAGGCTTTGTACAAGGGCCATCAACATAATAATATGGCAAAAACAATATACAGACTAAAGGTTTCCCTTTTTTAATGTCTTTATTATACTATTTATAACATAAAGCATACATAAGATCTTTAATCAAAATCACTGAATCATTCATCACCTTTTGTGCATAAATTTTCTTTTTCTTAGCTAATGTAAATTAACCAAATTTGAAAATCATAACACTTAAGTCACTCATTCATTCATGGCCCTTACACACAAAAGACCGGTACCTGTTTGTCTCCCAATATTATCAATCACAAAGTACCTTGTCATGAAAGCCATTTTTCAATTAAATAGCTACCATAAAGAAACACATGACTGTAATTTCCAGCAACCATGTCAAAAGAGGTTACTTCTAATTTCCAACTATCAGTAAACCCTTATGTTTTCAAATATAAACAGGGTCCAACCCCATTGCAAAAACCCACACTCCAGAGGAAAAGGAAAATAGCCAAATAGTAACCACATAAGATGCCACTGAATCTTAAAATAAAGCTCCTCCATAGTGAGGGAGAACAAAAAACTAACCTAGACTTTGAAAGACTGTTAGACCATGTGGAATTGCCTCCCTCCAAAGGAATGTCCATAAGGCTGTGTACAGATTATATCCAAGAGTTCCTGTAATGCTGTGGTAATAGTCTCCATGCCCAACCTTTCAGTAGGATAGCGTACCACACTAAAGCCAACTTCCACACACCACAGTACTTCCCACCAACCCTAGATAATTCCTCCCAAACTAGTCTCCAAACGATGCCATTATTTAGCCCATAAAACCTTGTGAAAGCTGTGGTGGGTTAAAGTTTAGGAATTTTTGGAAAAGGGATTTAAGAGTATTTGAGGAAAAGGTTATGGTGTTTAAAGGTTATTTAATGAGTTATTTGATGAATATTTGGTGGAAGTAAGTATGTGGAATTTTGGGCTTTATTTTGAGTTGTAAGAGCATTAGACTTCTAAAAAAATCCCATTTTACACTCTCAAAAGCTACTTTTTCTATTTTAACATACCAATTTACAACTCAACCAATATCCCAGATTTTATTTTACTACTATACAATACATTAAAATAACATAAAAAGCCAAATAAAAATAATATATCACTACTCTCTCTGTCTCTCTTCTCTCTTATCCTCAACAACTTCTCTCTCTTGCTCTGTCTCTCTCTCAACCACCCAAACCACCCCAAATCAACTCTCCACTGCCCATTGCCCCCTGCCCACTGCCCACCACCCAGACCCATACCACCCATACATTGCCCACAACCCAAACCCAAACCAAAATCAACCCATACATTGCCCACCACCCAAACCACCCCAGATAAACCCTCCACTGCCCACCACCCAAACACATACCACCCATCGCTCGCCCACTCCCAAAACCATACCAAAATTAACCCCTCCATTGCCGACCACCCAAACCCAACCACCACCAACAACCAAAATTGAAACCACCATCACCACCGCCGCCAACCAAAGCACCAGCCACCACCACACCACAATCAACAGCCACCAAATACCTCTTTAATTTCTATTTCACTCTCAAACCCCATCAGATTTTTTTTTTTTTTGATAGGTAATCAAAAAAATAATATTAAAGATGAAACAAAAAGAGAAAAGTACAAGATGTTCAAGATGATGAACAAAAAAAAAAAAAACAAAAAACAAAAAGAGCACACAACACAACACAAAGAGGGAGATCAGGAAACTAAGCTAAAGAAAGACATAAACTTAGAGAGAGAAGAACAATCAGTAAAACCCCAACAACGAGACCACTCCAAAAGACTGCAATGACTTAAAACTTTTAACTCATCCAATGTCTTCTCCTTGTCCTCAAAAGATCGAAGATTTCTTTCTAACCACACAGTCCACATTAAACACCCTAGAATCAAATTTCAAATGTCCGAATTATAGTTCCCAAGCCACTGATGCCAACAAGATAGTAAACCTGCCACCGAACCTGGCATAACCCAACGAATACCAAAAGCCTAAAGCATAAGAGACCATAGGGAATGAGTGACAGGACAATGAAAAAGAAGGTGGTCTACCGACTCCCCATCTAGGCAACACATAACACACCAATTATACCTCCTAAACTCTCTAACCCATGTCCCCTCTCTCTCCTCTCTTCACCCATAACTTCATGGCCATGGCAGAAGCTTCTTGGCTGGACCTCCATGACCAAAACCTCAAAGCTCAGAAGCTCCACCACTGCCATGGTTCAGCCCATAGCTGCCGCTGGGGTGGCCTTCTCCCTCGGCTTCTCTCTCTATCTCTTCTTCTCTTCATTTTATTTTCTTTCTATTTCTCCTCTTTTTTCTTTTTTTCTTTTTTGTTCTCTAACTTTTCGCCAAAAGTTTCTCTTTTTATTGCCTACCCATTTATGGGTTTGGGGATTTGGTTTTCCTTTTGGGATTTAATGATTTGGAAAAAGAAGGGATTTTGATTTGGGTTTGGGGGCAAACCACCAATGTGATGGAGAGAGAGGAACGAGAGAGAGAGAGAGGAGAACAGAAATAAAGAGAGAGAAGAAGAATAAAAAATGATAATGATAAAAGTGGAGTGTGACATTAAAAAACTATTTAAAAAAAATACCCTATTGCTACAATAACATCTTTAGTCAAGTTGTAAAAATTTTTAAGCATAGCCATCCAAATAATGGGCTATTTTTTTGGTTTGATGGTATAAAATAGCATATTCGGAGTTTTAGAACTCCCAATGCTAATGCTCTAAGCAAGAAGAAAAAGAGAAGTTTTTATGATGTTCATGGGCTATTTAAATGGTTCCTGTAACTTAGAGAAAGAAAAGAAGAAGAGAAGAAAGTAGAGGAGGAAGAAAAGAACCCACAAAGGCCAACATGCTACTACGCTCAAAACATTCAATAACTCTATTAATCAACTCTCCCTCTTGAATACATTGAGCACAACTTATAGAGACTATTTCTTGTACTAGTACTATTAGGACTCCTAATAGTACTAGGACTCCTAGTTTGACTAGTAAACCAAATCCCAATTGAATTACACCAAAGGCCATACACACAAAAAAAAAAAAATCCCCGGCACTTTGTACACGCAGGAAGTGTACTAGTTGTGCACAGAAATTAAAGAAAAATACAGCAATCAATGAAGTCCAAAATGCTAGAAAAAGAATGACTACTCAAAAGCACCATCCACTCATACAATGATTTCATTAATGTTTGCTTCACCACCATCGTAGATCATTCAATGAACTCAAACACCCTAGAGTTTCTTTCCTTCCAAACGGTCCACATGATACACAAAGGAATTGCATTCCAAATATCTCCATTGCAATGCCTAAAAAACCTCCTCTTCCAACACGCCAACAAATCCACTACCCTCTTCGGCAAAGCCCGATGAACCCCAAATAGACAAAGTGCTAACATCCAAGATCCCTATTTTGCTTACACATACTACGCCAATTTAAAATAATAATGCTTTTTCGTTGAAGCAGGTACATGGTCAGAATCTTTCCTAGGGCAGCTAACCAAACAAAAAAGGCAACTTTAGTAGGAGCTTTCACTTTCCCAGTACTTTTCCAAAGGCCATACATAAAGGCCCATAAACTAAATAAGACTTATTAATAAAATAAAGCCCCTGAGCCATAACTATGGTTCATACCGAAAAATTGTAAAATTACCAAAATACACTTGACTATAGAATAACCAAATAAAATATAAAAAAAACTACCATGGACACTAATTAAATCCCTAATAATGTTATGGTCATACCATCGACTCTAAATTTACATGAAATGGGGAGCTTACCCATCCCATCGCTTCATCTACTTTCTCCATAGTCCTTTTGTCCCACATGAACAATATGCCACCAGAAGTCCCAAAAGGTCCCACAAAAAGCCAATTAACTTGGTGACGAGTAACAACCCTATAAACTCCTAATCAAATATCCTTGATAATGTATCCTAGTTTTCATTTTTGCGAACTCAATAAGTCTACCTTCCACTGTTTAAGCCATCATTCAACCCCTTAATAGTTCAAGGAAAGATCTTTAAGTTCATGGCACCGATAAATCCCTCCCACTATTATTTTTTCTTCTCTTAGAACTCCCAGCCTTATAGTTGACATTGATGATCAAATTTATCAATGCCATGTAACCTCTTGACTCTAAGATACATTTGGCTTTCTTCGGACTACAGCCATCCCTCTGATCTCCTAAAATAGCTTCAATTACACATGTAAGTACATAATGTCCTCAAAATCATCATAGGAGGTGCCCAAGAACTTACTAAACCCTTTGGATTTCTTCATCACCTAGCTCAAGTACTATTAAAAAAAATATCTTCCTCCCAACTCTTAGACTCAGGAAAAGTTCTAAATGTTTGGTTCTCTCTGTGTATCACTCATCTCCCTGTGTATCACTAAATCTATGAATTCTTTTTTTGATAAGCTCTAATTTTAGGATTCACTGTAACTTCAGGGCTTTATTTATTTATTGTGGTTGCTAAGGAATTGTGGTCTCTTATTCTATGATTGTGTGGGAAGAGTTGGGTTATTCCAATATCAGAGTTAGAATTATTGGAATGTTGGGAGGGACACTTTAACAAGAGCTACAATGCTCCAACATGGAAGATTGGAGCATTTGACGGACCAAATGCAGACTCAATTAAAAGGAATGAGCTCCAAGTATTGAATCATCTCCCTTTTAGTTTCCCTAAACACCTTAGCTTAGCTATCACAATTTGATCAACAAGGCACAAGACTCCCAGGGAAAAAAAAAAAAAAAAAAAAAAAACCCAAACCCTAGTTCAAAAATAGAAATTTTTATTCATTATTTTTAAATAAACTGGCTAATCCAAACTATAAGGAAAGATAACCAAATGAAAAGCTAACAACTTGTGTAACTCCTAAGTCCTAGGAACAACCCCCCTCCCCAACAGAAAACAAGGAATCTATGAACATGGTAAGGAATCTATGAACATGGTAATGCACCATTTGACGGATCAAAAATTATATTAGAATGGATTTATGACACCTTAAAATACAATCCTTTACAAGTATTTTTCTTAGTTTTCCTTCTAGAAGTAGTATGTAAATCATGTAAATAGAAATTTTTTGTTTATATATAATAGAATTATAAATTTTCTCATATAAAATAGAAAAGCCAACATCATCTTAAGAGCACTAAGCAATCATCATTTTGCTCTTTTATATTTGAAGGCAAAAGTGACACCTAAGAGAAAACAAGAAAGACTCTAGATATGAGCACAATCAACAAGAAACAAAATAAAGTAAACGATTTACAAACCCCTCTTAAAATTACGGCATTCTTCCTGCTGTTTGAGGTAGCGATCACAGGAACTGGCAGTCTGACCGATTTTACCCAAGCACTGCATAAAAGACCAAAGAAAAATTATGGAAAACCTGCCCTGTACTTAGGAGTAGAAACAAAGTAAAAGAGAAATTATAAAGAACAAAAAAAAAAAAAACACAAAAACCTCTTTGGTCCTATAATTTGGCATGTTTTCAGATTGAATGACAATAACAAATTTTCCGGACAGTTAAGCGGGCAAACTAAAAAACAATAATCTATCATAGAGATAAAAGTGAATATGTTTGTACTAGGAAATTAAATTGAAATATAAACTATAAGAATGAACAATAGTACCTCGTCATAGAGTTCAAGTATAATCTCACAATCATGTCTGCCTGACCCAGGCCCCGATAAGCCCCTCTTAATAGAACCCAAAGCAACTATAAGGGCAGCGCTTCTAGTAACTATGAAGATAGAGAAGAAAAGGGTGGTAAGTAGAAAACAAAAGAACAGATCACAAAAAACATAATAATGAAAAGAAGAAGCGAAGGCACCAGGCCAGGAGTGATCAAGCACTAGTTTTTGCCAAAGGGACACTTACTGTTGAAAGGCTTTCCTGCAGAAACAGAAACAAAATTGAAAATTGAGGAGCGGAGCACAAACAATAATCTAAAATAACTAACTAAACCATAAAACAGAGAGAAATTTTAAAAATAAATAACGTCATAACTGGAAGACATAACTAAAGCATAAAACATCAATAAATGTGAAATTCACAACCCTGTGAAAGCGAAAAATTAAATCGACCAAAAGGGTTTCTATATTTCGAAAAATTACTGCTTTTAAAAAAAATTTTAAAAAAATCATGTATAATGAAATTATTATCTTCAGACGAAAAAAAAAAAGAAAGAAAGAAGAAACAACTACAGACCTTTAGAACAAGACATGGCTCCTCGTCAGTCTGATTATCATCAACAACAACAACAACAACAACAACAGAGACAGAAACAGAGAGATCAACGCGACGACAGTCTTTCTGACTTGAGGCGGGTTTTCTGTAAAATTCAGAGTTTCAAAAGGTTTGAGGTTGATTTGTAAATTTAGGGAAGATGTGTTTGTGGCTTGTGGACCCACGGATTGGGCTGAAAGTTTGGAATTTAAGTTGAGGCTTTGCATGTATTGGGCTAAAGCTTTGGAATTTAAGTTGAGGCTTAAACAAATTTCGGACCGGGCCCATTTTACACACACGGATTGGGCTTGGTTTTGTTTGAGAGCTGGGCTAAAAGTTAAAAATATGAGATTCAAATGGGCAGGTGTAGATTCAAGGGTTGGGCTCTACCTGGTGTCACCAGATTGTTTTCCCTTCCCTCTGTAGCCAAGCCAACACAACTTCCCCGCACTTGTCACCACACTTGTTCTCCTTCAATCTATATAGCCAACACAACTCAGTTCAGAATTTATACAACATGTGACCCAACAAAATGCCTAGCTGAATCTTGGAGAAACAAGAAAGGTTGACGTCTTTGAGGCAAGTCAATTGAGGTTTTCTTGCAATGCTTTTATCGCCTTGTCTTTCGGAAAGTTAGAAATCATTTGATGTTAGTTCCGTTGGGTAAGTCAATCGAATCTACTGTTATTAGTCTCTTGGGCATCTTTGATTTAGAATAGTTTCTGTTGGGTGATGTTCATAGATATCCGGGTGGGTCCATGGAGATGAGTAATCCACTTTCTTACTTAAATATAAAATAAGGGAATCATGTGTTTGAGGCTTTCGGCTTATATATTAAACACTAACCTTTAAATTAATATTAGATTTGTAATTGCTCTAGGAATTACAATTATCTACTGCAGGTTGCACATGATAAGGGCTGTATTATATTTGGCATGATAAGGGTTTTCCCTTGTCAGTCTGTTTATCAACAACAACAACAACAACAACATAGACAGAATTAGAGAGATCAACGTGACAACAGTTTCTCTGAGATGGGTTTTCTGAGATGTTCATCTTGGGCTCCAAGTGAGGGATGCTAATAATTGGGCCTTTGCCCATTTGAGATATGTTTGGGATTTTTGACAAGGCTTTAATTTGATTAAGTAGAAAACATCAGAACAGATCACAAAAAATATAATGAAAAGAAGAAGCGAAGGCACCAGGCTACGACCTTGGAGTGATCGAGCACTAGTTTTTGCCAAATGGACACTTATTGTTGAAAAGCTTTCCTGCAGAAACAGAAACAAAATTGAAAATTGGGAAGCACAAATAATAATCTAAAATAACTAAGTAAACCATAAAGCAGAGAGAAATTAAAATAAAAAATAAAAATTTAAAGTTATAACTAGAAGACATAACTAAAGCACAAAACGTCCATTATTGTGAAATTCACAAACCTGTGAAAGCAAAAAAATTAAATCAACCAAAATGGTTTCTATATTTCAAAAAATTATCGCTTTTAAAAAAAAAATCATATATAATGAAATTATTACCTTTTGACGAAAAAAGAAAAACAATTGCAGACCTTTAGAATAACACATGGCTCCTCATCAGTCTGTTTATCAACAACAGAGACAGCAATAGAGAGATCAACACGACAACAATCTTTTTGAGATGGGTTTTCTGTAAAATTCGCAGTCTCAAAAATAACAAAAATATTACTTACTTTACATAACTCAAAATTACTTTATAGTTTATATACGTTTAAATAATAATAATAATCAATATCTATATTACTATTTAATCTATACTACAATTTAAAATACATCTCCTGTTTGGGATTCTATTTTTTTTTTTTTTTTTTTTGTTCAAAATCTCATACACCCTTATATTTAATTTAAGGGTGTAATGGCATTATGAATAAAAATATTTCATCTAATTTATTAAATTTCAAATGCATTATTATATATATTGTATTTAATAAGTTATTGACCAAAATCGTGCAACGCACAGCTCAACTAGTTATTTATAAAATAAAAAAAAATACAGATATAAGCTTTTTTTCTATACAATAGAACCATTAAACCCAAAAAAAAAAATGCCTCATCGCATGCTTGAAGTATGTGTGATGAGGCTAGTAATAATAATTTATATACTATATATAATTTATACTACTATTTAAGGGGCTTCTTCTGTTTGGACCAGAATTGTTTTATTCCAAAATATCCCTACACTTTTAGATTTAAATAGAGACAAAACTAAAGGATAGTCTAATAAAAATACATGTTTAACTTGCACTAAAACATTGCCTACAAAATAGAAATACTTTTCCACTAACTTACTTCTTCAAAATAACTATACGTTTATTGTTTTTTTTTTAATAGAAAAATAAGTTAAACAACCCACATTTGTTGCTTTTTTTCCTTAAAAAAAACTTTATGTTTATCCAAAAAGAAAACAAAATATCAAAAAAAAAAAAAAAAACTACTCATAGTTATAAAAAAAAAAACTACTAAATAGATATATACACTTGTAAATTAGATTCTCAATATAAAAATTATATATATAAAATAAATAAATAAACATTTTTTGCTACGACGACTAAAAAAAAAAAAACCTCATCGCACGCACGAAGCGCATGTGATCAAGCTAGTATTTATTTTAAAAAAAAAATTTGAGATTCACTGCTACAAATTTACACCTCATAATGATTATTAATTTTTAATTTATTTAACTGAGTCCAAATTTGGTAATGTTTGGTGTAAAACTCATGTTTTACGGGAAATTATTGTGCACTCTCAGAGTACCATAAATGCATACTCCCTCATCTCACATGAATGATGGGTCTCACTAACTAAATTCATTGTGGGACCCACCATTCATGTGAGAAGAGGAACTACGTATTTATGGTACTTCGAGAGTACCTAATAATTTTCTCTGTTTTACACCATCCAATAAAAAATTGTCACATCAGCATTTTACTTTAAGTTCAATACCTCCTACCGTACCTAATAACATCTCAATAAACATCAAATTTGATTGGATTTATATATGGGTATTAGAATTGATTGGGTGTGGTTGTGGTTGTGGTTATTCTTAAATATGTAATAGTATGATATGGCATGTTGAAATTGGAGGGATAAAACATGAATTTTACACATCCTTGCAAAATTTAATCTCTATTTAATTAAAGTTTTATAGAGAGTTGTTAGAATTTATTAGAGAGGCTCGTGTCAGGATTAGGATTAAAAATAATAATTTCTTTAATTAGACTACAATATTAAAGAGACTCACATTCGGATTCCAAAATAAAAAACTCATACCATTGAATTATACATTTTTTACGCTCTTAATACATGTGTTAAAGTTTGTGCTAATTAGATAGAGAAAAATACTCATACACCCTCTAAACTTTAAACTAATAGTTAGAACACCCTCTAAACTTTTATTTCGGCCAATTTGCTCCATAAACTTTATATCTGTCAAATCAACACTTTTGTTAATCTTCCATTAAAATCACAAACGGAATGCTCACGTGCATCTCAAGTGAAACTTTTAAATAACTTGGTAAACTGAATCGGTTGAGAGAGATGATCAAACCAAAAGAAACACCGGTCAGCTTACCTTTGAGTCTTTGACTGCCACCACTGTTACTGCTCTTATGCTTCTTATATATATATATATATATATATATATATATTTCTGTTTTGCTCTTTGTCTTCCTAGTCCTCCACTACCCACAAAAAAAATAATGAATAATAATATTGATGCTAAAAATAAAGAAACAAAATGGGAAAACCCACTTCTTTTCAAATCAAACCAAACCCGTAAGAAATAATGTGAAAATAAAGCATAAATCAAGATGAAGCAGAAATCAAAATGATAGTTTAGTGGACATTATTTTGCAAAGCAATATTGACGAACATATAGTAAGCACAAGATCTTAAACAAAAACCCAATATATAGCTAGCAAAAGAAGTCAGCCATCAAGTCCGAAATCAACTAAATCCCAACAAAAAATATGAACAAACCAACCATTGGGGAAAATTATAGTAGATTGCCACCAAAACCAGAATAAATGCACTTGCGTTGTCTTCCTTTCTTGCAGGTCATGGAGGATTGGAAAATAGAGTGCGAAAAATAAAAAGGCATACCAGCGGCAATACGATGACGGTAACAACGGTGTCTTTTTGATGGCGAGGCAGTTGGCGATGATGATTCTTCTTGTTAGATCATCTCTTTTAAGTCTCAACTGAACCTTTGGTTTCTCGCTCCTCTCAACTGGTTCAGCCCTTGCTAATTTGGTATTTTTGAAGTTCACGTGAGATGCATGTGAGCATTTCGTTTGTGATTTTAACGGATATTAGTAGAGGTGTTGATTTAACAGTGATGTAAAGTATATGGAGTAAATTGGCCGAAATAAAAGTTTAAGGAGGTGTTATATCCACTAGTTTGAAGTTTAGAGGTAGAGGGTGTATGAGTATTTTTCTCAATTAAATATTATTTATTATATGATTTAAGCTTATATTTTATGTACAATTTTAAACTACAAAAACTTGCAATTTTATAAATTTATTGATGACATGACTATTGATATTTAATTTTCTATAAATTTCGAGCAAGTATGGAGAATATAAGAAGAAAATGTAATCCAATGGTGGAATTTGTCAAAATTCTCCTCCAACAAAAATAAATTGCGTAAGGTTATAATCTTAGGCTATAACAAATTTTGTAACTAAATTTTGTTCTTTAAAATATGTACGCATTCAAATGGTATTAGTTCTAAGTGTGTGTGCGCGCCCACACACACACACATATATACTTTTGAGGTTTTTACTTTATTAATTTATATTAATTTATGAATTGTGAATTACTTTGTAGGTTTCATTATATATGATTTTTTTTAAATCAATAAATTTTCGAAATATAGAAACCCTTTTGGTTGATTTAATCTTTTGCTTTCACTGGTTTGTGAATTTCACATTAAAGGTTTGTTTGGATACCGTTTATTGCTGAAAATTGAAAACACTGTAGCCAATTAATTTTTAAATGTGTGAATAGTGTTGTGAGATCTAATTTTAAAGTTAATTTTGCTGAAATCCATGCTTGCAAGTCCCGTGAACAGTGCACGAGACTCACACAAAAAAATGCAAACACGCGTCTACCGCTATCCAAACCAAGCCTAGCGTGCGTTTGGATTGCATGGGAATGAAAATTTTTTGCGTTTTGCTGAAAAAATGGTGGGACGGGTCCCAAGGTACTGTTCATGCATTTTTTGGTATTATTCATCATCCCCACTGTACTATTTCAACTAACTTTTACTTTTACCTATAATATTTTCAGTAATAAGTTTTCAATTTCAACAAAATAAGCGGTATCCAAGCACACCCTAAGAGAGGCTTGTTGGGGCCTGGGTCAGGCAGACATGATTGTGAGATTATACTTGAACTCTATGATGAGGTACTATTGTTCATTCTTATAGTTTATATTTCAATTTAATTTCCTAGTACAAACATATTCATTTTTATCTCTATGATAGTTTTTTTTTTTTTTTTTTAATGTTTGCCCGCTTAAATGTCCAAAAAATTTGTTATTATCATTTAATCTGAAAACATGCCAAATTATAAGACCAAAGAGGTTGAAATGGGTAAAAATTTATATTAATGGAATTAAAAAAAATGCTTCTTCTTTTTTTAAAAAAAATATATATAAATTATCGTTTACTTTGGTTCTACTCCTAACTCCTAAGTATAGGGCAGGTTTTCCATAATTTTTCTTTGGTCTTTTATGCAGTGCACGAGCATGACCCGTGAGATCGCCAGTTCCTGTGATAGCTACCTCCAACAGAAGGAAGAATGCCGTAATTTTAATAGAGGTTTGTAAATCTGTTACTTTATTTTGGATCTTGTTGATTGCGCTCATATCTAAAGCCTTTTTTGTTTCCTCTTAGGTGTCACTTTTGTCTCCAAATTTAAAAGAACAAAATGATGATTGCTTAATGCTCTTAAGATGGTGTTGTCTTTTCTATTTTATATAAATTAGTCCACTATGATTCTCATACATATATAAATATATCCCTTCATTATCACATATTAGCAGTCAACAAGCTCTAGCCATTAGAATTTCCTATGCTCGTATATCAAAAAAAAAAAAAAAGAATTTCCTATGCTCTAGTCATTCGCTGATATTTACTTATCAAAAAAGTAAGTCACTTTTATGTATTTGATGCATAGCACACCTAACGTGTTACCACTTGAACTTCTATATGTCATGTTTTAGTTATTTACACTTCAACTTAACTATTCTCACGCATCATTCCTGCAGGCCCACATCTTCGACCCATATCTGAAAGAATTAAGAGTAAGTCAAACCTATCTTGGTGTTTGATTTCTGTTTATTCATTTTTATTTTCATTTAAAAACTGCTTTTGTTATATATGTGGATGAGGTGCGCTGGTTCTTGCTTTTTATTGCAGAGTGGGAGGAATCCGAACAAAGGACAGCAACTGCTGCAGGTTTTGCCATTACTGATGAGTAACATAGGCTTAAACATTCACAAGACCCTCAAATGTGCCGGATAGCTAGTTGAAGGGTATCAGTGTTAGCTTCTCCGACGGCGCTCACTGACTTAGCTTGGGTAGCCCTTATACGTGCAAAGACTTTCTTGCCCTTGACAGAAGCCATATGACTCGGGTTGGGTTTGCTTAAGTCCACATCAAACCGGGTACAAGCATGATCCATACCTTTCAATTTTGGGCTGCTCTCAAACCTGCCCTGGGCCCGCCGATTGGGCTCATGCACCAAGTGCTGGATAGCATTGTCTATAGCGGGTTTTCCTTGTGGGCCTGTGGCTCTAGTTTTCGTTTATAGCCTCTCTCGCCGTTTCACTACTGGATTCGGTCTGGCGTGGTGCAAAGCTTGTCCTCAAAGCCAACTCACTTCTCTTTTGTAGCTGGTGTGGTTGGCCACTACCTTGTACCATAGAGCCACCACCACTCTTCTTCTGATTCTCTGTCTCATTCTTCTTGCGCGTAACCACTACCCACGGACCGTACCTCCCCTCTGTACCTTCCTTCTGCTTATTGGCAAGCACGCCCTCAGTGGGCCCAGGTTTGTCAATATCCGCAACACGTTCCTAACCTTTCTAGTAGAAGATTAGTAGTCCTAGCCTTTCTGAAAAAAAGGTTGGACTTTCCAAATTCTTTGTTTCAATACTATAAACCTATTAAATTCCCGAAAGTTTTAGACACGATTCAATTTTTATTTACCAAGACTTTCCTAAACCCTTATATGTTAAACCCTATTCAGCAATCCTTAAGAACCCTCATACATCTAAAGTGTCATATACTTGCTTCAATGCTTTCGGTAAAAGGGGAAGTCTTATGGTAAGATACAGAGGGTAAAAGAAAAACCAAAGCCAGACAACAAATTAACAACAAATTAAAAAACCTAAAAATACTAATAAACATAAATAAGAGTAAAAATAAATACATCATTTAACATATCACCGAGTTCAGATAAATATATAAAAGACTAGAAAAAAAAGAAGAAAAAAAGAAAAGAAAGAAGAACTCATCTCTACCATCACTGAGTTCAAATAAACTAAAATACTACTCTTCCTCGTCAACACCATTGTCAGAGCTAGAGTCTTCATTGGAGCCCGATTCTTCACCAGAGCTCGAAGGTGGTGGGCCACCACTAGGTGGTGGTTTAGGGCCTCCGCAGCTAGTTTTGATTAATAGCTCCATTTTCTTAAATTCTTGGTCCATCTTTTGCTCCATTTTTTGAAACTCACTGTCCACTTTGTGCTCTAGTTTCAGAAGCATATCTTCAGTAGAAATTGTTTTCGTTAAAATTTGTTTCACCCTCTCCATTGATTCACTGCTATCTAAGCCGAGCAATGATTTTCCAATGTCAGTAGCACCATCTTTTAAGGTTTTTCCTCGTACGCTTACAAGCTTTCCGGTCCCTTTTAACGCCATCTCTGCAACACCTTCTACAACCGTGAGGTTGGAGAGGACCGGCATGAGCTCTTCACCTACAAAAGAACAATAAATCCTCAGCACAACAACAAAATGTGTTATGTTTCTAAAACAACAAGTATAAACAGGGAAACACACCACAGACTTACCCTTAAGCTTCTTCGCATTTTCTTTTTGATTTTCCGAACCCGAACCGCTGTCATCCACTTTCTTTTCTTCCAGCTTTTTGTTTCCAAGTAAGAAATTTTTGAACCTTTTCTCTATCTTTTCTACAAAACAAACTATACAAAAAAGAAAAAGAAAAAATCAGAATGAAAAAATTTTACGGAAAAAAAAAAAAAAACAACAAGAAGAACTTAGAAAAAAGAAAAATTTAGACCGTGGGTTTCGTATTGATCCCCGTAGAGAAATTTTTTTAGTTCCTTTCTGCACTCAAAACCTGTTTTCAAAAAAAAAAAAAACTTTCAGTAAAATGATGAAGAAGAGAAGAAGAAGAAGAAGAAGAAAATGAACAGACCTCCATTCTGGGTCAATATATTTCGAGCTCCGGCCATACGTGCTATTCGGGTCATGGTGAGAGTGGAAATTTTGAAAAAAACAGAGTGACAAGAGAGAGTGTAAGAGACTGTGTGTGAGGGTGCGACAGTGTAGTGGAGTGGAGGGCATATATATATAGAGTGTTAGGGCGTGTTTGGCCAAGATGTTACCGGTAGACAAAATTGCGTGTACTGTGCAGTTAACCATGCAAGAAATAGATGGTTGAGATTAAAAGTTAGAAAACGTAACTTTTAATCCCAACTGTTTATTGTTATAGCGGACAGTATGAATCCCAGGTAATGATTTCGAGTAGAGGGAGAGTGTTTGCGCAAAAATGGCAAACCATGCAATGCTAGAGGCTATATATATGTCAGACTGAGGAGGGCGAAATGTTGTGCTGAATTAAGCATTGATTACCTCTGGGTGCAGAGAAAAGAGGAGTGGCACTCCTTCAGTATTGGAGTGCCCCTGTCATGTGTGCATGCGTGAGGCCCAAACAGAGTGCTTCAATACAGTTTTGCTTTTTTTTTTTTAGGAGTTTATTGGTGATTAACTTATATAGACAATTCATCTCCTTTGTACTAGGGAAAAATTTTGGAGGTAAAAGAATATCCACACTACTAGTATGTCAAGAGCAATTAAGCTATACAATATTGTTAAGTTTAATAATAACAAAATACTGCACACCTAATAAACTTGGACTAAGAAAAAAAAAAAAAAACTAAATTTATTTAACGTACTGTTAAAAGACAAGATGGAAAAAAACATCAAATATGTTGATTGACCCAATTTGACTTGAAAGGCCATGACTACTTTTAAAAACCCATTTAATGAAAATTGGGCTGAATATACCCTGTTGAATCCCACGACCATCTAAAAGTTTAGATTTGTCACCAACAAATCTATTATTTTTTACCTAGCTATCACCATAGAGCCAAATCATTGTTGTGAACTGTCACTAAAGCATTTGTTTGGGGTTTTTCTCATTTTGTTGCTTCATCACATGCCATTCTGTTGTGACTTTTGAGTTGAGATTATTTGTTTAGGTATTTCGAAGTCACAAAATTGATGGTTACAAACCCTAAGTAAAAAAAAAAAAAAAAAAAATCAGCTGATAAGCTAATCCTTTTTTATTAGTATTTTTGGTTGTGGATTGATCCCCCTTCTTCAATCTAAATTGACCGAAGTGATGAAAATCTCTAATTCCCAATTATTTGGTTTATTTTAGGGTAATATAATAAACTTAAGACTCTTTTAATTTATGTAAAAGTTAATGAGCTATGCAGATAGTGGTAACTACACATGAATAGCTAATCCATTTTTATTAGTATTTTTGGTTGTGGATTGATCCTCCTTCTTCAATCTAAATTGACTGAAGTGATGAAAATCTCTAATTCCCAATTATTTGGTTTATTTTAGGGTAATATAATAAACATAAGACTCTTTTAATTTATGTAAAAGATAATGAGCTATGCAGATAGTGGTAACTACACATGAATAGCGAACAACTTAATACAAAATTGAATGAAAAATTTATCATATATAGCAAATAACACCTACAAGAAAGGTGTCCCGATACATCGTTTAGCTCATCTAGTACATAATTCAAATATCTTTTCTCTTGTTTATAATCCAGTCTATAACTACAAAGGTTATATCCTGTACTCTGGTTATATAATATATTATAAACTTGGTTTAAAAAACTAGTATTACTATTTTTTTGCGTATTCTAATAAGTATTATTGTTTACTAAAACAAATATATATATTTTTTAATATATTTAAATTGTCCCAAAACACTTGAAAAAGTCCAAATCCGGCATAGTTTACCTTTTTGTCCTAGCAATATGGTCAAAACAATTATATCTTCTTTGGTAATATTGTAATAGTAGTACTAGTAGTGGGAGTGCAAATACATGATATATCTTGGTCTTAATATAATCTCAAAGTTGTATATAAAAAAAAAAGTAAAAAAAAAATCTTCATGTACTAATAATAATCAAACCCACCGAAATCTCTCACACATATAAACACACACTCTCCGGCAAATTTGGTTTTTATTGCTTTCCATGATTCTCTCTTTCTCTCTCTCATTGATAAAACACACATGTATAGGGTTGATGATTTTTAACACGTTTACTAAATAGGTCGGATTTGAGTTAACTCATATAGACACGAACTCGACTCGCGAACATGAATGATCACTCCTATCCATAACTGAAAAATAATAATTATTTAATCAATTTCAACTCTTTCAAGTCTCAATAATATAATTTAATATTTCTATTAATTTAACAACCTAACATAATTTTTTTTAGGTTTAAAAAAGGCTTAGGAAGGGAGAGTGGACATTATGCAATATATATATATATATATATATATTTTTTTTTGTGTGTAATTTTGGTTTACTTTTAGTTTGTTTTGTTTCACATTTTTCTTTTCAGAGTAGTAAAAATTTCTGAAATTTCACAGCATAGTCCTCACACAAAGCCTAAACCAAAAACATTTTTAGAACAAAGAAAAAAGAAAAAGAACCTTGGTTGACACTAAAACAAAGATGTAGCCACCATAAAGCATTCCCAAATCCATTCCTATGGATGTGACTTTAAGCATTTCATACAGATATGAGCAATTGATACATTATATGAACTCACATTAAGAGGATCTAGCTACATTAAAGAGAAAGGATAATAGATTTCAACAAAAAGCAGTATGCATGTAACCACATATTTCATATTTGCGCAATTTTCTAAACTTCCCTTGCCCTTCTTTATCCCCTGATCCCATCCCTAATCTCAGATTCCTTGTAAAATGGTGATAGAAACAAATATCAATGCGTAGGTGCAAAACAAGCTGACTCATGAATTTCGAGTAAATAATTTTATGCTATTATCTTTCAAGGATGTGGCAGACCTAGCGGCTCCAAATACACATACAAAGAAAAAAAAATTAGAGAATTCAGACATATCAAGACATTACTTAAAAACGTCAATTATCTTTCATAGAAAAGTAAAATGTAAAATAATAAGTTCAAACACAATATAGAATGGTGAAAAATTAAGGGTTCATTTGGTAATGTTGTTTGTATTTTTTGGAAGTATGTGTGAGTGAAAAGGTGTGTAGAAATACATGTAATGTTATTTAAATATTGAAAACTGTTGTTCTAGTTACACTACCAAACATGAAAATTCTAAAGCATCAAATGTATAGAAAATTAGCCCATTTTCTCTCATTAAATAAAAAAGTTTATTTTCATCATACTTATGAACCATTCTCAACAGCTTCCACGATTGCTAAATTATTGTACGTTTGAATTGACTTATTTTCTAATTTGTTGAGTTACACTAGAAAAAAGAGAGAGGTTTTAATACAATATAAATTCTATGTTACTATTTTTTAATTTTTTATTATTTATAATTATTGACTTTTAGGGTTGGCTCAAAATCATCCTCCACAATTGGGTACTAGGAGTTTATTGGTGATTAACTTATAGACAATTCATCTCCTTCATACTAGGGAAAAATTGTGGAGCTAAAAGAATATCGACAATACCTTTATGTCAAGAGCTATTAAGGTATACAATATTGTTAAGTTTAATAATAAGAAAATATTGCACACATAATAAACTTGGACACTAAAGGATAAGATGGAACACAAACATAAAACATGAAACGTGTGAGTGTGAAGTTCTGTTAGTAGTGCAGTGTAGGTTGTAGCTCTACTAGAGCTAATGGTGATATTTTTATAGGACGTGAAAGGCAAATATTAGTAGGGTAATGGTGTCAGACCAACTTTTACTTTCTCCACTCCAGAATGTTCTCTGGTCAGCTCACACAAAAATGGTGTAGTGTATGGTTTTCTCAAATTTTTGGCAATGACAGTAAAGACAAAAAAGGTAATTAAAATAGGATCATGTTTTTTTTAATGTGGACAATAATTTCAGAACAAAATTAATTAGCAAGTTTTTATTATTTCTAATCTATATGTTTACTATTAACATAATTTTTTTTATTTATCATTAACAAAATAGTGTGAATAAAGGAGTATAATTCAGGACTATAAAATAATTTTCCATATACTATGACTGTTATTTTATAGTCTTGGACGATATAATAATTTTGCATAGGCTAGGGTTGCTAAAAACAAAAATAGAATGGTGAAAAATAAGTCTTCAACTATGAACATTCTAAGGCATCAAAGTATAGAAAATTAGCCCATTTACTCTCATAAAAAAAATTAAATTTTCATCATACCTATGAACCATTTTCAAAAACTTCCACTATTGCTAAAATATTGTACTTTTGAATTGAGTTATTTTCTAATTTGTTGAGTTACACTAGAAAAAAAAAATGATGTTTTATTACCATATAAATTTTATGTAACTATTCTTTTATAATTATTGACTTTTAGGGTTGGCCCAAAATCATCCTACACAATTGAGTAGTAGAAGACACTACTAGTATGTCAAGAGTAATTAAGGTATACAATATTGTTAAGTTTTAAAATAACAAAATATTGCACACCTAATAAACTTAGACACTAAGAACAACAAATTATTTAACGGACTGTTAAAAGACAAGATAGAACAAAAACATGAAACATGTTGATTGGCCCAATTTGACTTGAAAGGCCATGGCTAGTTTCAAAAATCTACTTAATAGAAATAAGGTTGAATATACCCTGAATTTCATGACCATCTATAAATTTAGACTTGTCCCCAAAAAATCTATTATTTTTTACATAGCTATCGCCATCGAGCCAAATTATAGACGTGAACTGTCATTAAAGTATTTATTTGAGTTTTTCTCATTTTGTTGCTTCATCATGCCATTGTGTTGTGAGTTGTGAGAGATTGCCAAATTATTTGTTTAGGTCTTTCGAAGTCTTGAAATTGATGGTTGCAAACTCTAAGTCAAAAAAAAAAAAAAAAAATCAGTTGATAAGCTAATCCTTTTCTATTAGTATGTTTGATTGTGCAAATTCAAACCCAATAAGATACATGTTGGTTGGCAGATTGATCCTCCTTCCTCAACCTAAATTCACTTAAGTGATAAACATCTCTAATTCCAACAATTATTTGTTTTGTTTTTGTTTTTGTTTTTTGTGATATAATAAACTTAGACTCTTTTAATTCAAACATAAAAGATGCAGTAAGTAGTAACTACTAAGTACACATGAATAGCAAAAAACTTTATACAAATTTGAAAGAAAAGTTTATCGTATACATCAAATAACACATACAAGAAAGGTATCATGATACATCCTTTAGCTCATTCCGTATATATTTCGAATATCTTCTCTTTCGACTATTGAATTACTTAAATTTTTTTTTTCTCAAACTTGAAAAGTCCAAATCTGGTATAGTTTACCTTTTGGTCCTAGCAATATGATCAAAACAATTATAGCTTCTTTGGTAGTACTGTAATAACAGTAGTACTAGCAGTGGGGGTGCAAATCCGTGATATATTTTAGTCCTAGAGCATTCCTATAAAAGGTTTTAAAAATTTTAGCATTTAATATTTTAAAGAGTCACTTTATCAATTTTGATAACTTATTTTACAATACATCCAATATCAAAGGTCCTATTTTTTTACTATTTCATTTAAAATAATATAAATTACTTATTAAAATAATAAAAAATAATTACACAAACCATCTTTTCCACCACAAGTATTAAAATAATAATATTTTTTTAGGATTGAAGCTACTATGAGCTTTCTTTAAGTTTGAAAGCTCACTGTAGCTTAGTTGCTATTTATTTATTTATTTAAGATTAACATGTTTGTTGTAATTTGCTTTTTAGTGCTTTTTACAAACTTGATGTTAAAATTTATCATTTATAGCATTTAGTATTCTTAATGAAAATGTTCTAAATATAATCTCAAAATTGTATAAAAAAAAATGTAAAAAACGTTGTTCTAAAACACTTGAATCCAAATCCAGCATAGTTTACCTTTTTGCCCTAGCAATGTGGTCAAAAAAATTAGAGTTTTTTTATTGCATTGTTTGTTTTTGTGTCCTTAGTAAGTTTGAAGACTTTGATCTTATCCATAAGTTTCAGGATAAGTATTTATTGCATCTTAATAAATTTTCGTATCAAGATATTTTTCACTAAACTCTGTCCATCCATATGGGGAAGCTTGGTTAAATTGGTTTTTTACAATTGGGGACCTAGAGTACTGGTTTTGTTGAGGAATTTGGGTGATGGAAATTTTTCTTAGGCTAATTAAGAAGGCTTGTTGAATGTTGTTAGTGTCACTTTGGGAGCTCTGCCAGTTTGGCTGTAAGTTGCTTTGTGTTAGGGTATACAAAAATTGTGTTTGGCCAAGATGTTACCGGTAGACAAAATTGCTTGTACTGTGCAGTTAACCATGCAAGAAATAAATGGTTGTGATTAAAAGTTAGAAAATGTAACTTTTAATCTCAATTGTTTATTGTTATAGCAGACGGTACAATCCCAGGTAATGATTTCGAGTAGAGGGAGAGTGTTTGTGCAAAAATGGCAAACCATCTAGAGGTTATATATATGTCAGACTAGAGGAGGGCGAAATGTAGTGCTGAATTGCGCATCGATTACCTCTATAGCAGTGGGAGAGATCAGACATGCGGCTTTCTTATTGGTTCATTTGATTTGAAGTCAGGCAGGTCTGGTAGACATAGAGAGATTTAGAATGTGCACATTGGAAAATAGCTAACCGTTGATATATAGTAGGGCTTTTGCATGTCAGTGCGTCATAACGTCAATAGTTTTTCTTCCTTCCCTCTTGATTTTATTTGGATATATAATTGGCATTGAGTTTCAGCATGAAATTTTTTCAGCTTGAGGCAAATAAACCAGGGAATATAATTTTATAACATGGATTGAATGAACTAATTTATATATATTAGGTTTAGTTTTTTTCCATCATGCTTGGTCGGAAAGATGGAAAAATAAAAGAATAAAAAACCAATAAAAATTTTATTTGCTTTATTTAGAAGAAAAATAAGGGAAAATATAATAGCAAAAGATATGTGTGTAAAATTTCCTTACTAGTTATACTTATTAGTTTACCTTTGCAATTAGACTTTAATAAAGCTAATAGGCAAAATAAAATACCAAAGAACTATAGTATAATTTTATAGCCATAACCAAGAGACATGACTTTATTTGTTCATAAAAAACAGATACATGACTTTACTCACTTCAAGAGGTATCATTTTTTCCAGAGCAATAACTCTTAGATGGCCCCTTTGTTATGGAAAGAGCAATAAGATGCTTTCATATTCATTCCAAGTTTTTAAATTTTCCTCTTGCATTTCTATGGCATGAGTTGCTACTTGCTACTCAACGAAGTGCGTTCCGTGACTCTTTTTAAATGAAAACACTTTTCACATAAGATTTCGAAGGGTACAAATATGAAATATCAAACCAACAGAAAAGTAATTTTTATCTTTTACTTATTGATAATTAGGTCACGTACAAATGAACTAGTTAAAATACAATAAAGACACGTAAAATGATAAATTTTCATTCATCTTCTAATTGGTTATACAATTTTTTTCATGATTGGACCTTAATAAATTAAATTTTGAAATTTCATTTTTCAAATAATATTAAGACATCAAAGATAATTATTATAAAACACTAATAAGCTGTTCTTAAAATAATAATAATAATTTGAAAGTTTTAAAATTGGAATAGAGAAATTTGAATTTTGGACGTTTTTATTAAAATTACACTAAAGTACTAGTAAAGTTATGGATATAAACTTATAACAAGTTAGACCACTGCAATTGGAAATGTTGTTTCTTCGATAGTAAATCTATGCAGTAATCTGTCTCCATCCTAGTCCTAGAAACAAGTGGGTACTTCTTGCTATGTTTAAGATGGGCTCACTTCGGGCTACAACAATTCCTTAACGAGTACTCACTCATATTTTGAACCATATATACTATACTTTCACATATTTTAGGATAAGAATTTTGATCAATATAATGTCACAATTACCTATCTTTTTTTTCCACCTAGTCATCGCAAAAATCACTTCCTACAAGTTCTTCTCAATGCAAATTTTACCCTTACAATTAAACTTAATTTTCCTAATAGGTTATAATATACCAAAGAACGATAGTAGATGACTTTACTTACCTCACGAGGTACCATATTTTGCCCAAAGCAATGACTCTTAGATGGCTCATTTTTATGCCAAGATCAATGAAATGCTTTTATATACTTTCTACGTTTTCAAATTTTGCTGCATATTTAACTTTGAGCACTGGAACGTATCATTTTTCATTTCTATGTCACGGGTTGCAATTCAACCAAGTAAATGTGTTCTTTCATGCTACTCTTTTTAAATGATTGTACTTTACAGTTTACACATAACCTTTCGAAATTTATATCAAATCAATTAAATATTAAATTATAAGGTAAATTATAACTTACTTACCTGTGATTTGACCAAAATTTAAGTTGTCTACTTGCAATTTGAAATTTCACACTTTATCCACCTAAGGTTACCTCAGTTAAAGTTTCGTAACTTACCTTTGTTAAAAATATGGCTAAATATATAATTTTGCTTAACTTTTATATTTCTCTCTTCCAAACAAAAAACATAAAAATACAAGATTAGATAAAATAAAAAAGAATCCCACGGAACACTTGCATGATGGGATTTCAAATCATAGGTAGACAACTTAAATTTCGGTCAAACTTTAAGTGGGTAAAGTGTCAAATTTCAAATTACAGATAGATAACTTAAATTTCGGCCAAACCACAAGAGGGTAAATTGTAATTTTCCCTAAATTATATCATTTCACCCATTTGATAGTTAGGTTAGGCACTAATTATTAATCAACCACTTATAATAAAAACAAGACAAAAAAATTAATGAGTTTAATTGGTTAAACACATGCTTTTCACGATTATGACACATTATTGATTTTTAAAAAAAATGCTTATAACCTTTTTAAAAATTTAATTATAGTTACGATAATAAGGAATGAGAATTTAAATCTTAGATGACTTTGTTAGAAATACAAAGAAGTGTCAATTGATCTAAAAGGTAAATCTAAACCTTCTATGATTATGACAAGTTAGACCACTACTCTATACACAAGATTCAATATCATACCAAATGCTGTTTCAGTTTAGTCAGAAAAATAATATAGATAAAGTTATAACTTTTTTAGAATTAAGAATTTATATGGATTGACCTTTCTCTAATGAAACCTCAATACCTTTGATTGACCTCCAACACATGCCACATTTCATCCCATTGGTGATGTTCAAATCAGTTTCATTCATATATTCTTCTCAACCATTGCATGCTTTGCTCACGAAATTGAAGTTTGAAAGCTGTAAGAATACAAGGTATAAGAGCCAATTGTGCTTAAGATAAGAAAGGGAAGAGAGTAGTAACTTTGAGTTAAATCATAAAGGTGAAAAGATGGGAAAGCGTGCTGCTAAGAGGAAGAAAAAACGTGAGGATGGTTCATGGTTGAATTCAATCAGTGAGTTTAATTTTCAGGGGAGGAATAGACAAAAAAGAAAGAAATAGAATAGAAGAAAGATTGAATTACTGTATGCAAAACATTTTAGGTTATGTTTGATAAGCATTTTTGTTTTTTATTTCCAAAAACTTTTTTTGGGATATAAATTTTAAAAAAATTTCTTTTATTTTTGAAATAAAAAACTTGTTTGGTTAGTTGAAATTAAAAAAAATAGTTTTTTGAAGAAAAAAAATAGAAAATACTAAAATATGTTGTTATTAGGATTTGAACTTTAATACTAACTCATTAAATGAGACTGATTCATTAAATTAAATGCATATTTTCATTGATTTTTGAAAATTAGAAATTGAAAACAGTCTTTTGCATGTTTTCAATTTCTTTCACAAATTGAGTTTTGAGAACAGTTTTTGTTTTCTATCTATTTTAAATTGCCAAACAAATTTTTTAGTCTCATAAATAGAAATTTTTTTTTTGAAAATAAAAAATAAGAGAAAAAAAACAGTTACCAAACATACTCTTAGCTTTCATTGAAGTAAATTGAATGAATCAAAGTAAACCAAATGGACCAAATAGGACCGAAACATAATAAATTGGACTAAAATGGACAGAAGTGGACTGAATATCACTAAATGGGCACTGAATGGCCTGAATGGACTGAATTGGTCTGAATGAACTAAAGTGGACCAAAATAGACTTAAATAGACTGAAATGAACCTAGGTGGACTAAATGAGATTGAAATGAGCTAAAGTGGACGAAGTGAACCAATTTAGATTAAATAGACTGAATGAACCAAAATAGATTGAAATGAACCGAAGTGCACCTATATAGAGCGAATGGATGGAATGAAGTGTTAATCGGGCAAAATTCATAAAGTGCTAATTGAGCAAAATTCATTTTATGTCACATTGATGTATTGTCATAAGTCACCATCATCAAACAACTCAATGGTCAGGAGCGATTAAGTATAACGTGTTACATTCATTAATTATACGAAGTAAATTGCCCAATAATCTATTTGTGATTCTTTACATCCATCTCCTATACAAATTTGACCATTTTGTTGTGGCATTGGCATATCATACTTTTACTCTCAAAATTTCTGTTCACAATTAGACTAATGTTTTGTTATTTTCCTAACTATTGCATTAATTTGAAGCCATAACCAATAGACATGAGTACTTTTATATAATCATTCTCAACGGCTCTTTATTATGGAATGATCAATATAATGCTTTTACATTAATTCATAATTCTTAAATATTGATTTTGTTTATAAATTGTTGACGTGGTAAGTGGTATTTGGTAAATGAAGAAGTGATGTTAGTAGTGATGGGTCCAAATGAGAATCATTAAGAATTGGCCACATTAATAGTTTGTGTTGTAAAATAATTTATAAATGTAACATTACTCTTTTACTATTAGAGAGATGCTACGTTCACAATATTTTTATAGCAAATCATAGGTAGTTAGTTGTTATTGGTTCAAATTTGAACCTAACACTAAGATTATTTTTTTGCATCAACAATAACAACTAGTAACAACTTGCCATTTAAAATTTGTTGTGAAAATGTTGTGGACATATTATTTCTCTTACTACTAAATTTGCTAGGTATATTTGTGTGACTGGCGTATTCCTACATTGAATAATAATGACAATAGTTTACAGTAAATATAATATGATTGAGTTTAAATTAATAATTTTAAACTTTTTTGGTGTTGGCGTGTGAGTGTATTCTCTTATCTCATCTATTCCCCTATATATATATGTGTGTGTGTGCGCGTGTGTTTCTCAAACTTTTATAATAGGTGGTGTTGCTATATTAGGACATTGGTTAACAGTTCATTTAAATAAAAATTTTATGGGAAAAGAAAAGAAAAACAATTTATATTTTGATAGCTTTTTTCATTTTTCATAAAAGTGGTGTCAAAACTTTCCTAAAATAGATTTTTAGCCATTACTCTAAGGGCACTCATTAGTATGATTATAAATAATTAGACCCATTCATCTTGTTGTTTTAACTAGTTTTCTTTTTCTTCTCAAAAAGAAAAAAGAAAAAGAAAAAGACTAGGTTTCTTTTATTTACTTTTTTCATATTGTTTAAGATATGGACATCTTCTTTTTTAGTAAGTATGTAAGATGTGAATCATGATCCTAAATTCCTAATGTATTTGTTTCCCACTCCAATCACATCCAACAATCAAGATAAAGCCTGCCATAATATTTGTAAGTGCACAATTGCGCCTGGACCCAAAGACAAACGTGGGCTCAGACCCAATGAGCCTTAAACAATAAAATTTGTAGAGTGTGAATTTGAAATCTAGTTTAGGGGTGTTGGAAATTTGATAAACAGGCTAAAGTGTTACAGTATTCGCAAATAGCAAACAAATGTGACAAAGGGACCTCCTCGGACGTAAGCCGAGGCCGATTTGTGTATTATTTCTCTTTCTCTTTCAAAGATTACAATTCTAGTTCTTTTTCAATTACCTCTCTTCCTTTTTTCTCTTTCCTCTCTTCTTTAATACTTCTTCTTGTTCCTTCTTTGTCCACGTGTCACACAATTCTTATCCTTAGATCCCCCCTTTCTTCCACCACCTTCCTGAAGTTCTTAAATAATAGCAAGAATGTTGAATTCTACTGTTCAGGGGTCACTTCCCCATTAATGCGACTAGGGAGGTAGGTGTAGGGTCTTTAATGTGGAGGTAGCAGCCTTTTTCTGAGATATTTCTCTCACATCATCGCGTTTAGAGGGTACTTGAATCCCCCTCTTAACCAACAGTTTTTCCAGAATTCTGCCTCTAATCTTCTTGGCTAATCCCAGGGTCATCGCGAGTCTGTCCGAGGGGAGATTCGTCCTTAGACGGATCCTCGGACCTTCGCCCTGTGGGCCGACTTGCAATCCTAGAGGCCTTTAGTTAAAAACGAACTGGCGCCCATCAATAAAGCCCAAGACCCAAATACTTGCTCAGGTCCTTTTACTCCCCACAATATTCATTCATAAAATGTAAGGCAAATTACATAAACACCTCCTGAGATATGGGTCATTTACAAATACAAGCTATTTCTGTCAATTTCAAATAATAGAAAGTGGTTCTATGCAAAACACATGGTGTCTTTTTATTATAAAAAAATCAATATTGTTTGATTAAAAAAAATTATCCTTTTAAATTACAATTAAATTATTTTTTTTCAAAATAAAATGTAATAAAAATATTTTATTACAATTAAATTTAAAGAAATGAAAAAAAAGGAAAAATGTGACTGAGTTTCCCCAAGCTTCGATCCACCACCAATTTGAGTTTCACCTCCAATAATGTCGTAGTGTCAAGCTCATCAGCCACCGTTTTTTAAATATCCAATACCACCCACTGTTACTCTTTTTTTTTTTTTTTTTTTTTAAATTTATGAAAAACTTGTAATTTTATTAAGATGAAGATAAATTTAGTACATCATGAGTAATGGCTAATTCAATCAGTGGTGGATTTTCCTCTATTCACATTACATAATTATCACTATTATCTATATCATTCACATACAAAATATAAGCTGGTATTTTGCCTTGACGCTTTACATGAGAGACTTTTATTGATTGGAAGTCTAGGAGCTTCAGAGCTACCCTAGCTAGAATGTTTGAGACAACCACAGGTGGTGTGTATTATCCCAAAAGAGTATCAGCTACTATCTTAGAATCACATTCAAAGACCACATCTTTTAGACCAACATCCCAAGCAAAAGACACTTATACCTCCATGGCTTTCACTTCAATCTCCAACAGCCCCAATGGTTGATGAAATCTTCTACTTAAAGTAGCCGTAACTCTTCCCTCATGATCTCAAATTTCCACACGTATACTCGCCTGTCGAGACTAAGCAAAAACCGCCTCATCCACGTTCACCTTGTAACTTTATTAAGACAAAGATAAATTTAGTACATTATGATTAATAGCTGACTCAATTAGTGGCAGATTTTCCTCTATTCACATTACATAATTATCACTATTATCTATATCATTCACATATTTCACCAAAATATAGGTTGGTATGTTGCCCTGATGCTTTACATGGGAGACTTTTATTGATAGGAAATCTAGGAGCTTTAGAGCTACCCTAGCTAGAAGTTTGAGACAACCACAGGTGGTATGTATTATCCCAAAAGAGTATCAACTACTATCTTAGAATCACATTCAAAGACCACATCTTTTAGACCAACATCCCAAGCAAAAGACACTCATACCTCCATGGCTTTTGCTTCAATCTCCAGGGGCCCAATGGTTGATGAAAACTTCTACTTGAAGTAGCCATAACTCTGCCCTCATGATCTCAAATTACCACACCTACACTCACCTATCGAGACTAAGCAAAAACCGCCCCATCCACATTCACCTGTTAGCTCAATATAATAATATATCCACTAGCAAGCAAGCACTAAAGGGTAATTTAAGAATAGCTTAAGCATTGATTGAAATAAAAATTTGCTTCACTAGCTTAGCCTGCCATTCGCATGTTAGAGGATCAATGAGAGCACTAACCTTTGCTTGTGTTGGTAGTGTATTTGGTTGAGATAAGACTTTGAAGGTGTTCGGTTCATTTGAGCCACTTATCGGTCTAAATTCCAATTGATACCTAAATAGTTGTCAATATTGTATGATACACGATACATATTGTATCGTGTGTAAAAAGTTACATATCGTGAGGGTGTATCAGAAATGCTCATGAATTGTACGATATATTGTGCATATTGTGTAAAATCGTATGCATCGTACGATTCACAGATATATGCTTTAAATGAATCTTCTTCTTTTTTTAATTTGTACTTTTATTTGAATTGAACAAGTTATTAGACTTGTTTTTAACACAAAATTACTAAGTTATTTAATTTAGCTTGATAAAATAACATGTCCATAAGTTTTTTTTTTCCCCCTCTTTCTCCTACAAAATTTTGGATACACATTTATACTTCACTTTCATATTTACAAATTTATTTTCTATACTATGAATAAATTATTAATTGAGAATATAATTATTTTTTATTTTTTCATTATTCTTATAAGTCTAAGAAATTAGAATGCCAAGAAGAAATTTTTTTTAAATAAATTATTAAACTAAGAGAGCAAGAAGTGATATTAAATATTGATGATGATGAAGACAGTTTTAATGAATAGATAAGCTTGCAAAATGATAAACATGATGATAACATTGACTTGAGATGGAGTTGATTAGACAAGATGATAAATATGATGAAAAGAAATTATTATTATGGGTGATTTGTAATATATTACCACTTTTTTTTTTTTTTTGAGAAACAAACACACACACATAAGGGAGAGAGAAAGAGAGAAATGAGTTTTAACACAAAGACACACTATTTTTGAGTTTAATTAATTTGAATGTGTACGTTATAAACACATGCTAGTTTGATTTATTTAGTTAGCTTGTTAAATATTATTATATATGTGATTAATAAATTAGTTATTAGTTGAATATATTCAAAATTTCTAATTAATATAGCTTTATATATGTGTTATATATATATATATATATATATATATATATATATAAATTTTATAAATTTTATAAAATATTTGTGTATCTTACAATATAAGATAATATACGATACGATACACTATACGATTCACAATTTAACAACTAGTATTTGCATAAAATAATTTCCAAATGATAATTGTGCTAAAATTACACTCATAAATTCAATAGCCCCAATTAAGGGTTAAAAAAAATAATTGTGGTCAGTATTCTCATCATTTTTATACGGTAATAACTTTTGCCTCATTCCTGTGTACTTGTGTTACTCTTGTTGCCCAAGAAAACTTTCATGCCTTGTCTTTAAAACCCTTTGCAAGAGCACCATACGTTTCTCTTTCTTTCTCATGCTCTAAAACCCGATTCTCAAACCCCACATTCTAGTCAACCATTTCTTCAGTTATGGCCACTTCTGTGCTTCTTCGGTCTCTAAGGCATCAGAAGCTTCGAACTTCTTCTTTAGCAGCTTGCAGATCTAAGTTCTATTCCTTTATTCTTTTTTCTCCCTTTTGTCTTTGTTACAGAATGGAAATCCTCTGTTTTTTTTGGCTGGGAAAACGAAGAAAACTAAAAAGTTCCTACCTTGAAATCTATTCGATGATAGATTGTAATCGGATTAGTCATTGTAGTTGATTTCTTGTTATTTTTCTTGTTGTTGATGATTTTTTAATTTTGGAATCTGTTATGTATTTTCTTTTTAAGTTAACAGATGCATTCTTCATTGTTTCATTATTCAATTGAGTTATATTTTTTCTCAAATATGTGGAAGGTTTTACATATCCTAATGTTATTTTTATTAATCCATGTTTTGCGAAGTCTCATGCATGTGACTATTTTGATCATAAAAATCTTCTTGCGCCTTGTTACTCCCACAGTTCATAGGTGGCAGTGCCAAGACATCATTTGCTACCTCTCCTTTTGTTAACAAATGGGCATCCTTGGCAAGACCCTTTAGGTATATCTCTTCTTTCTGCAGTTTATTGTATGTTTCCAACGCAAGCCTCTTTGATGATTTTATTTATTTTATTTTATTTTATTTTAAACCATACACAGTTCTAGGCCCGTTGGCAGCGATGTTGTTGGTATTGACTTGGGTACCACCAATTCATGTGTTTCAGTTATGGAGGGAAAGGTTTGTTCATCCTCATTTTAACTTTTTTGATTATGTAAAAAAAATTAATTTCCTTCCTTATTGTTAATTTTCCATGATAATTTTCTTTGGCTATTTCACTGATATTTTCTGCAGAATCCCAAAGTTATTGAGAATGCTGAAGGTGCTCGAACCACACCATTAGTGGTTGCCTTTGACAAGAAAGGGGAGCTGATTGTGGGAACCCCAGCCAAACGTCAGGGTGTGACCAACCCATCTAACACATTTTCTGGTACCAAACGTCTCATAGGGAGACGATTTGATGACCCTCAAATACAAAAAGAAATGAAGATGGTGCCTTATAAGATTGTTAGAGGCCCTGCTGGAGATGCTTGGCTTGAAGCCAATGGAAAGCAGTACTCTCCAGAACAGATTGGGGCATTTGTTCTTACCAAGATGAAAGAAACTGCTGAGGCATACCTTGGTAAAACAGTTTCTAAAGCTGTGATCACTGTTCCAGCTTATTTTAATGATGCACAGAGGCAAGCCACAAAGGATGCTGGAAGAATTGCTGGTCTAGATGTCCAAAGAATCATTAATGAACCAACTGCTGCTGCACTGTCTTATGGGATAAACAGCAAAGAAGGCCTTGTAGCTGTTTTTGATCTTGGAGGTGGAACTTTTGATGTTTCAATCCCAGAAATATCAAATGGTGTCTTTGAGGTATGCATCACTCAATTTTTGCTATGTTGTTTCTTCATCGTAAATAAGTCAGCTAATAGTCTTTTTAACAGGTCAAAGCTACAAATGGAGATACTTTTTTGGGAGGGGAGGACTTTGACAATGCACTTCTAGAATTCTTGGTGAATGAGTTTAAGAGAACTGACGAGATTGATCTTTCAAAGGACAAGATGGCACTGCAGAGGCTACGGGAAGCAGCTGAAAAGGCTAAGATAGAACTCTCATCTACAAGTCAGACTGATATCAACCTTCCATTTATAACTGCCGATGCTTCTGGTGCTAAACATTTTAATATCACACTGACCAGATCAAAGTTTGAGACTTTGGTGGATCACTTGATTGAGAGGACCAAAAATCCATGCAACAACTGTGTAAAGGATGCTGGGATATCAATCAAGGATGTGAATGAAGTTCTTCTTGTGGGAGGGATGACCCGTGTTCCCAAGGTACAAGAGATAGTTACACAAATCTTTGGGAAGCCCCCGAGCAAAGGAGTAAATCCTGATGAGGCTGTTGTTATGGGAGCTGCAATTCAAGGTGGTATCCTTCGTGGAGATGTTAAGGAGTTGCTTCTGTTGGATGTGACTCCTTTATCACCTGGCATTGAAACTCTTGGAGGCATCTTTACGAGGTTGATCAACAGGAACACAACCATCCCTACCAAGAAGTCACAGGTCAGGTTATCTACTAAAATGCAAATTCCAGAAAACTAGGATCAGGGTGAGAATTGAGAAGTGGTAGACTCAAATTAAAAAGTTAATACTATAACATAATCATTTGACCTGTCTGCTTGATGAGAAGACTATATATATACTCATATATGTTGTAAAATCAGTAGATAGACAGTTGTATTTAGAATGCATAGATTAACCCAACCTTTGGGAGGGCATGCCAATGCCATTTTTAGGAGACTGGATTCTAAGAAAAGGAGGTTATCTTATCAACGTTTTGCTTTTAATTCTTATTTTCTTTAAGTGTTTGTTTTTGCTAGTGTACTTGAACACTGTGTTGCACCTAGCTGTAAGAATATAAGGTTTAAATTTTGATTTTCATGCATTTGTGTCTCAGGTCTTCTCTACTGCAGACAATCAAACTCAGGTAGGAATCAAAGTTCTCCAAGGTGAGCGTGAAATGGCAGTTGACAACAAGCTTTTGGGTGAGTTTGAGCTAGTTGGTCTTCCTCCTGCACCTAGAGGCATGCCACAAATTGAGGTGATGTTTGATATTGATGCAAATGGAATTGTTACGGTTTCTGCTAAGGATAAGTCAACAGGTAAAGAACAGCAGATTACAATCCGATCCTCTGGAGGGCTCTCTGAAGTTGAGATTGAAAAGATGGTCAGGGAGGCTGAGATGCATGCTCAAAGAGATCAGGATAGAAAAACTTTGATTGATATTAAAAATAGCGCTGACACAACCATATACAGCATCGAAAAAAGCTTGGGTGAGTACAGGGACAAGATTCCTACTGAGGTTGCATCAGAAATAGAGGCTGCCGTTGTGGATCTGAGGAAAGCAATGTCCAATGAAAATATTGATGAGATCAAGGTGAAGGTTGATGCTGCAAATAAAGCTGTTACAAAGATTGGAGAGCACATGTCTAAAGGCTCAGGAAGATCGTCCTCCGGAGGATATCTGGGTGACGAGCAGCCCCCAGAAGAAGAATATGAAGAGGTCAACAAATAGAAGTTCTTAAATCAGATCACATGATATAAGATAATACAATTATTTTTTTCATGAGTTTCCAATTTCTTTTTTCAGTGGTTCTGTAGTTAATTTAGTGTGGACTTTACATGAGAATTTATTGAGAAGATTGTCATTTGTGAATGCAATCTTAAATTGGCCCCGCATTAAAATTGAATCCATTAGAATCAATTTTGAATTTATTTTTGCTGCATCTTGAAGTGGCTTTTGCTATTATTTTCACAAATACAATAGAAAGTACTCATGCTATCTTGGCGAAACTGGACTAATGGTAACATAGGTTCAGAAGATCTTATACTGTAGTGCCTAAATTTGGCTTGGGATCTGCTGTTACTTTGTTACTGGACCCTGCTTCTTATATTGTTGACAGAATGTTTCATTGGGTCTAATGCATTGGTTTGGTTGCAGCAATTATGTTTTGGCGATAATGTTATTAGTGAAGGTTACTAGAATCTTTTTGTATCTCCTAATCTGCATGCTACATTGTTAGATTTAGTGGCCATTTGGCATCTGAAGTAGTGCTTTAAGCCATGGAGTTAAGAGTGTTATATCAATTTAGTAACCAAATTGATCAAAAATTTAAATGTTCAGGGTATAAACATGATAATTGAAACTTTGGAGACTAAACTATACCAGGCCAAACCAAAGGAAATATTACAAAATGAGCATGGACATTTTGGCCGCTTCACAGTTTTATCAGTGTAGTAAATTATTTTTTGAGGTACAACTATTTCAAACAACTTCATTTTCAAAAAGCTGAAAAATAAGCTATACTAAACAAATCCTGATAGTGTTGGAAACTGTACATTTTTGAAAATTATGTGGAAATCAGGGCAATATATTAAACTGGAGATTTGTTATGTTGAACTTACACTGTTTGTGTGCATGTCTGGTTTGTCCTTTTAGTGCATTCAATGTTCCAATGTTTTGCAGGAAAATTACCCTTTCCCTTTGGAGTTCTAATGTTTATATCTTAAAATTTTCTTTGTCAATGCATTTACAATTTTCGCTAGATGTATACGTTTATGATAAACATTGAGTCTAAGTTACTGACCGAACTTAATAATGCATGAAAATCAATAATTGACTACTACTGCTACATATTGCTTTCCATTTTCCAAGGTTTTATGGACAACTGAAGAAAGGTTAAGAGTTTGTTAGTGTTTTTGGTATATTGGGTTTTATGGGTGGTTCTTAATTGCTATTTGTAGCTATGCTTTGGCGATAATTTTATTAGTGAAGGTTGCAATAAACTTCTTGCGTCTGCTGAATCTGCATGCTACACTGTAAGATGTAACGCCCTTTGGCATGGTTTTATGAAGTAGAGCTATAAGCCCTAGAGTTAAGTGCTATATCAATTTAGTAACCAAATTGATCAAAAATACATTTTTTGGGGTAAAAACGTAATAATTGAAACTCAGAGACTAAAGGAAATATTGCAAAAATAAATTCTAGAGACACACTCAACTCTACACCTAAATCCGCAACATGTTTATGTATCACCTTGTGAATTCTAATTGGTGTACCTAATTTTTTTTTCATCAAGTACCCACACTGGTCCTGTTTAAGTACTAAAATCTAACACCTAAGCAAGTTGTGAAATTAATTGTGGATTTGGGTGTGGTTGTAGGCACCTTGATTGCAAAATGAGCATGGACAATTTTGACTTATGCAATTCATGGGAAAATTTAATATAATTATTTTATAAAAATATAATGTAAAATTTGTAGGTTAAATACTACATGTGTTACTTAAAAGTATTTTCTATTTTTATAAGTTTTATGTAATAGAATATATAATGAACTTTGCATTCAACAACAATACATAGTTATATATATGAAAAACATAATTTAATAAAAAAGATTTAAATCACATAATTATACTGTTGTTTATATAAATGGAAAAAATCAATTATTGTTTTTGTTTTTTTTTTTTAGAATTGTTATTTAAATTAATCATACTCACAACTTTTTTAATAAACCTAGAAATTGATCACTGTTCCAATTTGAGTAGAGGATAGACCTTAACAGAAAATTGAAGAGAAATGGCAGGAAGTGATTAAGTGTAGAAGTTTCTCATATAAAATTATTGACTCTAGAGATATAGTAATATGGAGAAGATAGAATTGTTTCAAGCACCAACAAAAATGGAATTGTGATGCTGGGGTCTTGGGTTGAAACGAGCGATATTTTAGTAGGCAAATTAATGCCTCAGGTGGCAAAAGAATTGTCGTTTGTTTCGGCACGTGTCAACCTTCCGCTCATGATTCAACCACTTGAATCCCATTTCTAATATATATATATATATATATATATATATATATATTACTTTTAAACTATTTCTATCTATATATTACTTTTATACTATTTCTATTTCACTTCATTTTTCGGATTTGAATTTTATATAAATTAATTAGAAAGAACTAAAGGATATAAAGAGCTAGAGAAAAGGAATTTTAATTTAAATAGCACTCTAATTGTTTTGTTTCGAATACTATTATTATTAAAAATAAAAATTCTAATTAAAAAAGAAAAGAAAAATCTAACCGACTCTCACATTTTAGCGCCAAGCCTAATTGTTTTGTTTCGAATACTATTATTATTAAAAATAAAATTTCTAATTGAAAAAAAAAAAAAAAAAAAATCTAACCGACTCTCACATTTTAGCGCCAAGACAAAAGATTTAAATTTGAAAAATTGAGGACAACCTCAGAACCACTTCGGGGCAACTCAAGCAAGCTCCTCTCTCTGTCTCAGGTTCTCTCTCGGTCTTAGCTCAGTCTCAGGTTCTCTCTCACTTTCATGTTCTCTCTCTCACTCCTTTTCTCTCTCTCTCTCAGATTCTCTCTTGAATTTTCTTTCTGACTTGTATTAATCATTTTGATAGCTTTGCAATTTTACGAATCACAGAAGAATTCGTCTCAGTCTCAGGTTCTCTCCCTCAGATTCTCTCTTGAATTTTCTTTCTGACTTGTATTAATCGTTTTTATAGCTTTGCAATTTTACCTATTACAGAAGAATTCGTCTCAGTCTCAGGTTCTCCCTCACTCTTTCTCTCAGATTCTCTCTTAAATTTTCTGTTTGACTTGTATTAATATTTTGATATCATTTCAATTTTACCTGAATAATTCTGTATAAATTGAGAACTCTTAAATATTCTTTTTGACTTGTATTAATCAGTTTGATAGCATTTCAATTCTGATAGAATAACTCTGTTTAAATTGAGAACTCTTAAATTTTGATTTCAGTTTTAACAAATAATAATTCTGTTTAAATTGATTACTCTTATAAATTGTCTTTTTGACTTGTATTGATCATTTTATTTTGATAGCATTTCAATTTCTACTAGATGTCTGCTACTGCCCGGTTGTCCGCTCGATTGGCGTGGAGGGAAACCAGAGGAAATGGCTCAGTTGTTGGTGGAGGCCTCCGGAAAAGTACTCCTCCAATTAGCAACATTCCAAAATTCGGTCTCATTAGGTAATTTCTTTCTATTTCTATTTCTTCTTGCTGGTTTTTGTCATGAAGCTCCATTTCCTTTGGTTTGAGAGCTCGAGGAGAGAGGGGGAAGATTCTAATTCCAATTTGACAACTATTTTAATTATTTTTTGTTGTTGTTTCTATATAGGCCTGCTGCTGGTCTTTTCTTTCAAGCTGCTCGTTTTGCATTGTGGTTCTCCAAATATAAGGGTTACTTTCAGGGTGGAGCCCAGATTTTAGCTTTTGGACTTTCTACCTATTGCTTTTCCAAAATTTCCAAAAGGCTGGGAAGTCTGGAGCAGAAAGTTGAACAGATTGATCGTAACGTGGTCATTGTTAATGGGGGAATCAACATTATCATTGCTGATTTGGCAGAGATAAAGGGAAGGATGGATGCTGTCATTGCGACCAGGGCAACCATTGCAGCAAATCCTCGGCTGTTATTGGTCGTAAGGTACAAAGGCTTGGTCATTTCTTGGCTGTATGCAATAAGCAACTAGTGTCATGCATAAATTCCAAATATAGCTTATTTTCATGAATAGTTTCACCTTAATGGGATTGCCTAGGAATTTTTTTTTTTTTGTGTAATTCCCCCTAAAGAAATTTAGGAATAAGGTTAGGGCTTTATCTTGGAAAGCTTCTGTTGGGTTTGAGTATAATAGGGTTAAGCATATTGCTCATTCTGTAACCCATTAACCCCACTTAAACTTTGATTTAATATGCAATAGTTTTGTTGGGATTTAAATGAAGCATGACTATTGATTTGTTTTTTCCTTCTTATCAGTCCATTAAACATATTCTTTTGATGATACTTTCAGAAATCTTTGTATTTTATTATTCACATGTCAAACAAATTTATTTGGTGTCTCTCTTTTGGGATCCAGGACCTGATGGGCTTTTTGAGGTGAAGCACGAGCACCACTAAGGCATTGAGTCCATGGCTACCAAGTGTTGCACATTCTTTCCATCCTGTCAGATTCTATTGTACTACCTTTGGATGTTGATGATCAGAATTTCTTTTTCGCATTATGGATTCTGAACTAATACTTGCAAGTGGCAAATTCTTTTATGCATTATGGATTCTGGACTAAGGCATTGAGTCCATAGCTACCAAGTTGTTTTGTGTTGTCTTTTTCCCATACTTTCAGCTAAATAAAATTGATGATAGTCTGGATGATTCACTTTCCAGCTGATTGATTTCAATGATTGCAATTATTATCATTTAGTGTGGAATGTGAGTGAATTGGAATTGACAAGATGTCTGGTCCGTCTGGAACAGGACTGGCCAGGGGAGTTTGGTTTGGAACAGGACTAATTTTAGAATGGCTGAAAAGCCAGAAAAGATCAAATTACCAATAGCCGTTGACTGTTTAAATGGCTAACAAGCTGGAAAAGACGAGGGATAACCGGCCTGACTGCATAAACTGGCAGCTCTAATAAGTATTTTGAGTTGAGAGTTGTCTCAGGTCATACCTGCATTCTAAGCTCTTCTTGAACTAATTGTGCACGCCATTAGAGAAGAAGCACCCTGACTTCTCTAGGCTCACGTTTTTTCCATAATAAGCACAAAAAGTGTTTATACAAGAGATCAGTTGTGTCGAACTCTGCTATTTTTGCTCTCCAAAAGAGTAATTCATCATTAGCATAAACTATATATTATGTGAGTAATTGCAAAACATGCCCGAGCACTGCTAACCTCCTTGACACTTCCTTCTTGCACAGCCCTATTAATCAACCTAGAGAGGACCTCTTTACATAAGATGAACATGTACAGCAAGATGGGGTCTCCCTGGGATCAAACTTTAGAAACAACTACCACTGAGCAATAATCTGTACTTGACAGTTGACAGTTGAAATGCACTAGTGAATCCAGTTTATGAATATCTGATTGAAGTCAAATGCTTCAAAATTGCCATATTAAGATCCCAGTCCATTTTATGACATGCTTTCTAAATATCTAGCTTTAATCCAATCATACCTTTCTTTCTTTTTGTGGAATTGAAACAATGGACAACTTCCTAAGCAATTTCTATATTTTATACTATCCACTTTTCTGGCACAAAGGTTGATTGAGCGGGGTTTATCATTTTGCTTCATTGGTCTTTTCATGTTGCAACTGAGTTCCACCATGATAGAGCAAGTGAAGATTTGAGCAAAAAGAAGAGCAGTGACTTTTTTTTTTTGAGAAGAGGAAGAGCAGTGACTTGAAGTTGAAATTAGAAGAGGTTTCAGAGTAACGGCTAGTTCAGCTCAACGGTAACTTGAGGCCAAGATCAAAATGGTGTCGTGTGATTTAAGTGAGAAAGAGTTTTAAGTGTGTTATAAGAAACGGTGACGTTTCCATATTAGTGGAACGATGCCGTTTTGATCTTCTTCCTCAGTTAAGGGTTTCAAGACTTCCTCTGTTCTTCTTAAGTGCTAGAGGTTGATTTAGTTACAGAGATTGACACAGAGGCTCGATGATAACTGTCTTCCGCAAGCTACAGTAACTTGTATATTTGCATAAACACTGTAGCAAAACCTCATCTTGCATAATCAGCTCAAAATCTAATATGGGTGATTTTTAGACTCCATGGGCAATATTTTAGGCTATGTGCTATTTTAAATGAGCTAGTGTGAATGCTCAAGCTCAGAGTTTGTTTGTACCACCTCCTCCAATGTTTGATTGAGGGACATGTGGAACAATTTATCTTTTAATTATTTATTTTTATTTTTAAATAAATTAACAATTAGTCAAAGGGTGGCAGTGGCATATGATTACGCCTAATACCAAATAAAAAAACAAAAAAAGAGAGCATGCACTTGATACAACTTAGGGGCTGTCTAGTGACTGTTTTGTGTTTTCAAAATCTAATTGTAGTGATTTGAGAATTTTTTCTAAAAACTCGTTTGTAATGTGTTTCTATGCATGAGTGTTTTTATTTTTATTTTTATTTTTTTGGTGAGGATCACAACAGCACTAGCAAACTCAACAACCTAGAGCACACCAACCACTAAACCCAATACTCACCACCAATTACAAGACCCACAATTGAGAGGGGAGGATGCATGATGGATATCAGGGTCGGTCTTGTGGTAGATCTCAAGATTGGTCGTGGTGGTCCATGAGAAAAAGTGAGTGTTTTTTTTTTTTTTTGGAACTTTCTTATTTTCCGTACCTTCTTTGCATAGTGTATATCAAAGATATAATTTTAAGTAATTTTTATGCAAAATGTGTTACAAAAAGCTAAAATTTAGTTTATTTTGAAAATGCCAGAAAGCTAGACTGAAAAAACATTGAGACAAAAAGTGAAAAACTAAACCTTTTCGAACAATTCCCAATCGCATTATAGAGGGAGAGAGGGGAATAGTAGAGAGAGAGAGAAAGGTTTGAACGAAGAACGAGAAAAAAATATTATCATATTACTCTAGGGATTTTGAGAACAAAAACTAAGAGAGGCATCTTCTCGAAAATTGTTTGTAAGATGAAAAATGAGAAAATTATTACTTAACAATTTTTTTTAATGTAATTAATAGAACAAGAAATTTTTTGTGGGCCCCAATTTTTTGTTTTTAAATTCAGATACCAAACATGCTCTTATTTTTCATGTTTTTAAAAATGTTTTGTTAAAATTTTGTATTGAAACACAATTAAGGTGTTAAAAAAAAACTACAATTTAAAAGATATACATTTTTTTTTAAGATGAACCAATGATCAAATGGCTAACGTGTCAAAGGAAGACCTACAAAATAAAAGGTACATTGGGTGGCATCAACCTAAATACTTTGATGTTTGGTTGGAACCACCTGATATGTCCATGACATCTAGGGTTTAATCCCCCTTCACATTACAATTATTGAATCATCAAAAAAGTTAGTGGTGATCTCACCAAAAAAAAAAAAAAAAAACCTCTTTAAGAGGATATTGCATATAGAATTCTTGCACCTTCTCTAGTTTAGGAGTTCATGATTTCATTTAAATAGCCCAAATAAGGTGTCGTTGGAAAGGTCTTGTGAAAAGTTTCATTTTGACGAGCTTAATTTACTAAAAATTCCATTTAATAAAAATAAATGTACAAGTTTGTCATAATTTACCACTCCTATGTTCCTGTTGTTGGTTACAAGTCTGTCATATTGGATTGCTACATTGTTCAAGAGCTACTGTTGCATGAGGCTGTATCAATTACATGTTGTTGTATTTAGTGATAAAATACTCATTGACGTACTTTTAATTAATAAGCCGTTGTTAGCAAATATTAAGGTAGTTAGCATTGTACTAGGATTACTGTATGTGTAGTCTTAGGTTGTCTTAGATGATTCGTAGGTCACACTTTGATTAAATGAAATTATACTACGTGTGACTAAAATAATCTTCTAACTAATATTTAATAGCTTCCCGTGCACCTCACGGGTTAGCAACTAGTATTTATGAAAAACCAAGAACTTGTCTAAGTTTTACGAAAATGGAGGCAAGCTCCGCGGAAATGAAAACCCATACCTTGAATGTATATGTAGTTCAAAACAAAAGGACAGCTTAAATTTCATAAAACCAAGACGATGCCTTAGATTTTAGTGTAGAATTCATTTTCAATTTTCTTTTATAGTAGCATCATTGTTTTTTTATTTTCATATTTAGATTTAAATGGTGCCTCGTGATATTATTTAATTTAGATATGTACCCTTTATAAAGTTAAAATTAAAAATTGAAAAACCATTTTCATGTTCTTAATGAAATGGCCATTAAATGTCATCTCAACTTAAAACAATAAAGTTCTTATGCATTACAAGTTTAAAACTACTCTTTTTGTCACAAAAATATTGTTTTAACTTTTTTGGTGCTCCTGTTTATCTATCTTTTCTTTATGTATCAAAAGAAAAGGAATAGCCACAAGAGCATTATTTCACACAATCTATACTAGAAGCAAAAAAATGATTGATGCCACCTAATTTGATGAGTGTCTATTTGGTTCAAAATTATCCTATCTACTGCCATACAATTAAAATTAGCACTCTACATCTTCCAATGTGGAATGTCTTCTGTCATAACTAAACAATTCCAAAAAATATTGTCACTCCCTTCAATTGCGGCACTACTATATCTGTAGTTTGCAAAGATAACCATTTTGTTGTAACCCTTAGATGTTGTTTGATGCACAGCTTCTCTGGCTAGTAGCAGGTTGGCATACCTTGTGCCGGAGCAAAACCTGCCAATCTTTTGCGATGTGGTTCTCCTCTTGTTCTTTTTTGCTTGCTTGAATTGATTTGGCCACCTCTCCTGATTTGAAAGCCTTGGAGTGCTTGTCAATTAAACATTTGCGAGACATATATCAGACTTATCAGTGCTTCCATTGGATTATTTTTTTGTTATCCTCAAAGATGTGTTGGTTTCTTCACTACCAGATTGTTCTGAAAGTGACTGCAATGATTGTTTCAATAAGGGGGTTTGCTGTTCAGAAGTTTGGGTAGACTTGTAGCCATTTAATGAGCCAGATGTTGGATTCTTCCAGGTTACTCTCTTTAAGGTTTGACTCCCAAAGAGAGCTTACCCTTTCTTAACATAGGTTTGACTCTCATTGCTTTCACAAAAATTATGGCTTTAATCACAGGATTACTTAAAATGTCGGAATTTATCCTAATGAGACATTATATAATCCCATTTTTCATGTTTAAGGTCAAAATGACCAAAATGCCCTTATTAACCAATTTTTGACCAAGCTGACCAGCAATAAAACTAAGTCAAAATTTCACCCAAATGATCAAATTCACGTTTTTGGGTTAAGATTATTTTTTGCAAAAAATATCTGACCATTTGATTGGGTTAATTTTTGGCCATTGTCGTAAATAATTTAATTCCTTTCAATTTGATAATTCATGGGCCCAGATTGAGCTTGAAACGAGCAAGATATTGCAGCAAAAAAAAAAAAAATGAAGAAAAAAATGTTTAAAATTAAATTTGACAATGTATTATTAAAGTTTAATTATAATTCGACTTATTGAATTAGATACAAACAACCTCAAAATGGCCCAAATAGGTGTCTGTGGAAAGGTCTTGTGATGAGTTTCATTTTGACGAGCTTAATTTGCTAAAAATTCCATTTAGTAAAAAAAAAATTTACAGAAAAATAGAAATACTTTACTATTATTATTTATTAAACCTTGTTTTTCACCCTTTCATAGCTTTAATGACAAGAATTTCCTACACACAACCCCTGCAGCAGTTGCTACAAACAGGGAAAAAAGAGACACATATGCAAGGGTAATGTGCATTGCACATGACCCATTTTAAGAGTTAACTTCTCTCTCATGTTCAGAAGGCAGTCATGGCACCGACACAAGCCACCCTCTCTCTTTCTCCTTAATCCTCCTCCTCCTCCTCCTTTGTTTTCCTCAAGAACTCCAAACTGTCAAAGGGAATCAACCTGTCATAAACATGATTCTCCAAAACAATGTAACCTCTCAAAGCCAAACAACAGAAAATCAAACTGTCAGTACCTCACAATCAAATAATCTGCAAAACAAAAACACTACTTTCCCTACATTTCCCCACAAAACCCCTACAAAAAGGGACTACATTCCTTATGAATGAATCATTGCAACCCCTCAATACCAAACAATACTGCAAAATAAATCTTTTATCTTCACCTAAATTTCTATGAATCCAGTCAACAAGAAAAACAAGCTTTCAAAATCTAATTACCTCAAAACAAAACAACATAATTTAATTCTCTTCATTCTCTCACAAACCAAACAAAAAAAAAAATCCATAAAAAAGCACTGGTCTCTTCCCATTCCCTCAAAACCCAAACAAAACCAAGCAACAATACCATAATTAAAATTTTTCAAACACTACTCATGCAAAATAAAACTCTCTCAGAAACCAGGTAACAAAAAAAAAAACTTGTCATAAACGTGATTCTCTTGCCACTGTGGGGGTCCTGTGAAAAACAAAGGGGGAAGAGGAGGATGAGAGAGAAAGAGAGAGGTGGGTCTGGAGAGAAAGAGAGAGGGTGGCTTGTGTGGGAGAAATTACAAGGCCCTCATGGTATACCTCGTCATTTGTCCACTATTCCACTCAAAGACTCACACTTTTTAAAAATTGCTGAGTCAGAAAATTTTTTAAAACAAAAACTAATTATTGACTCAACAATTTTAAACAAGTAAGAGTCTTTTAGTAGAATGGTGGACAAGTGATGTGGTCCACCATAAGAATTGTATAATTTCTCCTTGTGTGGGTGCCGTTTGAACATGAGAGAGAGAAGTTAACTCTTAAAATGGGCCATGTGCATTGCACATGACCCTTGCATGTCTCTCTCTCTCTCCTTTTTAACACTTGTCTCTATTTGCAGTTAATTATTGCAGGCTTGTGTGCATAAAATCCTTGCCCTTGTTTTAATATGTTGTGAAAATACTCAACTTTGTTGCCATAGAAACTCAATTTGTGTAGTATTTCAAATTTCTTATTTAAAAACTTAAAAAATAATCATTGAAAATTATTTTATATAAATAATCATTGAAAACTGACCTGATGTCGGTGATGGTCGGAGATGGGTCTCCACCCACAAAAGCCGACTGACGCGGGCTGGATGGCGGGTTTTATTCTTCAAAACTTGATATATCCGATCCGACATAGGAAACCCATGAAAGAAGGCAGAAGTTATGTAGATCCGTTTAGATTCATTGATTTTTTGGTGAAGGTTTGGTAGTTTTTGGTTAGATCCGGTGAAGATGTAGGTTTTCTTCCTTAAATCCAGTGGTGAGATAAAGACTGTGGTGAGATGAAGATTGTGCTTCGATTTTGAGCTTTGATCTGGCGATTTTGAGCTTCGATCTGGCGAAGATTTGGTGCTTGTGCTTCAAAATTCACTTAGATTTGGCGATAGTGATGAATTTTGTTGCACAAATTTGAGCTTCATGTGATGTTTTTCTGCAATTTTTGCTTAGATTCGTGATTTTTGCTCAAATCTGGGCTTGATGTGTTGATTTTGAGCTTCAATCCTGCGAAATTTGGTGATTGTAACTCAGTATGAGGCGGACTGACCCAACCGTTGTCCACTGGCGTCCAATCTAACTTGACCTGAGGTCATCTGGGGTCGGCGGCGGGTTGTTTAGCCGTTCACCCGATGTAAGCGGGTCGGTTGCGGGTTGGGCATAAATCCGATCTGGATCGACCCATAGACACCCCTACATGACTTAATAAAAAATATTTTGATAATATAATTAAATTTAAGATTAAAAAATAAATTGTACTTGTACACTTAAAAGAAATTTAATTTTGTCTCTCAATTTTTTTTTAATTTTAATTTCTTATTTTGATATTTAAATCATTTGTTTTAGTGTTGATTTCATTCAAATGGTTATAAGTTATATCAACCCTAAACCAGCATATGTATACATATGTAACATTCTAAATTAATAATAAATAAAAATATAATACTCTAACTTGAGTCTAAACACTACAAAAAATTGGGCCTATAGTGGCCTTAAGGGAGTCCTATAGTGGCGTTTCCAAGGGCATATGGTAATGTTTTTAAAACGCCACTATAGGTCCTAGTCTTCCAAGGACCTATGGTGGCATTTCACAAACGCCACTATAGGCACTTTTTATTTCAATTTTTATTTTTTATTTTTATTATGGTTGGATTTTTTAAATAAGGGCTAGGGGGAAAAAGACCTATAGTGGCTCTTACCCAAAATAGCTAGAATACCTTAAAGCTAAATCTACCTTTTTTGCCCAAATCTTAAAATAGATTTTCTGAAGATTCAGTACTAGTTGGGACAGATTTTGGCTGAGATTCTTTACTAAAAGACCCCCTTAAACTCAGTTAAATAGGATCCTTCATCAACACCTCTAGGGGAGGACCAAAGAGGGAGAAGAACAACTCTTTCACAAATACTCTCCATGCTCTCTCCCTAAGCTCTTAATGAAATTTTGAGATTTTAGTTTCCAAATGAGGAACTAAACTCTTTAGCCCTTAGCTCACAAATGCCCTTCGTAAACCTTCATACACCCTACAGCAAAAAGTCCTAGCAGTACATACCAGCAGAAAAGCCCAGCATTAAATTCCACCAACCTTGCTAAACACACTGCAGTACTATTACCCCTCTTATACTCATTCTCTCACTCTCCATGTTCATAAAATACACCTAATTTACTGCTCCTATCTCCAAATACTTAAACACATCTCCATACTCTTCTCCTACAAAATCTTTCCTCTTGGAAAGAAATCTCTACAACTTCAATGGTTATAATCTCATATTTTTACTATCTTTAACCACCATATCTCTCATACTTTCATATATCATACATATTACAAATACTACATCCCACAAAACATCTCTTTCTCCACTTCTCTTACACAATCTCATACACATTTACTACACCATTACATATGACTCATTACACTCATCTAAACCTCACTCTCATACTCTCTCACTCTGAAGTTCTACTATTTTGCCGCTTATAAACACATATCAATACTCTTCTCTGTCTTTCTTATAAAATCCATTCTCATGGAAGACGTAAACTTCTATTACTAAAGTCCTTCTCCTAGAAGGCATAAGATCTCATATCAAAACCCTTATCATGGAAGACACAAATCCATCTTACATAAAGTCCTTCTCTTAGAAGGCACAAATACTCCATACAAAAGCCTTTCTCATGGAAGACAAAACTATTCATAACTTCACAACAACTAAAAGAGCATTGTCAAGGGGAAAACTCATTTAAGTGTATGATAAGAAGGGCAAGCTTAACCAACCCCAAAACACAGTTGGGCATACTTTCTCTCCCTCCAGTTACACCCATATTTCTCCATCAATCTTGAAGTTATCATGGCAAACTGCCTTCGCTGGGGTCACTCTGCTAGGATATTATTAACTCATCGAAGCTACACAGCTGGGTTACAAATCGTACAAAGATAAGTGATTTTGCTTCCATATCTTTAACTATACATCATTTAGTACATGACTACTTCACATTTAAATACATATTACTTTATTACAACTATTAACCAAGGCTTAAACTCATTTAAACGCATGATAAGAGAGGTAAGCTTAACTAGCCTCTACCGCTGACATTCTGCTGGAATCTTATCAGCTCATTAAGGCTACATAGCTGGGCTACAAATCATATGAAGATAAGTGACTTTACTTCCATATCTTTAAATTTACATCATTGAGTACATGATTACTTTACTTCTAAATAAATACTACTTTATTTCTACTACTAATCAAAGCTATCATATCAAACGTATATTGTATATTTGTTCGACTATTATCATGATTCTTAGACTTTGGCTTCAATGGTTTGGTAGGCTTAAAAGTATACTGGTAGCCGTTAGACCACGTGACCCAATGTTGAGTTCCGGGATGCAACTCCTCAAACAAACCCGGGTCTAGCAAGGACACCCCTCCAAAGGACCACACGTGGCCAAGCAACCGAAAAAGGCCCCTGAACAGAGAGATATATAACACCCTAACTTAAAGCAATGTTTGTAATTGTATTGTATTTTAGCCTTTAAGAACACATATATTATTATTTTTAATCATAAAAAAACATAGATATTAATATTACACGTGAAAAAAGTACTAAATTCAATAATTGAAATGGTTGAAAACAAAATTAAGCCAAAACCTCAATTTATTAATGAAAAAATATCCAAATTTTTTAACTAAAAAAAAAAAAAACTGGAGTTAAGTAAAAATAGACTTACATAAAAATTTGGACAGATGGATTCTCTAGTATCCAATTTCATGTTTAACTGCAAATTTTGCTTTTAATTAAAGAATATAGATTACATGGAATAAAATACCAAACAAAAGCCATAACAAATTAAATCCATTATAAGATATTGATGTCAACAACAAATAATCATGTAATAAGAAATTAAAAAATACAAATATATTGCTTGTTGTATTGACTTCTGAAAAAAACACTTAAAGGTGTGATCAAACATAGAATTTCAACCTATCTATAAAACTTATTGATAAAAATCATATTATATATAATAAAAAGGCAACAAATACATAAATCTATTCAATTTGATGAAAGAAAAAAAAAAAATACCTGCAAGGTTGTAGGTAGGACAAAGAGGAGAAAGGAAGAATATAGTAAATAATTGTAAAGTACGTTGTAAAAATAATGAAACACTAAAAAACTGTGTGTATATATAGTGGGAATAATTTTAGGTTGTAAAGAAGATGATATGAATAAAAAGAAATAGTTTAGGTGAAACTAAAATACTTTTATTTTTATTTTTTACTTTATTATTAGGAAAAAGATGACATAAGATGCAAAAATTTATCCACAAAAAAGAAAAAAGAGTAGGAAAAAAAACACAAGTTCTATCTTTTTTTCCTTTTACATTTTTTTAAAGAAACGTAGGAAAAAAAAAAAATGTAAATTCGATCTTTTTTCTTTTACGTTTTTTTATCTCTCTTTTTTATTTAAATTCTATCCTTAGGTAAATCAAATACTACTTCATTTCATTACTTGATTTGTCATATTTATCCAAAAAATATGTATATATCTATTCTTAAAATCTAAAAATTTATTAAAATTTCTGCAATTTGGTGAAGTCATATGGGACAACCACGACGTCTAAACCCAACTTTTATTATATATAATATGATAATATGATATGATACGATATGATTTCACTATTTAACTTTTTTATCTACTATTCATGGGTCATACTACACTTTTTGGCACTATTAATAGGTCTCACTGTACTTTTTCAGTTACTTTTTACCTTTATCTACAATACTTTTAGCAATAAGTTTTCATTTTCAGCAAAATAAGCAGTATCCAAACAGACTACAAGTCACTACATTCTTTTACACTTGATTTCGATTTAGTTTTTATACTTTACTTTTTTGTCTATGTTTTACTTTTAAGCTAGATCTCTAGTATATTCCTTTAATTTATCACAAGAAATATAGCATCCGTAAATGGACATGGCACAAATATGGACGGGGCCGAGGTTGACCCAATCTACTAAAGTCTGGCCTAACCCATAATAATAATAATAATTAAAAAAAAATCCGAAGCCCCCAAACTTAATAGAATAAATAGTTGATGTTCAGCACCGCCCACTCCAAAAAATAACACTAACAGTAGGGTTGCATCGTGTTTCAAATTCTTCTTGTACGATCAATCTCTCTAAAATTACACAATGGAGGATTTTACTTTTACTGAGCAATTATTGGTGGATTGTTTCTGTATAGGTACGAATTTATGCTAATTGATTAGGGTTTTTTTTTTTTTTGTTTTTTTGTTTTTTTTGTCATGTAGTAATTGGATTTTGCTTTTTCTTCTTCCCCTAACTAAACACTAATTCCGCTACTCTTTATATTTATTTTTTATTTTTGGTGAGGATCACAACAGCACTAGCAAACTCAACAACCTAGAGCACACCAACCACTAAACCCAATGCTCACCACCAATTACAAGACCCACAATTGAGAGGGGAGGACACATGATGGATATCAGGGTCGATCTTGTGGTAGATCGCAAGATTGGTCATGGTGGTCCATGAGAAAAAGTGAGTGTTTTTTTTTTTTTTGGAACTTTCTTATTTTCCGTACCTTCTTTGCATAGTGTATATCAAAGATATAATTTTAAGTAATTTTTATGAAAAATGTGTTACAAAAAGCTAAAATTTAGCTTATTTTGAAAATGCTAGAAAGCTAGACTAAAAAAACATTGAGACAAAAAGTGAAAAACTAAACCTTTTCCAACAATTCCCAATCGCATTATAGAGGGAGAGAGGGGAATAGTAGAGAGAGAGAGAGAAAGGTTTGAACGAAGAATGAGAAAAAAATATTATCATATTCCTCTAGGGATTTTGAGAACAAAAACTGAGAGAGGCATCTTCTCGAAAATTGTTTGTAAGATGAAAAATGAGAAAATTATTACATAACAATTTTTTTTAATGTAATTAATTGAACAAGAAATTTTTTGTGGGCCCCAATTTTTTGTTTTTAAATTCAACTACCAAACATGCTCTTATTTTTCATGTTTTTAAAAATGTTTTGTTAAAATTTTGTATTGAAACACAATTAAGGTGTTAAAAAAAAAAAACTACAATTTAAAAGATATACATTTTTTTTAAAGATGAACCAATGATCAGATGGCTAACGTGTCAAAGGAAGACCTACAAAATAAAAGGTAGATTGGGTGGCATCAACCTAAATACTTTGATGTTTGGTTGGAACCACCTAATATGTCCATGACATCTAGGGTTTAATCCCCCTTCACATTACAATTATTGAATCATCAAAAAAGTTAGTGGTGATCTCACAAAAAAAAAAAAAAAAAACCTCTTTAAGAGGATATTGCATATAGAATTCTTGCACCTTCTCTAGTTTAGGAGTTCATGATTTCATTTAAATAGCCCAAATAAGGTGTCGTTGGAAAGGTCCTTTGAAGAGTTTTATTTGGACGAGCTTAATTTACTAAAAATTCCATTTAATAAAAATAAATGTACAAGTCTGTCATAACTTACCACTCCTATGTTCCCGCTGTTGGTTACAAGTCTGTCATATTGGATTGCTACATTGTTCAAGAGCTACTGTTGCATGAGGCTGTATCAATTACATGTTGTTGTATTTAGTGATAAAATACTCATTGACGTACTTTTAATTAATAAGTCGTTGTTAGCAAATATTAAGGTAGTTAGCATTGTACTAGGATTACTGTATGTGTAGTCTTAGGTTGTCTTAGACGATTTGTAGGTCACACTCTGATTAAATGAAATCATACTAAGTTCAAGCTTGAGGCGGAGTTGGTATTGTCACTTGTCCACTATTCCACTCAAAGACTCACACTTTTTAAAAATTGCTGAGTCAAAAAATTTTTTAAAACAAAAACTAATTATTGACTCAGCAATTTTAAACAAATGAGAGTTTTTTAGTAGAATGAGGGAAAAGTGATGTGGTCCACCACGAGAACTATATAATTTCTCCTTGTGTGGGTGTTGTCTGAACATGAGAGAGAGAAGTTAAATCTTAAACTGGGTCATGTGCATTGCACATGACCCTTGCATATCTCTCTCTCTCTCTCTCTCTCTCTCTCTCTAACACCTGTCCCTATTTGCAGTAATTATTGCAGGCTTGTGTGCAAAAAATCCCTGTCCTTGTTTTAATATGTTGTCAAAATACTCAACTTTGTTGCCATAGAAACTCAATTTGTGTAGTATTTCAAATTTCTCATTTAGATACCTTAAATAAATAATCTTTGAAAATTACTTATATAAATAATTATTGCATCTCTTTTAAATAATTAATGAGATGGGTTCAAGATGTATCTACATTTTTTGTTTTTTAAGAGATGGTTTCAAATTACGGCATCCACTTATGATATTTCCTTTTATTATTAGATTTGGACACCAATTAGGTTTTTCGGTGTAAGGGGGGATTGAACCCTTAATCTCATATTTTAAACTATTGATTTATATGAAATTGAATTGTGAAAAAATAATAATGTCATGGGATCAACATTCTCTAAGCTCTAGTCTCTATCTTCATCTCTCTCTATCTTAGACAAAAGAACAATGTTACCACCTTGGGAGTTTCAAATCAAATTCTTAGCTATCTTGTGCTCCCAAACCTCACTACAATCATTATGTTTTTGGAGTCTCAAAGTTTAGTGTTTGGTTTGGCTTTTTTCAAAAACTATGACTTGCATACGAGAGAAGACTAAGGTAGCATTTGATACGGAGGAATCCGCATTACTCCTGACATTCAGATAATTAGGAATGTGATGCCTTACAATCTAGATACCTAAAATGTAACTATTCCTATGTTTGGTTTAATTGGAAATCAAATAAGATTCTTAGAAATGTGATATTATAATGTTTGATTTATTCCTAAGAATATTAAGTGAATTATTTATTTTTCTCATACTATCCTTAAATTTGTAAATCCAATATCAAGTTTTTTATTATTATTTTTCCTCCAAATAAATAATGACAAACAAAATGTAAACTATAAATTATGACAAATTCATTAAAGCTATAGTCTAACATTTCAAAATGACAAGTACAATATAAAAATAACTATTTAAAATTATTATTCTTTAAGGAAATCTTGTTAATAAAAATAAATAATTTAGTTTACTTTATCATCTAATAAATCCCAAATAGGGGATATAAAAAGGAGGAAAATTAATTCTTAACCATAATTTTTGAAAGAGCTTAATCCATAACAAAACAATCTAACAACGTTTAGGTCTATAAGATATTGATGATTTGTTTTATGTTTTATCTCCATTGTTTAAATGATAAAGAAAAATGGTTGAAATTGTCAATTTATAAAAACTACAACATCATTTAAGCTTGGGAATCTGGATACCCACCTATTTTAAAGGGAATCCACATTCCTACAAAAAAGGGGTTAAGGGGAAATCCAAATAACTCTGGTATCTGATTTCCTAGTGTGATTTGCAACCAAATATGAGAATCTTTAAACATTCTTGAGAATCCTAAAATATTACCTCATATCAAACGTCACATAAGAGTTTATGTGGTTCAAATTTTGGAGCTCAATGGCAGTTTCGTCAACTCCGGTCCCAAAGGTTTAGCCCATCATGAATGTCGTGGGAGTATTTAGTAATTTCGACTTTGTGTTATAGTTGTGCCTAGTGCATCAGAAAACACAAGTTTTGAGTCTTTTGACAGTTAGATGAGCCTGACATTTGATGTCAACCCCTTTAAAAGTAACACTACAACTAGCCGAGTGAATTGCATTTTTTTTATTTATAAAGTTTAGTTACAAAATTAATTGTAGTCTAAGGCTACAACTTTACTCAATATTTTTTTGTAGGAGGTAAATGTTGAGAATTCCACCATTAGATTATATCTTCTTCTTATATCCTTTATGCTTGCAAAATTTCTAGAAAAATAAAAATCATTAGCTATGCTATTAATAAATTATTTTAATTGTTAGTTTTTGTAGTTTAAAATTATGCATAAAATATAAGATTATAGATCATATAGTAAATTATAACTAATTGACACAAAATCCGACATGTATATTAAGAGTGTAGAGAACATGCAATTCAACGGTTAGATTTTCAAAATATATAGTAATGTTTATTTTATTGAGTAAAGTTGTAGTCTTAGGTTATAATCAATTTTATAGCTAAACTTTGTCATTTTTTTAAATTTTTTATTTGCTTGAAGGACTAGCCTGTATATGGATAGTCCAGCGAAACATGGTATTAACATTGAGGGGAAATTTTTTTCGTGTCAAAGCTCAAGATAATTACACCAAATTGTTTCACCTTTAAAAATTAATACCATGATACTTGTTTATTCGGATTATGACCTCTTGTTACTTATTTTCGACATAGTTTGCTATGACTTATTTGCATCCTCAAACTATTTGAATAGTGTTTCCATTAAAATTTTTGCAATCAATTTTTTTTTTTGGCAATCCCATAGTTTGCAGTAGTTTATTTGCATAGTTTTTATTAAAAGATATTGTAAGGACACAATTCAAATTCCCAAACCACGAATGGAGGGAGATGGGCTTGAAAGGCCTTTTTCACAATGAATTTGTAGAGGATGAGTTTGTAATCTAGATTTCAAGGATGGTTTAGACAATTAGGAAAAGAACGGGCTTTGGGCCCAATGGAACAAGATAAAGAGTTGTTTGCAAAGAGTAAGACTGAGAATTCCTCCTCCGACTGTTTCTGAGGATAGTTTATAATAGTATTTCTCAAGTTTGGATACAAATATTGATTATCATACACTTTTTCTTTCTCAAAAAGCCTCCCCTCTCTTCGTATGCCTTCCCTTCTATTTATACCCCTTTCCTTCTCTTCATCACCTTCCACTTTATGGTTGCAATCCTAACTTCGGATACTTGTCCCATCCATTATTCCCTAAAGCCCGCTGGGCTTAGGGACCAAGTTCCAAGCTCTATGCTCAGGTCCCATCCATTCTTCCCTAAAGCCCGCTGGGATTAGGGACCAAGTTCCAAGCTCTATGCTCAGGTCCCATCCTTCCATCTATACAGTCAGCGTATCAATTACAGAGCTTTTAATGCATAGGCGGTGGTAGCAGCTTTACTTTAGACATTCCACCGCTCTTTCTATTGTCCTCGGCTTAACAATCCGAGGACCAATTCACTCCTCGGACGTATTTGGACATTTAAATACTCCACAATCATTTTGATGTTTTCAGATTTGGGTTTCCAGCCCAAAAGACTTCGTTGGGCCACCCTTCATAAATTACTGGGCCCAATATCCCTACAATAGCCCCTCGAGATTCTTTATTTTTTTCACCTCGGGAGGAAAATAAGATCTCGACTTAAAAGACCTTTTTACCCTGCAGAATCCTAGCAATACTGCCGTCGGAAATAACTTCTGAATTACCCATCGCGTGTTCCCGATGCTTCGGTATGCGAAACGCCCCCGAATTAATTATTAGCGCTTCTATGTCTCCCACGTTTCATTGATATGACACATATCCAACGGTCAAAAGCGATTCCTACGTTGAGGCGGGAATTCGCCCGCTTCAAAACACCTTTTCACATATAAATACTAATTTTCTTCAAAATTCCTCACACTACAGTAACCTCATATCGTACCTGCCATACTTTCCATCTCCCCGTACTCTCTCTTTCTATCAAGTACCCTGTCCGAGGTGACCGTGCTTTCTTCTTTTTCAAAAGTAAGTTCTTCAATACTCTTTTCCCTCCTTATCAGCTTTTTGTTTCTTTTCCTGCCCATCTTCTCTTTTTCACTGTATCTTTCATCCTCGGCGTAGTTAGTTTTCTTTACACCCCCTTTTTTCAAAGATGGGTAGATTTGCGTCCCTGGTGGATTCAAACGAAAAAATAGAGCAGTTTAAGGTTAAGTACAAAATTCCCTCGGATGTATCCATTAGGTACTGTAACGAGGAAGAATATTATACAAAAAGAAACGGGGGAAGTTGTAATCCCGATGATTGCGTTCATCGAAGGGGGAATGAAAATCCCCATGGGAACTGTCACTAGGGATTATCTTAGGGCCTTTAGATTAGCTCCCGCCCAGTGCGCCCCAAATGTCTTTAGGATCCTAGGTTCCATAGACGCCCTAAATGAAAAGATGAACCTAGGGCTCACTTACCACGACGTGAACTGGGTTTACAACCTCCATTACCTAAGAAAAAAAGACGAATATTACCTAAAGTCTAGATACCCAGAAGTTAGGCTAATCCAATGTCTGCCTGAATCAAATAAGGGCCTAAAAAACGACTTCCTGATCGTATCAGGAAATTGGCACGACGGCCTCCCCTGTCCAACAAGGGAAGGGACTCCAGGTGAAGTTTCTTTTACATACTATCATCCTTCGTCTTTTTATTTATTCTTACCTACTTTTACTTGGATAACTCTACAGATCCACACGCAGTGGATCGTCACCCTAATCTTGTTGATTTCGGGCGGTTGGATAGGATCCTACAAGCCGAGGTCTTCGTGCATACTGACGGCCAACTCCGAGCGGCTCATCTGATCCTCGGCTACACCCCGATATCCAAAGCTTTTCAGGCGCCGAAGTGCGTGATTAAAGCGCACGATCCTCGTCTTCCTTGGATTAGCGTTGCCGTTGAAGGTTTCTTGCTACCGGAGGGGACTACCATTCCTCAAGGTACTTTGGTCACCCAACCAATTCAACCACCACAATTTGTTTCAGTTGGGATTCCCACAGTCCCTTTCTCCACAAAATTAACCTCTGGTGAAGCTGCGTCTTCCCACTCAACCATAAAGGAAGAAGAAGAAATAGTTGAGGTGTCAGATTCCGAGGACGAGTTTGAGGCTTTTAATCAACCCCACTCTCTTGAAGATTCAACTCTAGTCCTCGGTACCTCTACCCAAATCTCGAAGGCTACTACTGAAGAACCTGACAATATGGGCATTCAACGTAAAATTAAGCCCAGCCTAAAAGATGTCCTTGAGGGCGCTGACAAGGGCCCTAGAGTCCAAGAAGCTCCGAAAGAGGTGCGCCCTCGGGCTCAAGAAAAGGGTGCTGACAAAGGCCCTGAAAGTAGGCTTCCTTCTCCTCCCCCATCCTCCCAGACTCAACGCATCAACATAGCTGATCTTAAAAGAAAAAGGGATCAGTCGAAAGGGAAGGAAGTAGTGGAGGCTGGAAAGGGCTCTGTTCCTAAGGAGGCCGAGGTGGAAAAGGGTGGAAAGCAGGCCCATACCATGCAGACTAGGTCGGAAAGAAGAACCGAACAACAGGTGGCCGTGCGCGCCCCTGTATGGCTTCCTGACATGTCCATGGACGACGAGGCCATCACCGTGGACGCGTCCATTAGAAACTCCAATGAAGGGACAGCTGCATGCGTCGCAGATGCACTGGAGCAGGCGCTGTTACTCCCTGAGGATATGGTTGAGCTAAGAAAGAAAAGGGACCACACCGTCTTCATGACTTTGAAGAAGGAGCTTGCAATGGTGAGTTTTCTTTCTCTAAAACCTTTTTTTTTTTTTTTTTTTCATATGTATATATATGTCTAAGTTTTATATGTTTCACTCGTAGGCCGTTCAATCTGCCCATAGGGCAGAAGAGATTGCCATCAGCTCCTACAAATCTCTGAGGGCCGAGGAATCCAGGCGTGAAACCGCCCAAAAGATCTCGGACCTTCAGAAGAAGAAACTGCAGGAGGTCACAGCAAAGTTGGCTAAGGCAGAGAGTGATAAGGCAGGCTTAGAGGCTGACCTGAAGACAACGGCGAAACAGGCTGAGGATCAGCGTCTAATGCTCCGTGAAGCCGATGATAACCTCTCAGCAGCACGAAGGCTCATAGAGGATCTCAAAAAAGATCTGGTCGAGTCTGAGAAGGCCAAAGAGGAAGTCATCAAGGGCAAAGAGGAAGCCCTTGAAGAGAAGAAAAAGGCTGAGAAAGCAAAAGAAGAGGCCGAGATCTCAAGGGACCAAGCCGAACAAGACGGTTATGATATAGGTGTTAAGGAGGTCACTGAAAGCTTCAAGGCTCAGGTTCCCGAGGTATGTAGGCATTACTACCTCCAAGTGTGGAATGAGGCACTTTCCCAAGCTGGGGTTGATGCCTCTTTTACTCTTTGGAAAGCAGAGAGTGTCTACTATCCTCCTGCAATTCGAGCTTCTACCATCCCTGAAGCTGCCCAGGGATCATCTGAGGATAAGGGAGGTGATTTGGCTGAAGACTCAACTCTTCCTGAAGACGCCCCTAAACAAGTTGATCCAGCACAAGGAAAGGCACTTGAAGAGGTACAACCCTTAAGTGACCTTCATGAATCTTCAAAGGATGAGTTGGGTGATCAAGCTAATCCCATAACTTTGATAGATGATCCTAAAGGCAAAGGAATTGCCGTTGAGTCCTCGGTTCAGCTTCCATCTCCTTAAGACCCCAAAGGCCCTCTGAAGATTAAGCTGAAACAGTGGCTGCTCGTTGTCTTTTCTTTGTTTTTATTTTTATTTTATTTTATCTCTAAGTGTAATATCTAAGTGTAGGTGTAAAAGTACTATTGGAATCTAATATAAGCATGAATGTTGTTTTCTTGTTTTTTTTTTTTTAGATGATTCTTACCTTTTTCCTTTATTTTGATCATATTGTTCAAAAAGTACCATCCTTTTGCTCTTTACCAAACTTAATAGCAATAATCTGGATTGAAATTGATACTCCTAGAAGGTTTAATTATGCCGGGAACTGCATTTAAGTGATGCATTTAAGTAATTCGATTCTTCACTTTGGATCTCTAGTTGAACTATGTAAAAATAAGGCATATGGCCTTTTAGCTTAGGTATGTAAAGATTTGATGTTTCAAAAAAAGAAAGAAAATGTTAATTTTTCCCAAGTAAATGACCCGAGGACCAGGCCTAACTTAGGTTTCGTTTAACACTTAGTAAAGAATATCAATTTAGACGAAGTACGTGGTCCGAAGATCCAGCATACCAAGCTTCAGCTTGATATTTAAACGAATAAATAAAAATGTTAATTTTCCCAAAGTAGATGATCCGAGGACCAGACGTAACTTAGGTTCTGTTTAACACTTAGCAAGAATATCAATTTAGACGAGGTATGTGGTCCGAGGATCCAGGCATACCAAGTTTCCGCTTGATATTTAGACGAATAAATAAAAATGTTAATTTTCCCAAAGTAGATGATCCGAGGACCAGACGTAACTTAGGTTCTGTTTAACACTTAGCAAGAATATCAATTTAGACGAGGTATGTGGTCCGAGGATCCAGGCATACCAAGTTTCAGCTTGATACTTAGACGAATAAACAAAAATGTTAATTTTCCCAAAGTAGATGACCGAGGACCAGACGTAACTTAGGTTCTGTTTAACACTTAGTAAAGAATATCAATTTAGACGAGGTACGTGGTCCGAGGATCCAGGCATACCAAGTTTCAGTTTGATACTTAGACGAATAAACAAAAATGTTAATTTTCCCAAAGTAGATGATCCGAGGACCAGACGTAACTTAGGTTCTGTTTAACACTTAGCAATGAATATCAATTTAGACGAGGTACGTGGTCCGAGGATCCAGGCATACCAAGCTTCAGCTTGATACTTTAGACGAACGAAGATCATGAACATAATATAGTTTACAACAAAAAACGGCCGAAGTGCCTTTTATTTAGTAATAGTACCTTCGTAGATTATTTACATTCCAGGGACGTTGTACAACATGTTCGTCCAAATCTTCCAGATTGTAGGCCCCTATTCCTGCAACCGAAGTAATACGATAAGGTCCTTCCTAGTTGGGCCCCAATTTTCCCCACGCAGGATTCTTCGTCGTGCCCAAAACTTTTCTTAATACTAAGTCACCAGGTCCAAGAGGTCGAAGTTTCACATGAGAATCATACCCCTGTTTGAGCTTATGTTGATAATAAGCTAGTTGAACCATGGCGTTTTCCCGTCGTTCCCCAACTAAGTCTAAGTTTCTCATTAATAGACCATCATTGCTATCTGGAATGAAGGAGCTCTTTTTCAGGGTTGGGAACCCAGTTTCTAAGGGTATTACTGCCTCGGCTCCATAAGTCATGGCGAAGGGTGTTTCACCTGTGGATCTTCGTGGTGTAGTTCGATATGTCCACAAGACATGTGGCAGTTCTTTCACCCACCTCCCCTTGGCGTCACCCAACCTCTTTTTGAGTCCGCTCACTATTACTTTGTTTACAGCCTCGGCTTGCCCATTTCCTTGGGGATAAGCAGGAGTGGAATATCTATTCGTGATGCCTAGATCACAGCAGTACTTCCGAAAGACTTTGCTATCAAATTGTAAGCCATTATCTGATATGAGGGTATGAGGGATGCCGAACCTGGTGACGATATTCTTCCATACAAACTTTTTTGCTTCCATGTCTCTAATATTTGATAATGGCTCGGCTTCAACCCATTTGGTGAAATAATCTGTTCCCACTAGGAGCCATCGTCTGTTTCCTGCTGCTTTGGGGAAGGGTCCAACAATGTCCAAGCCCCATTGAGCAAAAGGCCAATGGCTAGATAGAGGATTCAGGACTCCCCCTGGTTGATGTATATTTGGAGCGAATCTTTGACATTGGTCACACTTCTTTGCGTAATCTTGCGCCTCCCTCTGCATATTTGGCCACCAATAGCCCTGAGTAAGGGCTCTGTGAGCTAAAGACCTTCCCTCTGTGTGACTTCCGCAAATCCCTTCGTGTAACTCTTCCAAAAGTAGCTCCGTTGCCTCGGGGTGTACACATAACAAATATGGTCCCAAAAAGGAACGTTTGTACAATTTCTGGTCCTCGGATAACCAGAAACGAGTGGCTTTCCTGCGAACTTTATCTGCTTCAGCCTTTTCTCCAGGCAGGATGTCATTTTTGAGAAATGTTACTATCTGATCCATCCAACTAGATCCTGTCCTAATTTGAAGAATTTGAGTGGAGTTACCGTCTGTCCCAGTGGGTTTCAATAGATCTTCAACAAGGATAACACGTGGCAGACTTTGTGCCGAGGACGTTGCGAGCGTGGCTAATGAGTCGGCATGGGTATTGCCACATCTGGATACATGTAATAGTAAGAAATACTCAAATTTAGACTGCATATACCTGACCTGGGTTAGGTATTCTCGCATTCTGGAATCCCTTGCTTCTAACTTGCCTTCTACTTGGCCAACCACCAACAGTGAATCTGAGAACATCTGCACCGTACTTCCTCCCATTTTATGAACCATGTTCATCCCTGCGAGGACGGCCTCATACTCTGCTTCGTTGTTGGTGGCCGAGAATCCTAATCTCAAAGATTTCTCAAAAGTAATTCCCTCTGGAGATATTAAAACTAGTCCTACACCAGATCCCCTTTGATTTGCTGCTCCATCGACATGGACTTTCCACAATGGAGGCCCTTCGCACGAAATCATGCCTACTGACCTTTTACCCATGCCTTCTTGATAGTCTTCTAACGAAGGCTCAGCAAATTCCACCACGAGGTCCGCGATGACCTGTCCCTTCACAGCGGTGCGAGGCATATATTTGATATCGAAAGCCCCTAGGACAGTTCCCCATTTGGCAATTCTTCCCATATAATCTGCACTTCGCAGAATTGATTTAAGAGGGAGTTGTGTAAGAACAACAACCGTATGAGACTGGAAATAATGGGGAAGTCTTCGTGTAGCATGTACCACCGCCAAGATGGCTTTCTCCAGTGGCAAATAACTCAGCTCGGCCTCATGCAGAGATTTGCTTACATAATAAACCGGCCTCTGGATATTATTGTCATCTCGGATTAGAACCAAACTAACCGCATGGTTAGCCACTGCAATGTATGCAAACAGAATTTCATCAATTTCTGGTCGAGACATAACTAGCGGTCGCGAGAGATATTCTTTTAGCTGTTGAAAAGCCACCGCGCACTCCTCGGTCCATTCAAAACCCTTCCATTTATTCAATAATTGAAAGAAAGGTCTGCATCTGTCCGCGGACCAAGATATAAATCGGTTGAGGGCAGCAGTCATACCTGTTAGCCTCTGCACTTCTTTCGGATTCCGAGGTGGGTGTAAGCTGTTTATTGCTTTAACCTGAGCAGGATTTACTTCAATTCCCCGGTGAGTCACCATATATCCTAGAAACTTGCCCGATCCCACACCAAAAGAGCATTTAGAGGCATTGAGCCGCAATTTATACTCTCTTAGCTTCTGAAAAGTGTTGCTCAGATCTTCCAGATGTGCAGAAACTTCTTTACTCTTTACCACCATATCGTCCACGTATACCTCAATAGTTTTTCCTAGCTGTGCCTCAAACATCCTCGTCATCATCCTTTGGTAGGTAGCCCCTGCGTTTTTCAAACCAAAGGGCATTACCTTATAATGATAATTCCCCGTCGGAGTGACGAATGCAGTCTTCTCCTGGTCTTCAACGGCCAAGGGTATCTGGTGATAACCTTGGAAAGCATCAAGAAAACTCATCCGAGGATGTCCGACAGTAGCGTCAACTAATTGATCAATCCGAGGCATTGGGAAAGAGTCCTTCGGGCAAGCTTTGTTTAAATCTGTGAAGTCTACACAGACTCTCCACTTCCCATTCTTCTTTTTCACCACCACCGTATGGGCTAACCATTCAGGATAAAACACTTCTTTGATAGCGCTTGCCTTTTTGAGTTTGAGCACCTCCTCTTTTACGGCTTCGGAATGTTCTTTGGAGGACCTCCGAGGTGCTTGCCTCCTCAGCACTACAGTTGGATTGACCTTTAAATGATGACATATGAAGCTCGGATCCACCCCAGGGGCCTCATACGCGTTCCAAGCAAATACATCCATATTTTTCTTCAAAAATAAAATCAGCTCCGTCTTCTCTTCCTGCGGCAATTGAACTCCAACCTGAAAGAACTTCTCAGGGTCATTGTCTATGAGAATCTTTTCCAATTCTTCACATACCGCTTCATCTACCTCGGCTGCGGCAAGAGACTTTGATTGCTATGCTTCTCTGTTAGCCGAGGCCAAGGAGTTTGGTTCTGGTCGTCGCAGAATTGCAGCCGTGACACACTGTCGAGCCACAGATTGACTCCCAAGTAACTCCACCACCTGGTCTCCAGAATGAAATTTAACCTTGACATGCAAGGTTGAGGAAACAGCCCCTAACGCATGCAGCCAGGGTCTCGCTACAATAGCCGTATAGGGAGAATAAGCATCGACCACGATGAAATCCACGTCTACCACCTCAGGGCCTGATTGCACAGGCAGTCTAATTTGTCCCATTGGAACCGCAGCTCTCCCTTCGAAGCTTATCAAGGGTGAGTCATATGTCATAAGATCTTCAACTTTTAATTTCAAACCCCTAAAGAGGTCAGGGTACATGATATCTGCGCCACTGCCTTGGTCAACCATTACCCTCTTCACATCATAGTTCCCTATTCTGAGGGTTACCACCAAGGCATCGTCATGAGGCTGGATAGTCCCCATCTTGTCCTCTTCAGAGAAACTTAGGACCGGTAGGATGCTTGTCTTAATCCTCTTCGGCTGATCCCGTGATTCCTCGGCCAATGTACGAGCCACGGACATTACCCTGAAAGGAGCTGAGCCAGTCCTCCCAGGTGCTGCAAAAATGACATTGATAGTACCTAGAGGAGGTCTCGACGAAGGGCCGTCGTGGTTTGCCACTCCTGATTGGTTTCCTCGCCCATTGGGCTGGTACAGGAACTGTTTCAGCTTTCCCTCTTTAACCAGCTGTTCCAAATGATTCCACAAAGTGCGACAATCCTCGGTGGTATGTCCCCTCTCCTGGTGATAATGGCAATGGAGGTTTTGGTTGCGTCTCAAAGGGTCCCCTGCCATTTTATTTGGCCATTTGAAAAAAGGCTCATGCCTTATTTTCTCCAACAGCTGCTGCACTGGTTCCCTGAAGACGGTGTTGACCACCTGCGGTGGTATGTGACCAGCCTGCCTGGAAAAATCCCTCGCCGGCCTATTGTTGTTGTATCTGTCCGACTTGAAATCCCTCCTTTCCTGTGGGATAACCTTCGCCTTGCCCTTCCTCTGCTGCTGATCTTCCTCAACCCTTTTGTACTCGTCGATGCGATCCATCAGTCGACGCACACTTCTAACAGGTTTCTTCGTCAAGGATTTCCTCAAGTCATGCTCCGTTGGTAGGCCGACCTTGAAGGTCCTTATTGCCATATCATCGAAGTCCCCGTCAATCTCATTGAACATTTCCCAATACCGGTCCGAATACGTTCTCAAGGTTTCCCCTTCTCTCATAGCCATGGATAATAAAGAATCCAATGGCCGAGGAACCCTGCTGCATGTGATAAAGCGAGAACCAAATGCTCTAGTAAGCTCTTTGAAAGAATCAATGGAGCCTGCCCTCAAGCCATCAAACCATCTCATGGCGACGGGCCCCAGGCTAGAAGGAAAGATCTTGCATATCAAGGTCTCGTTCTTGGAATGCACTGCCATCCTCTGGCTGAAATGGCTCACGTGCTCCACAGGATCCGTCCGGCCATTGTAAATAGTGAAGGCCGGTTGTGTGAAGCGCCGAGATAACCTCCCTTCCTCCAATCTGCGCGTGAAAGGTGACTTGGAGATTTGGTGTAACGCTCTACCCATTGCGTCATTTCCCAAGCCCCTAGAGGGGTAGCCTCTGCCATGCCTCCTATGCAGATCGTCTTCTTCGGAGGAGTAGGATCCACCCGGGGGAGTCCTGGATCTCTGCCCGTAATTGTCATCCTCGGACCCCTCCGAAGAGGGGTCAGAGACAGAAGGAGTTCGCCTTCGTCTTTCGTGACGCAATCTCCTCCTTAAGCTGTCGATCTCCTTCTGCATGGCCTTGGCATTTCTCTCATAAGGAACTCTGCTTTCTCCTTGTGAATGACTCGCACTTCTGATGGTGTGTGTAGTGTGTACACTACCTTCGCGGTTCTCTCCATGATCAGGATGCAAGGAGTGATCCTCACGCTGGGAGCCTACGGACTCCGCACTATGCTGTGGTCCTGATCCTACCATGGTGTTCTAAACTTCCTTAAAGACTAAATTCCCACAGACGGCGCCAATTGTAAGGACATAATTCAAATTCCCAAACCACGAATGGAGGGAGATGGGCTTGAAAGGCCTTTTTTCACAATGAATTTGTAGAGGATGGGTTTGTAATCTAGATTTCAAGGATGGTTTAGACAATTAGGAAAAGAACGGGCTTTGGGCCCAATGGAACAAGATAAAGAGTTGTTTGCAAAGAGTAAGACTGAGAATTCCTCCTCGGACTGTTTCTGAGGATAGTTTATAATAATATTTCTCAAGTTTGGATACAAATATTGATTATCATACACTTTTTCTTTCTCAAAAAGCCTCCCCTCTCTTCGTATGCCTTCCCTTCTATTTATACCCCTTTCCTTCTCTTCATCACCTTCCACTTTATGGTTGCAATCCTGACTTCGGATACTTGTCCCATCCATTCTTCCCTAAAACCCGCTGGGCTTAGGGACCAAGTTCCAAGCTCTATGCTCAGGTCCCATCCTTCCATCTATACAGTCAGCGTATCAATTACAGAGCTTTTAATGCATGGGTGGTGGTAGCAGCTTTACTTTAGACATTCCACCGCTCTTTCTATTGTCCTCGGCTTAACAATCCGAGGACCAATTCACTCCTCGGATGTATTCGGACATTTAAATACTCCACAATCATTTTGATGTTTTCGGATTTGGGTTTCCAGCCCAAAAGACTTCGTTGGGTCACCCTTCATAAATTACTGGGCCCAATATCCCTACAGATATGGTTTCTAATACTTTTTTTACTAAATTGCGACAAAAAAAAAAAAAAAAAAACTTAAAGCTAGTTTATTTATTAAAAAATAAATAAACGTAAGTATATTTGTAAAAATGCTAAAACAAAAAGTAACAAGCAAAAAGCTTTTAAGTGACGTTATATTAAATATTAGATAAAATAAATAACCCACTTAAAATACAAAAAACAATTTAATTTATAATAATAACCCACTTATAATAGAAAACAACAGTTTAAATTTTTTGATTAGTGAAGTGCCTAAAAATATGAACATTAATGAAGGAATCATAAGTTTTACTATTTATCAAGGGAACACAGATTATAACAGAACACATAATTCATCACAACTAACATTATAACATATTTTGGGTATCTGATAGCTCCATTGGTAGAGTCATTTATTATCGAATAAGAAATCTGAGATTATTTCTGTCTTTGAGTATAAAAAGAAAATATTAAGAATGAATACCATAGGTTGAAATTTATATATAAATTATAACACATTTCAAACATATACATGCTTTTAAAAAACGTAAGATCACAACTCCAAAAATTGGGTCCTTTTTATTTTTTTATTTGTAAAAAGGGAAATTTGATTAAAAGAACTTAAGTATTGCAAATTTAGGGTACATATCACCCCAAGCATTAGTCAACAACTGTTACCAAATATAATGAGGACTGGAATACAATACAAAAGATTCACTACAAATGTATAAAAATACCTACTACATCCAAGGACTGTTGAACACCTTTAGAGGTACTATCAATGGGCATTGACTAATTAATTTGAAGTTTTTTTTTTTTTTTTTTTTTGTTGTTGAGAAAATCATGCTCTTTGAAGTTAGCTGAATAAGAGTATTCACATCAAGAATGCTAAAAAGCTAATTTTACAACCAATGCACAAAAATACCTACTACATCAAAAAGCTCTCAAATGCTAAAAATTTTGACACTTAGCTACATTGAGCTGCCATCTATAATAGCTCATTGTAGCTTAATGTTAAAACCAAAAAATATTTTTTTAATCCCTCAGCCTCTGAACCTATCCCTCTTTCTCTCTTTCTCATGTTGCCCCTTTTCCACATCTTTTCTATCGGCTCTCCTTCGGCCCATCCCTTCCCTTCTTCCATGCCTAAGACTGAACCCAAGCTTGAAACTCTTTGACCAGCGGGGGCATCGGTGTGGGCATTAGTGTTGAGGTGAGATTAGTGTGGGTCATTGGCATGGAGTGTGGAATGGTGGTGGTTGTTCGGGCTTCGTGGGTTTGGGTTGTGTGAAATTCATGGGTTTGGATTTCGTAGATCTGGATATGGTGGGTGGGTTTTTGTTGGTTGTGGTATGGGTGGGTTTGTCGTCATTGATGATGGTTATGATTGTTGTGGCTATGGCTATGGTGGTTGGTGGCTGTGGTGGCAGTGGGTGTGGATTTGAGCTTGTGATTTGATTTTAGGTATGTGATTGGTTTTGAGATTGTGATTTAGTTTTGGGTTTGTTTTTGTTTGTAATTTTGGTGGATGGGGGTTGAAGTTATGAGTGGTGGTGGCTATGGCAGTGGGTGTTGGTGGTGGTGGCTGGTGGCAGTGGATTGGGTTTCATGTGGGTTGGATATTTTTTGCTTTGGAGAAGAGAGCTATACGTACGAAAAACGAGAGGAAGAAAGAGAGAGGAATAGATGAGATTGAAAATAATAAATAAGTAATTAATAATATTTTAATGAAGTGTTAAAAAATATAAACCTTTGATGTTGGGTATATTATAAATTGAGGTGTTAAAATAAATAAAGTAGTGTTTTGAGTTGCTAAATGCTATATTTTTTAGCATTCTTAATGTGAATGCTCTAAAAGAATGGAATTCTTCTTAAATATTTGTCCAAAAGAGTTTGGCCACTCCAAGAAAGTTGTCCAAGCAACAATGATAAAATTTCTTTATAAGAATAAAATCATTCAACAATACATTCTTCGTGTAAGAATAAGATGGCCAAGTAGCAATGATAATATTGCTGTCTCTGTTGTTGATAAACAGACTGATGAGGAGCCATGTCTTATTGTAAAGGTCTGTAATTGTTTTTCTTTTTTCGTCTGAAGATAATAATTTCATTATATATAATTTTTAAAAAGCGATAATTTTTTGAAATATAGAAACCATTTTGGTCGATTTAATTTTTTTGCTTTCACAGGTTTGTGATTTTCACAATAATGGATGTTTTGTGCTTGAGTTATGTCTTCCAGTTATAACATCAAATGATTTCTAACTTTCCGAAAGACAAGGCGATAAAAGCATTGCAAGAAAACTTCAATTGACTTGCCTCAAAGACGTCAACCTTTCTTGTCTTTCCAAGATTCAGCTAGGCATTTTGTTGGGTCACATGTTGTATAAATTCTGAACTGGGAAAGGTTGTGTTGGCTATATAGATTGAAGGAGAACAAGTGCGGTGACAAGTGCGGGGAAGTTGTGTTGGCTTGGCTATATAGATTGAAGGGAAAACAATCTGGTGACACAAGGTAGAGCCCAACCCTTGAATCTACACCTGCCCATTTGAATCTCACATTTTTAACTTTTAGCCCAGCCCTCAAACAAAACCAAGCCCAATCCGTGTGTGTAAAATGGGCCCGGTCCGAAATTTGTTTAAGCACGAACACTTAGATTTCCCCAAGCTTTAGCCCAATAATTGCAAAGCCTCAACGTAAATTCCAAACACTCAGCCCAATCTGTGGGTCCACAAGCCACAAACACATCTCAAACCTTTTGAGACACTGAATTTTACAGAAAACCCGCCTCAATTCAGAAAGACTGTCGTCGCGTTGATCTCTCTACTTCTGTCTCTGTTGTTGTTGGTTGTTGATGATAATCAGACTGACGAGGAGCCATGTCTTGTTCTAAAGGTCTGTGGTTGTTTCTTCTTTCTTTTTCTTTTTTTTTTTCATTATACATGATTTTTTTTTATTATTTTAAAAGCAGTAATTTTTCGAAATATAGAAACTCTTTTGGTCGATTCAATTTTTCGCTTTCACAGGGTTGTGAATTTCACATTAATTGATGTTTTATGCTTTAGTTATGTCTTCCAGTTATGACGTTATTTAATTTTAAAATTTCTCTCTGTTTTATGGTTTAGTTAGTTATTTTAGATTATTGTTTGTGCTCCGCTCCTCAATTTTCAATTTTGTTTCTGTTTCTGCAGGAAAGCCTTTCAACAGTAAGTGTCCCTTTGGCAAAAACTAGTGCTTGATCACTCCTGGCCTGGTGCCTTCGCTTCTTCTTTTCATTATTATGTTTTTTGTGATCTGTTCTGTTGTTTTCTACTTACCACCCTTTTCTTCTCTATCTTCATAGTTACTAGAAGCGCTGCCCTTATAGTTGCTTTGGGTTCTATTAAGAGGGGCTTATCGGGGCCTGGGTCAGGCAGACATGATTGTGAGATTATACTTGAACTCTATGACGAGGTACTATCGTTCATTCTTATAGTTTATATTTCAATTTAATTTCCTAGTACAAACATATTCACTTTTATCTCTATGATAGATTATTGTTTTTTTGTTTGCCCGCTTAACTGTCCGGAAAATTTGTTATTGTCATTCAATCTGAAAACATGCCAAATTATAGGACCAAAGAGGTTTTTGTGCTTTTTTTTTTGTTCTTTATAATTTCTCTTTTACTTTGTTTCTACTCCTAAGTACAGGGCAGGTTTTCCATAATTTTTCTTTGGTCTTTTATGCAGTGCTTGGGTAAAATCGGTCAGACTGCCAGTTCCTGTGATCGCTACCTCAAACAGAAGGAAGAATGCCGTAATTTTAAGAGGGGTTTGTAAATCGTTTACTTTATTTTGCTTCTTGTTGATTGTGCTCATATCTAGAGTCTTTCTTGTTTTCTCTTAGGTGTCACTTTTGCCTTCAAATATAAAAGAGCAAAATGATGATTGCTTAGTGCTCTTAAGATGATGTTGGCTTTTCTATTTTATATGAGAAAATTTATAATTCTATTATATATAAATAAAAGATTTCTATTTACATGATTTACATACTACTTCTAGAAGGAAAAATAAGAAAAATACCTGTAAAGGATTGTATTTTAAGGTGTCATAAATCCATTCTAATATAAGTTTTGATCTGTCAAATGGTGAATTACCATGTTCATAGATTCCTTGTTTTCTGTTGGGGAGGGGGGTTGTTCTTAGGACTTAGGAGTTACACAAGTTGTTAGCTTTTCATTTGGTATATCTTTCCTTATAGTTTGGATTAGCCAGTTTATTTAAAAATAATGAATAAAAATTTCTATTTTTGAACTAGGGTTTGGGTTTTTTTTTTCCCTGGGAGTCTTGTGCCTTGTTGATCAAATTGTGATAGCTAAGCTAAGGTGTTTAGGGAAACTAACAGGGAGATGATTCAATACTTGGAGCTCATTCCTTTTAATTGAGTCTGCATTTGGTCCGTCAAATGCTCCAATCTTCCATGTTGGAGCATTGTAGCTCTTGTTAAAGTGTCCCTCCCAACATTCCAATAATTCTAACTCTGATATTGGGATAACCCAACTCTTCCCACACAATCATAGAATAAGAGACCACAGTTCCTTAGCAACCACAATAAATAAATAAAGCCCTGAAGTTACAGTGAATCCTAAAATTAGAGCTTATCAAAAAAAGAATTCATAGATTTAGTGATACACAGGGAGATGAGTGATACACAGAGAGAACCAAACATTTAGAACTTTTCCTGAGTCTAAGAGTTGGGAGGAAGATATTTTTTTAATAGTTATTGAGCTAGGTGATGAAGAAATCCAAAGGGTTTAGTAAGTTCTTGGGCACCTCCTATGATGGTTTTGAGGACATTATGTACTTATATGTGTAATTGAAGCTATTTTAGGAGATCAGAGGGATGGCTGTAGTCCGAAGAAAGCCAAATGCATCTTAGAGTCAAGAGGTTACATGGCATTGATAAATTTGATCATCAATGTCAACTATAAGGCTGGGAGTTCTAAGAGAAGAAAAAATAATAGTGGGAAGGATTTATCGGTGCCATGAACTTAAAGATCTTTTCTTGAACTATTAAGGGGTTGAATGATGGCTTAAACAGTGGAAGGTAGACTTATTGAGTTCGCAAAAATGAAAACTAGGATACATTATCAAGGATATTTGATTAGGAGTTTATAGGGTTGTTACTCGTCACCAAGTTAATTGGCTTTTTGTGGGACCTTTTGGGACTTCTGGTGGCATATTGTTCATGTGGGACAAAAGGACTATGGAGAAAGTAGATGAAGCGATGGGATGGGTAAGCTCCCCATTTCATGTAAATTTAGAGTCGATGGTATGACCATAACATTATTAGGGATTTAATTAGTGTCCATGGTAGTTTTTTTTATATTTTATTTGGTTATTCTATAGTCAAGTGTATTTTGGTAATTTTACAATTTTTCGGTATGAACCATAGTTATGGCTCAGGGGCTTTATTTTATTAATAAGTCTTATTTAGTTTATGGGCCTTTATGTATGGCCTTTGGAAAAGTACTGGGAAAGTGAAAGCTCCTACTAAAGTTGCCTTTTTTGTTTGGTTAGCTGCCCTAGGAAAGATTCTGACCATGTACCTGCTTCAACGAAAAAGCATTATTATTTTAAATTGGCGTAGTATGTGTAAGCAAAATAGGGATCTTGGATGTTAGCACTTTGTCTATTTGGGGTTCATCGGGCTTTGCCGAAGAGGGTAGTGGATTTGTTGGCGTGTTGGAAGAGGAGGTTTTTTAGGCATTGCAATGGAGATATTTGGAATGCAATTCCTTTGTGTATCATGTGGACTGTTTGGAAGGAAAGAAACTCTAGGGTGTTTGAGGTCATTGAATGATCTACGATGGTGGTGAAGCAAACATTCCTGAAATCATTGTATGAGTGGATGGTGCTTTTGAGTAGTCATTCTTTTTCTAGTATTTTGGACTTCATTGATTGCTGTATTTTTCTTTAATTTCAGTGCACAACTAGTACACTTCCTGTGTGTGCAAAGTGCGGGGGATTTTTTTTTTTTTTTTGTGCATCGCCTTTGGTGTAATTCAATTGGGATTTGGTTTACTAGTCAAACTAGGAGTCCTAGTACTATTAGGAGTCCTAATAGTACCAGTACAAGAAATGGTCTCTATAAGTTGTGCTCAATGTATTCAAGAGGGAGAGTTGATTAGTAGAGTTATTGAATGTTTTGAGCATAGTGGCATGTTGGCCTTTGTGGGTTCTTTCCTTCCTCCTCTACTTTCTTCTCTTCTTCTTTTCTTTCTCTAAGTTACAGGAACCATTTAAACAGCCCATGAACATCATAAAAACTTCTCTTTTTCTTCTTGCTTAGAGCATTAGTATTGGGAGTTCTAAAACTCCGAATATGCTATTTTATACCATCAAACCAAAAAAATAGCCCATTATTTGGATGGCTATGCTTAAAAATTTTTACAACATAACTAAAGATGTTACTGTAGCAATAGGGTATTTTTTTAAAATAGTTTTTTAATGTCACACTCCACTTTTATCATTATCATTTTTTATTCTTCTTCTCTCTCTTTATTTCTGTTCTCCTCTCTCTCTCTCTCGTTCCTCTCTCTCCATCACATTGGTGGTTTGCCCCCAAACCCAAATCAAAATCCCTTCTTTTTCCAAATCATTAAATCCCAAAAGGAAAACCAAATCCCCAAACCCATAAATGGGTAGGCAATAAAAAGAGAAACTTTTGGCGAAAAGTTAGAGAACAAAAAAGAAAAAAAGAAAAAAGAGGAGAAATAGAAAGAAAATAAAATGAAGAGAAGAAGAGATAGAGAGAGAAGCCGAGGGAGAAGGCCACCCCAGCGGCAGCTATGGGCTGAACCATGGCAGTGGTGGAGCTTCTGAGCTTTGAGGTTTTGGTCATGGAGGTCCAGCCAAGAAGCTTCTGCCATGGCCATGAAGTTATGGGTGAAGAGAGGAGAGAGAGGGGACATGGGTTAGAGAGTTTAGGAGGTATAATTGGTGTGTTATGTGTTGCCTAGATGGGGAGTCGGTAGACCACCTTCTTTTTCATTGTCCTGTCACTCATTCCCTATGGTCTCTTATGCTTTAGGCTTTTGGTATTCGTTGGGTTATGCCAGGTTCGGTGGCAGGTTTACTATCTTGTTGGCATCAGTGGCTTGGGAACTATAATTCGGACATTTGAAATTTGATTCTAGGGTGTTTAATGTGGACTGTGTGGTTAGAAAGAAATCTTCGATCTTTTGAGGACAAGGAGAAGACATTGGATGAGTTAAAAGTTTTAAGTCATTGCAGTCTTTTGGAGTGGTCTCGTTGTTGGGGTTTTACTGATTGTTCTTCTCTCTCTAAGTTTATGTCTTTCTTTAGCTTAGTTTCCTGATCTCCCTCTTTGTGTTGTGTTGTGTGCTCTTTTTTTTTTTTTTTTTTTTTTTTTGTTCATCATCTTGAACATCTTGTACTTTTCTCTTTTTGTTTCATCTTTAATATTATTTTTTTGATTACCTATCAAAAAAAAAAAAATCTGATGGGGTTTGAGAGTGAAATAGAAATTAAAGAGGTATTTGGTGGCTGTTGATTGTGGTGTGGTGGTGGCTGGTTGCTTTGGTTGGCGGCGGTGGTGATGGTGGTTTCAATTTTGGTTGTTGGTGGTGGTTGGGTTTGGGTGGTCGGCAATGGAGGGGTTAATTTTGGTATGGTTTTGGGAGTGGGCGAGCGATGGGTGGTATGTGTTTGGGTGGTGGGCAGTGGAGGGTTTATCTGGGGTGGTTTGGGTGGTGGGCAATGTATGGGTTGATTTTGGTTTGGGTTTTGGTAGTGGGCAATGTATGGGTGGTATGGGTCTGGGTGGTGGGCAATGGGCAGTGGAGAGTTGATTTGGGTGGTTGAGAGAGAGACAGAGCAAGAGAGAGAAGTTGTTGAGGATAAGAGAGAAGAGAGAGAGAGAGAGTAGTGATATATTATCTTTATTGGGTTTTTTATATTATTTTAATGTATTGTATAGTAGTAAAATAAAATCTGGGATATTGGTTGAGTTGTAAATTGGTATGTTAAAATAGAAAAAGTAGCTTTTGAGAGTGTAAAATGGGATTTTTTTAGAAGTCTAATGCTCTTACAACTCAAAATAAAGCCCAAAATTCCACATACTTACTTCCACCAAATATTCATCAAATAACTCATTAAATAACCTTTAAACACCATAACCTTTTCCTCAAATACTCTTAAATCCCTTTTCCAAAAATTCCTAAACTTTAACCCACCACAGCTTTCACAAGGTTTTATGGGCTAAATAATGGCATTGTTAGGAGACTAGTTTGGGAGGAATTATCTAGGGTTGGTGGGAAGTACTGTGGTGTGTGGAAGTTGGCTTTAGTGTGGTACGCTATCCTACTGAAAGGTTGGGCATGGAGACTATTACCACAGCATTGCAGGAACTCTTGGATATAATCTGTACACAGCCTTATGGACATTCCTTTGGAGGGAGGCAATTCCACATGGTCTAACAGTCTTTCAAAGTCTAGGTTAGTTTTTTGTTCTCCCTCACTATGGAGGAGCTTTATTTTAAGATTCAGTGGCATCTTATGTGGTTAATTTGGCTATTTTCCTTTTCCTCTGGAGTGTGGGTTTTTGCAATGGGGTTGGACCCCGTTTATATTTGAAAACATAAGGGTTTACTGATAGTTGGAAATTAGAAGTAACCTCTTTTGACATGGTAGCTGGAAATTACAGTCATGTGTTTCTTTATGGTAGCTATTTAATTGAAAAATGGCTTTCATGACAAGGAACTTCGTGATTGATAATATTGGGAGACAAACAGGTACCGGTCTTTTGTGTGAAAGGGCCATGAATGAATGAGTGACTTAAGTGTTATGATTTTCAAATTTGGTTAATTTACATTAGCTAAGAAAAAGAAAATTTGTGTACAAAAGGTGAAGAATGATTCAATAATTTTGATTGAAGATCTTATGTATGCTTTATGTTATAAATAGTATAATAAAGACATTAAAAAAGGGAAACCTTTAGTCTGTATATTGTTTTTGCCAGATTATTATGTTGATGGCCCTTGTACAAAGTCTTTTCTTTCCCATATGGTAAATGGGGTTAGTTTGATAGTTTCAAAATTTTCTAGAATGGGGTGTTCTAGAGACATGTAGGCCTTAATTTGTGTTTTGAGTCATTTTTGTATTTGGTTTGAGAGTTATTTGATTACTCTTATATGTTATTTAGAAGTCCTAACCTTTCTAGGAAAAGATTAGTAGTCCTAGCCTTTCTAAAAAAATGATTGGCAGTTTCCCATATAAAAGGATTCTATGTATTTAATAACATTCATAAAGAGATTGGATTAATGAAATTCCAAAAGATCATTTAGATTTGAGTGTTTCATAAGGATTAGAACTCACAAATTCTACAGTACGTCCATGGGTAATGCCAATTAAAGAATCCATCATTAGTTATAAGGATTTCTACTCACAAAGTTTCACTCTCCCACAATTAAAAACTAACCTAAATTTTAAAACACCCCAAGGTGTTCTCACACTAACACATTAGTCAAAGCTTTGTCTCTTAACTCTCTCATTAGATGAAGCATTGTCTTTTTACTTTCACACACTACAAAAGCTATACCAACACTCTATTTATAGGGACTATTGCATCTCCCTACTTTTCTTATCAATATGGTAACACTACTAATAGGAAGTAATGAACCTGCTTATTATTCTTCTAACTTGTGTGGGATTCCAAAACCTATAAGGAATCCTCTAATACTCTCTCCTCACAGGTTGGACTTCACAAATTCTTTGTTTCTATACTATACACCGGTTAAATTCCCCCAAGATTTAGTCAAGATTCAATTTTTATTTACCAAAACCTTCCTATATTAAATCCTATTCAATAATCCTTCAGAACTTAAGTCATCAAGAACCCTCATACATCTAGAGTGTCATATTTTGGCTATAGTGCTTTTGGTAAAAGGCCTCAAGTCCTATGATAGGATACATGGCACAAGACAAACCAAAACCAGGCAACAAATTGAAGAACCTAGAAATAAAAGATAGATGATCTAGGAGTAAGCAAGCAAGCAAGTGGAACTGGAAGCTGTTAAGAGTTTGCACCCAAGGTTGGCTAGAGTCAGCACCAAATTATTAGGACAATTTCAAAAGATATTTTCTTAAAGTCAAAATAATCCCCTCTCCATAGGGCCTTATTATGCTTATAAAGAGTACTAAACCTAATTCTAATTGACATAGAAATCTTAAATGTAAATGGCTCGTGAAATTCCAATTATTGAATTACAAAAAAACCCCTCTCTAGAAAATTAATTAAAAATACTAATAAACATAATTAACTACTAATACTGAAAATAAAAATATGATTGACCTATAATAATTACAATTGACTCCAAAATCAAATAAGACTAAATTAAAATAAAATTTCTTTGTGCTTCCAGAATTAATACATTAATGAGATTGTAACTTTGTTTGAGTGCCTTCTTCCTATGACAATATATGCACACTTAGTTTTGTCCAGGGACAGAGCATGAAGTGGATAAAGGAATCATTTTCTGGTGAACTATCTTTCTTGGGATTTTGAAGATGTTCCACTAGAAACATTGTTGTTATTGTGCCAAATGAGAGGTTAACACTTTAATGAGAAACATTTTCAGTAAAACGTTTTCATTTTACAATAGTTGTGTACTTGAAAATGCAGTGGAACTCATTTTTTAATGTTTGTTTACTGTTAAATGAAAAAGAGCAAAACACATCAAATGCAAGCACAGTTGCACAAACCACCACCAATCACCCAAAAATCTAGATTGGGAAGAAAAACAGCCAACCAGCCACCCACAAACCCTCTCTGAAACCACCACCAACCTTCGACTAATCCACTCTGAAACCACCACCAACAACCCACAAGCCTAGTCCGAAACCACCACCACCACCCACCCACAAACCCAAACGGAAATCACCACCAACCCACCCAAAACCACCACCAACCCACCCAAAAAACAACCACCAATCTCCGAAACCACCATCGACCACCCAAAAAACAACCAAACCGTCGCCAACCACCCCAAAATTCTGATCATATAGCCCAAAAAAAAAAACCCACAAACCCAAATCGGAAATCAGAACATGTTGGTGCGAGAAGGTGAGAGAGGTGGGTGGCATTTGGGTTTGGTTTGAATTGGCATTTGGGTCATGAACCTGAGAACTGGTGGTGGCGCTGACAACGGTGGAGCCGATGATGAGTGGCGCTGACAATGGTGGAGCCAATGATGTTTGGCGCCGATGAAAGGTGGTGCTTCTGATAGTTGCAGGACTACTCGGTGGGTGAGTCCCAGGCTGGTCTGTGGGATAGAAGAGGGAGAGAGCAGTGAGAGATTGAGAAAGCAGTGTGGGAGTGAGTGGAGAAATTGTAAAATGTTCGCCCATTTTTTAAATGTAAAACATTTTACATCTTTTTGCCTAGGCTTTAACAAGTTGACTGAATATTTTACAGTGACCAACCATTTTACAACAAAACAAATATTGTAAAATGAGTAAAATATTTTCAGTAAAACAAGCAGAACATAAGACAGTGCTTAATTTTATGTTCAATCTTGGTTTATTAATTTTGATTGAGCTCAAGCTTGCTCATTAGCATAGTTTCGTACACACACACACACACATGTATGTGTATTTACCTTCATTATCACATATTAGCAGTCAACAAGCTCTAGCCATTAGAATTTCCTATGCTCTAGTCATTCACTGATATTTACTTATCAAAAAAGTTATTCACTTCTATTTATTTGATGCATAGCACACCTAACGTGTTACCACTTGAACTTTCTATATTTCATGTTTTAGTTATTTACACTTCAACTTAACTCTTCTCATGCATCATTTCTGCAGACCCAAATCTTCGACCCGTATCTGAAGGACTTAAGAGTAAGTATAACTTTGTTGATTTGATGCTGGTCTTTATTTCCATTTATTCATTTTTATTTTCATTTAAAAATTTCTCTTGTTATATATGTGGATGAGGTGTGCTGGTTCTTGCTTTTTATTGCAGAGTGGCTGGAATCTGAACAAAGGAGTGCAACTGCTGCAGGTTTTGCCAGTATGAACGAGTACCATAGGCATCAAGAATCACAAGACCCTGAAATGTGCCAGATAGCTTATGAGCTTTACAAAGAGGTAAACTGTGTTTAATATAGAAACTTTTAGGGCCTAATTGGTAGGAGGATTTTTGTTTTTGTTTTCAAAACAATATAAAACCAATTCTCAAAAAATTGAACTTGAAACTAGTTTTCAGATAATAATTTTTATATTATACGTGTTTGGCTCCCACTTTTAAGAACAATTTTCAAAATACTAAAAACAAAAAATAATTTTTTAGGAGACCATTTCTATTTTTGAGATTTAAAAAAATATATTTACAAAAAGTAACATGTAGAATTTGTAGATTACTTTTTATTTTTATTTTTTAGTGGATAATGATAAGGGAATAAGGCTCATCATGTATTTTTTTTTAATGATATTTTTCAAATTTGAAGTGTGAAAATTCTTATTGTGATAAAGATAAGCTCCTTAATTTAAAAGATAAAAGGGTTTGGACAAATATGTGGGGTCCACCGTTTTCAATTTATTTACAACTATGTCAATAAAAACATTTTCGGTATCCTAAAAACACCCCCTTCGCCATTTTCAAAATCCTATTCTAAACCAGGAAAATAGGATATTTAGAAAATATTAACCAAACAATAAATTCAAGTGTGGGACCCACCATATTATGGATTGCAAAACAAAAAGCTATATTTAAATACTCTTACCAAACAGGCCCTTAAATATTCTGTTTATATGATATAATAATCATGTCTTGGCTTTTATACTCAGTATTGAGATATAAGGAACATGTAGTTTACGGTTTGAGTTGTATTGTTTAATTGAGTTTTACGATCCAATATTTTTGCCTTTTCAATCCTATGAATCAAGAATCAAGTTGACAGCAGTGTCAATGGTGCCAAATTAATTATCACATCTATTCATTTGATTGTCTTATTAATTGTAAACAATGACAATGGTATAGTATGGCTATTTAATCATGCATCCTCATAACTTGTACATAAAAACAATGTCTCAGACTATTTTTGTGCTTTGTTTCATGCTTGTGAATGTAGTATAGATATGACTGAAATGTAGGGTCTGAGGACAGATTGGAGAAATTCCTTTGCTTGTGATGGCCATGGGCTTAGTATTAGGTGAATAGGTGGATTTAGGTTTTAATATGATAGAAGAAAACAAGATTTTTTTTTAGTCCCAAAGGGGGCGGGAAGGGGAGATTGAAACTAGTTATTTCTGCATGAGGCATGGTATCTTTTTGAAATAGAAGAAATTAAGGGTTAGGGTTTGTAGAATGAATTGGAGTTTGTAAATTTGAATCTTGATGGCTATTTGGTAGGGAAAATATGAGGGGGTTTTAGGCTTTGATAAGGGTTGTGTGAATAGTAATGTGAACAACAGTCAGCCAAAGAAGAAAGTGAAAAAGAAAAATACCCTAAACACTCGTTACTCTATTAATCAACTTTCCTTTATTTGAGTACATTGACACCCTTATATAAGCTCTATACATTAACTTTTCATATTAGGGCTAGAATTCCTAATTTGACTTGTAAATTACCTCTTAATTGAAGTAGAGCAAAACCTGTGCGTAAGCTTGTAATTAAATAAGACTTACCTATGACCAAAATAAAACCCAAGACACTTTGAATCTCCTAGAACACTGAATAACTTGTAAAACAAAAATCCAAATTAAAATCTGCTCTATCTTTTTAATACTTATAATTTGACCTTTAAAACCACAACTCGTGCTTCAATTAGACTTCAATAAGTGACCTTTAATCTTGAAAGAAATTCCAATGTAGCAATACATAATCTTTGATGGCTACTTCATTTTCCCTCCATTTGGGAAAAAAGTAGGCCTCTAGCTTTTGATGTTTAAAATAAAAGAAATTCAAATAACAATCATGCACCAACTCTTTGGTCACCCATTCATAAGCATTAAGGATAAATAATCTTTCTTTTCTGCCTTATTACCTAGTTGATTTGTTAATTGTTATGATAAAGTCAATGGTCGAAAGGCTTTTCAAGTTGAATCCTTTTTAAATTAACCTATAGCAATAGCTTGATATTTTTTCCTTGGTCGGTTGGTCCTAACTTTTTCATGATTGGCCTTGTGCTGAACTTGCCCCTTTGCAGTCTCTGTCTCTCTCTTTCTTATGGGTTAATGAAAAGTTTTATTCACTCAAATATAAAAATGGTACAGCCACTGTACACACGATGTGTACAGAGAAGACTAACATAACAATGCAAAGTTTATAAATCCATAAAATCCAACAAAGAAGAGAAAGAATGACCACTAAGCATTGCCATCCAATCATAGAGTGTGCACAGCAGTAATAAATTTACTTCCGAAAACAAACATTTGGTGTCCTCAAATGTATGATGGTTATGCTCATGCCAAATAATCCACATCACACATAAAGGAACAGCATCTTAAATATCTGCGATACAACTTCCAACACTCTAACAAAGCCAAAACCTTTCGAGGCATAACCCATGCCACCCCAAACATGCCAAAGATGATGGACCAAATATCTTAAGTAAAGGGAGGATGTAGCAGCCAATGAATAACTGACTCACCCTTCCGCCAACACATACAGCCCCAATGTATCACACAAAGTTGCCTTTTATGGAGATTATCCATAGTTGGGATACTGCCCCAAGCAGCGGACCACACAAAAAATATTACTTTAGTTGGAACCTAAATGCTGTAGGAAATTTTGCTTGAGCATTATTTCAATCTTGACAAGTTCTGGTGAGCACCACATTCCAAAAAACAGTTCCGTACCCCATATTCATACAATCTGCCACTGCTGCATTCTTGTCTCAGGCTAAAAGGAAAATGTCTGGAAGTGCATCCTTCAGACTTGTCCCACCACACCAGCAGTCTGCCCCAAAGTGAATTCTAGTGCCATGCCATTATGCACCTTATAATGAAGAAACCTAGCAAAGCTCCACCCACTTCTGTTATGTTTCCATAAACTCATCCTGTGGGTTCCCCGATGCCTCCCCTGAAGTCCAGCTACCCCACAAACTGCCATGTTTGGAATCAATCACAGCGCACCAAAAAGCCTCCTTTACGATTGCATAATGCCAAAGCCATATACCTAATAAGGCTTGATAAAAACACAGCATGCTTCGAATGCCTAATTCCACACGCTGAATTGGCTGGCAAACCGTTGTCCAATTCACCAAATGGAATTTCAATTCGTCCTCCAACTTTCTCCAAAGGCAATCCCTTTGTAAATTTTCTACACGCTGAGCAATACTATCAGGAAGAGGAAAGTGAGAAAGGTAGTATGTTGGGAGGCTTGAGAAAGTACTCTTTGTCAAAGTAATCTACCCTCCTTTGGACTAATAAATCTTCTTCCATCCCTCACTGCCTGGGCATCATTGAAGCTGTGATATATGGGGAGCCACTCCTCACCGCTTGATGTGGTGCATTTGGAGAGAGAGAAATGCAAGGAGTATTGAAGGATTGGAGTGGACAGCTTTAGAATAAGAAAAAGTTTTTGTTGCTTGAGTGGATGATAGCTCCAAGGAAGTTTTCTTTTTCAAATTTATCTGATTTTATCATTCATTGTAATTTTAAAACTCTTGTTTAACCTTCAGCTAGTATACTTCCTATGAACTTATTGATTCTTTTTTGAATAAATATTATTACTTATCAGAAAAAAAAAATCCTCTTCCATCTCACTAATCTTCTTTCCATGTTTCCAAAATCGGATCCCAAAGTCCCCTTATACTTAAATTTTGTGTCTAATGGAAGACCCAAATACTTTAAAGGCAGATTTGATATCTTGCATCCAAGCATGCTAGCAAAAGCCTCAATTGCATTAACTTCCCCTACTGGAACTATCTCAGATTTACCAAGATTTATTTTGAGGCCAGAAACAGCTTCGAAGAAGAGCAGAACGCATTTTAAATTACCTATCTGTTCCGTATTACTTCCACAAAAAATTAGAGTATCATTGGCTAACAAAAGGTGGGAAACGATCTTCAGACATTTCAGCCTTCCCCCAACCGAAAAGCCACTTAAGAATAACCCATCCACTGCCTTTGACAGAAGTCTACTATACACCTCCATCACAATCACAAAAACACCAGGCTGTTTACAAAAAACCATATGGGCTCCTATTTATTAGAATTGAAATCTTAACAGTAGAAATACAGAAATCTATCCACCCACCGCCTCCACCTTTCCTTAAAACCACAATGTTCCAGCATATGAATATCAATAGTTTCAATTCGCAAAGAACCCTTGGAATGCCTGATTTCTCTTGTTATCTACACACTCATTTTTTTTATAGGAAAGGAAAAATGCAAGGTGTTCATGATGATGAACACAGGAAATCAAAAACAGACAACGAAGAAAATGAAATCTAGAGGCTATTCTAAGAGAAAAAAAACTCTGAAAAAAGAGGAACAGTCTATAAAACCCCTAGCACCGAGACCAATCAAAAAGACTACTTTGGCATGGATCTTTTGACTCTACCAATGTCTTTTCAATGCCCTCAAAGGAATGACTATTCCATTCCATCCATACAATCCACATCAAACAGCTTGGAATCAAATCCCAAGTACCTAAAGTATCAAACAACCTAGCATGACCCTTTGGATACCAAAAACTCGAAGCATAAAAACCCATAAAGAGTGTACTATAGGACAATGAAGAAGTAGATGGTCCACAGATTCCCCATTATAGTGGCACATACAACACCAATTTGCCAAAATGTGATCCCTAAGCATGAGATTATCTAAGGTAAGAATCCGACCATGAGCTGCTGTCCACAAAAAGATAGTCGCTCTTTTTCCAAAAAACCACATGGGCTCCTATTTATTAGAATTGAAAACTTAACAGTAGAAATACAAAAATCTATCCACCCACTACCTCCACCTTTCCTTAAGACCACAATGTTTCAGCATATGTATATCAATAGTTTCAATTTGCAAAGAACCCTTGGAATGCCTGATTTCTCCTGTTATCTACAATCATTTTTTTATTGGTTAGGAAAAATGCAAGGTGTTCATGATGATGAACATAGGAAATCAAAAATAGACAACGAAGAAAATGAAATCTAGAGGTTATTCTAAGAGAAAACAAATTCTGAAAGAGAGGAACAATCCGTAAACCCCAACACCGAGACCAATCAAAAAGACTACTTTGGCATAGATCTTTTAACTCTACCAATGTCTTCTCAATGCCCTCAAAGGAGCGATTGTTCCATTCCATCCATACAATTCACATCAAACAGCTTGGAATCAAATTCCAAGTGTCTAAAGTATCAAACAACCTAGCATGACCCTTTAGATACCAAAAACTTGAAGCATAAAAACCCATAAAGAGTGTACTACGGAACAATGGAGAAGTAGATGGTCCACAAATTCCCTATTACAATGGCATATCAACACTGAATTGCCAAAGTGTGATCCATAAGCATGAGATTATCCAAAGTAAGAATCCGACCATGAGCTGCTGTCCAAAAAAAGATAGCCACTCTTTTAGGAGCCTTTGTTTTCCAAACACCCTTCCAAGGGAACAAAGAATTAGGAACGTCCCGGATCTCATGGTAGATGGAGCGAGTGTCAAACTTACCATTTCCTTTAAGGCGCCAACATAGAGTATCACTCCTACACCCTGGGGAATATGAGCTTGGATGAAAGCAAGTAGAGAATAAACTACACCTAGCTCCCAATCTTGAAAATCCTTATTAAATCTCAAGTCCCAAATTCTAACATTTCCCCCTTCCTGAGGACAAAACATCAGAAAAACAAGCTTCCTTGTCATCTGAACGTACGTATAGCTTAGGATAGAGAAACATGCTCATTGGCCACCAAAACAAAATCAAGAATTTGCCTCCCTGATTAAAGGTGAAATCACTATTTGGGTTCCTACATTTTGGTAGCTGTCAATTTGGTCCATGTTACTTTCAACTTGCAACCAATTTAGTCCCTACCATTTACTACTAATTGAAAATGCTTATGTGGCAAACGACGTGCACAGTTGGCACACATGTTGCAAATAAAACAATAAAAAAAAATTTAATTGTTATTAGAAATTTTACATCAGAATTTAAAAAAAAAAAAGCCACATAAAACAAATAAAATAAAAAATGAGGGTGAATTTAGAAAATAAATAAATTTCCAGCTGTTCTTGCACTCTCTTGGCAACCAAACACACAAATCAAACCTCAAAAAATAACCTGAGAAGAACAAGTCAGTTTTGACCCACTACGTCGTTCACTGAATCGCGAATACACAACCCAGTTCATACCAAACCCAGAACAAGTCAACTAGAAGTTCTATGATCTCCACCTTACACAATGCCGATTCAACTGGATCGCCAAGCCCATCAATCTGATCTAGTGTAATCTTATTTGGGAATTTAGGTTGATTTGTGATGGTTGTATTATGGTGGTTGGGTTCACGGTGGGGTTGTTTTTGATTTGGAGTATCTTGTAGTCTGTGATGGGTGACTGTTTGGTTTGATTTTGTGTGTTTTAGTTGTGTTTAGTTACCAAGAAGTTGTGCAATAAAAGCTGAGAAATTTTTTATTTTTTTTAATTCATCCTTTCAAATTTTTTATTTTATTTGTCTGATCTGGCTTTTTTTTTAACTTTAAATTTCTGATATGGCATTTTTTAATAGAAATTAAATATATTTTTTATTATTTTATTTGCCACATGTATGCCAACTGTGCACACTGTTTGCCGCGTAAGCATTTTACGTTAGTAGTTAATGGTAAAGACTAAATTGATTGCAAGTTGAAAATAACATGGACCAAATTGACTGCTACTAACCAAAATGTAGGGACCAAATTGACTGTTATCTACACACTCATTAGCCACCAGAAAAGAATCAAGAATTTTTCTCCCCCGAATAAAAGCATGTTGTGATTCTGAGAGAAGGTTCCCCTAACACCAACCTTAATTTGTTTGCCAACACCTTGGAGAATATTTTGTAGATACTTCCAATTAAGCTAATTAGTCTATAATTCTTTTACATCCGAAGCTCCTACTCTCTTGGGTATAAGAGTAATGAATGTGGCTTTGAGACTTTTTTCAAATGTACCTTGTGTATGAAATTGTGCAAAATTCGCCTAACATCATCCTTAACGATCTCCAGCCCCTCTGCCTCACTCTCTGGCAGTGTTTTTAATTGAGGATCATCCAACAAAGGGTGCCACTCTTGGGTTGCAGCATATAGGTTCTATAAAATCTGATAATTTTATCCCTAATATCCTCTTGATCTTCTGTGTTGTTCTCCCCAAATGGTAAGCTCCCAATGCAATTATTCTGATGGTGAGAATGTGCCAACCTATTGAAGAACTTAGTGTTCCTGTCGCCCTTGGGGTGGTTGGTGTACAAAATCTGTGTCTAGGGCGTATGGTGTTTGTATGTAGAAGTTCATTAGAAGTAGTTGGTTGAATTTTTCCAAGTTCCTTCGATATGATGTGGGTGATGGTACTCGAGTGAAGTTTTGAAATTATGTGTGGTGTAGGGATCGTCCTCTTAAGAAGGTGTTTCTAGATTTATATAATATTAGTAGGAAAAGGGATGCTTCAGTCTATTGAGGTTATGCGTTACGCAAATGCGAGAATATTTTGCGGCTTGCAGTTTTGTCATTTAGTGAATGATCAGGAGTTACAATTTTTAGATTTGTTTATGGTTTTGATATTTCCACGAAGGGGTAGGGTGTTGGTTCTGACTAACTTTGTTGGAAGCTAGCCAGCGGTCGAGGTTTCGAGGTGAGTGGGTATTATCATTCTCTATCCCCTTCTACTATCGTATCTTTCCTGTGGAAAATGGTGTGGCAATTGAAGGTTCCTCCCCGGGTAGCTTTTTTCTCTTGGGCTGCTGCTTTATGCAAGATTCTAACTACGGATAATCTTCGAAAGAGGCATTTTGTTGTTCTTGAGTGGGTTATATGTGCAAAAGGTGTAAAGAATCTGTAAATCATTTGCTCCTTCACTGTCCTATAGCATATGAGATGTGGAGTATGGTCTTTTTGCTTGTTTGGTATTTGTTGGGTGGTGCTGCAAAGGGTAGTGGATTTGTTGGATTCTTGGTCAGGCAATTTCAGGTGACATCGCAATATAGCAATATGGAGGATTGTGTTGCACTGTTTGATGTGGTGTATTTGGAAGGAATGGAATACTAGAAGTTTTGAGGGATGCGAACGGACCATTCTTGGGTTTAAGTCTTTTTTCTCTTTTACTCTTCTCGAATGGTGTTTAGTTTTACCATCTTTTCTCGTCTTTCACTTGCTGTTTTGCTTGATCATTGTAACTTAGTTTCTTGATGTTTTAGCCCATTTAGTTTATTTCCTATGTATTGGGCTGAGTTTTTTTTTAATAAAATTTTGATGTTACTTATCAAAAAAAAAAAGAAATCCGGGCTATGTTGCCCTCTACATTCTGAAATTTACATGGAATTGAATACGTTGCTTTGTTGTCTTTTCCTTGTAGTGCATTCCTATAGTTTGACAAATTTTGACTCTTTTAGTATGGAATAACTCCAAGATGTAATATATTACAAAACTGAAAACCTAGGATTAGGGATGTAAAAGGTATGAAATAGAAATAACTTCATTCTTTCCTTGTATACTTATAATACGATTAAATAAAACTAACAGCTTGAATTATTATGAAAGAAGCAACGTGGGTTGTGAAATATAATTATCACTTTTTTTTTTCTTGTTGTGTGAGTTAGAATGGTATATATACACTAGAAAAATTATTTATCCATCCCCTAACGTTGCATATTGGGATAATTGCTAAGCTATATATAAAAGCTATTAGGTCTGTATTTTCAATTTTGTCAAATTAGTAACCGTTAATTTTGCACCAAACAAGTTAGTGTAACATAATCTTGAGCTTTTTCAAGTTTTTAATAACTTTTTTTCTTTTGTCAATCATGCAGTGCATTAGCAAAGTCATTAGCAAAGGTTATACTAGCCAGTGTGATGGATACCGCAAAAACTGCCCCCAATTCAAGTAGGCTTCTAACTGCGGTGTTGTTGTTCACCTGTGCCTCATGAATATCAGCAGCAGACTAATATATATAAATTATGCCTATGTTTAGAGTTTTTTTTGGAGTAGTTATCTATGTGAACAGTGCTTCATTTTAAATTACTTTGTTAGTAACAATTTGGTGTGATATATTTATAAATAGACCACATACTAGAAATGTTTATTAACAATTGATACATTAGTTGTGTTCATTGTAACCTTTTAGATGTTAAATATAGAGATGGAGAGTAGGAGACAATTGTGTAGGTTAGCCTGCAATGATTGCTAATAGCATACACTTAGCTTATGGTTCATACGATTTATTGTAGCATACACTTGTGTCTAACTAATTTGTCAAAGTTGCGATGATATATCGTATTAAAGTTGGTATTGGCTCTACCATGTGTGTTGATAGACTTGGAATTTTGTTCTTGTACTAAATGCCAAAGTGATGTATTGTAACAAATTGCAATAGGTCAAAACTGGATTTTCCACCGCTATTCGGTAAAATAAAACAGTGAGATTGTGGACATTGAAAGTTTGAAAGCGCATGTAAAGTTTACAAATGTTTGGTCTATGATGAAGTCAAGTAAGCGTTGCATTTCATAGGTGTTCTAAGTTGGGTCCAATATGAATAATCCCTAATCTGACCTCATTCTATAACCAGCTTAGCACTAGTCAATTTACTCGTTTTGATTTCTTTATTTGTTTGATTCTGTACATTTGCTTTCTTCTTTTCTTTTCTATCTTGCTTATAGCATTTTTTTATTCCACCCCCCCCCCCCCCCCCCCCCCCCTTTCTCCTCCTTCCCCTCTTTATGATAGGCATCCATTCAATATTGGATTTTCTTTTGGTATAGATGTGATTCCTTGTCACAATTTTAGTGTGCATTTGGCTCTAGTTTAAAATGCCAGCTTATTTTACTATTCAACTTATTTTTGTTACTATTTACAGGCTCTACTACAATTTTTGGTACTATTCAAAGGTCTTACTATACTATTTCAACTAACTTTTACATTTATCTACTGTATTTTCAGTAAAAAAATTTCAGTTTCAATAAAATAAGCAGATCCCAAACAGACCCTTAATGTGATTAATTATGATTAGCAGAGAAAAATTGTTAGGTTCATGTGAAAGTAATAAATAACTAATTACAGTTTGTCACATCAAAATTATTACAAAAGTTGTGTTCTTGGGAGCTTCAATAAAAATATGTAACTATAATGTGATATCTAACAATGAGAGGAATCAAGGAAAAGTATGTACACCAAATTTTTTACACGTTTACTTGTGTTTTTGTGTTGTGGTCTCAATTGTTAAAATTCAATTAATTAACTGGTAAAATTTTGTGAGTTCTAGTAAGCTTAATAGGTAAAAAATTTTGTTGTCGAATAAAAGATTTAGGGTTTAACTCACATTTACCAAAAATCAAATAATGTTTTGGTCTAATCATAAAGCGCAATTATTGTAGAGTAAAATTCACGAGTTAAAAATTTGTATCTATCCAAAGACAAAAAGGTAAAATTTCAAGCAAACAAATCGCCCTGCAGAGACCTTTGTTTGGGAAGTCAACGTAGTGAGTATTAAACCAATGACGAAGGGGGCCCGAAGGGGTCCCTCTGGAATTATTGGAATTGTTACAGTTATGTAAGAGCACTACACTTCGGATTTAATCCATTGCACATGTGAGTTAAGATTTGTCCAGCTGCTGGAAAATTCTCATGACTAATTGTGTGACATCACTCATGTGGTGTGCCACCATTTTTATCCATGAGTGGTCACTATTCTCATCCAAACTAGTAGTGATTATACTGAGGCAAGTAATCTGGAATATATATTATACTAGTTGCAAACTGTGCGAAGCACAGGAGAAATTGATTGATAATAAGATCAAATGAAATTTTGAGAAAGGAAATTGAGTTAATAATTTACATATTATAAACATTTTGCAAGATAACAATTTTTTTTTATTTTATAAATTGAATGGTCATAATAAAATAAAATACAATTAATACCAGCCATTTTTATGAATAGTTATACCAGGCATACGTACGTGCTTATGTTATTTACAACTCATTGCATGTGCATAGTTACTAAAACTTACTAAACACTTATAAAGTAATTCACAATTCTTAAATTAATAAAGTAAAACTCCCAAAAGTTTATATATATGCACACTTAGAATTAATACACACATATTTTAAAAAACAAAGTTTAGTTAAAAAATTAGTTATAGTCTAAGGCTAGAACCTTACTCAATTTATTTTTATTGGAGGTGAAATTTGAAAGATCTATTATTGGATTACATTTTTTTTCTTATATTCTTCATGCTTGCAAAATTTCTATAAAATTAAAGATTGATAGCTATGTTATCAATAAATTTTTGTAATTTAAAATTGTGCATAAAATATAAGCTTAGATTATATAGTAAATAATATCTGATTGGCACAAAATTTGACATGTGTATTAAGAGTGTAAAGAACATGCAATTTAACGGTTATATTTTCAAAATATTGAGTAATGTAAATTTTATTAAATAAAATTCTAATCTTAAGTTACAATTAATTTTGTAGCTAAATTTTGTCTTATTTTAAATCCTAATGTGAGTTTTTTTTTCCTTCTTTTTGGGGAATCCGAATGCAAGTCTCTTTAATATGGTAGTCTAATTAAAGAAATTATTATTTTTAATCCTAATCCTAATGTGAGTCTCTGTAATTTATATCATATACTATATATAATAGCAGAAGCTTTTTCTTGCTATTATGTTAGGACTTAGGCACTAGGTAGGCAGTGGGTTGGCTGTGAATAATGCACATGGGGTGTGTATTAGTGCACAATGGGTGTGTGCTAATAGTTAGTAAAGAAAAATAATGAAGCAACTAATAAACAATAATTAATAATTTAATTATCCAATACATTATAAAAGACAAACAAATTAAATTATGTTAGGCTAAACAACAATTAATAATTTTATAATTAATGAATTAACAATATAACAAACTATAGTTTATAAAAGACAAACAAATTAATGAAACAACTGAAAAATAATAATTAATAATTTTATTAATATTTCAAATGAACTTATAGTTTATTGTTTTTTCTTTTGCTAGAATTATGGACAAATATTTGATAAGAAAACTGCGTACCCAAGATTCATCTCCTGTGCAAGATTCATCTTCATCTTCATCTTCATCTTCTAAGCGAATTCGTGTTGACTTTAACTTAGATAATCTTCCTTCAGATCCTGGCCTACGAAAAAAGATATCATTTTATCATCCTAATAATCATGATGAAATAAGAAGATATTATTTACAAAAAGGCTCTCGTCAACCTGTTTTCCAAAACCATAATTATCCTCTAATAGATTTTTCTGGAAAGCCCCGTCGATTTAGATCTGAATGGTATGTAAATAGAAAATGGTTGGAGTATAGTATAGACAAGGATGCAGTATTTTGTTTATATTGCTACCTATTTAGGCAAGATGTTGGTAAGTAAGGAGGAGGTGAGACTTTTATAATGAAGGGATTCAATCTTTGGAATCAGAATTAGAAGTTAAATTCCCATGTTGGAGGAGTTAATAGTGCTCATAACCAAACTATCAAGAAGAGTGAAGACCTAATGAAGGAAAAGCAACACATTCAAAGTGTTTTGGTTAAGCAATCAAGATGAAATTGAATATCGGGTTCAATTAAATGCAATAGTTGATTGCACAAGATTCCTTTTATGCCGGGGATTAATTTTTCGTGGTCACGATGAATCTCAAGGTTGAAGTGATAAAGGAAATTTTCTTGAGCTTCTACAATTTTTGGGGGATCGCAATAAATCTATCAATGAAGTGTTGCAAAAAGCTCCGAAAAGTTGCAAGTTTACCCACCATGAAATTCAAAAAGACATTGTGGATGCAATTGCACGTGAAACATCCAAAGCCATTATCAAGGATCTTGACAATGGGTTTTTTTCAATATTAGTTGATGAATCACGTGATATCTCAATGAAAGAGCAAATGACCCTTGTTCTTCGTTATGTGAACAAAAAAGAATTATTATATAGCGGTTTCTTGGTATTGTACATGTAGCAAGTACCACTGTTTTGTCACTCAAATATGCTATTGAATGTTTACTTTGTGAACATAATTTAAGTTTATCGAAACTACGTGGGCAAAGTTATGACGGGGCTAGTAATATGCAAGGTGATATTAATGGTCTTAAAATTTTAATTTTGAAAGAGAATAAGTCAACATTTTATGGCCATTGTTTTGTTCATCAACTTCAATTGACACTTGTTGCTATTGCTAGGCTCTTGTAAGAAACAAGATGCTCTACAAGATGCGCAATTTGCCAAAATTAAAGAAGAATTAGAGAATGGTATAAGTAGAAGTGGGCAAGGTTTGAATCAAAAGGCAAATCTTAAATGTCCTGGTGATACACGTTGGGATCATATTATGGGATTTCTCAACTTGATTTTGATGTTCTCTGCTGTTGTTGATGTTCGTGAGATTATTGAAGAAGATGACCTCTTTGACCAAAAAGATGAAGCTCGATCTATTATGAAGTCAATTCTATCTTTTGAATTTTTCTTTGCTCTACACTTGATGAAAAACATTTTAGGAATTACAAATGAGTTGTCAATAGCATTGCAAAAAAAAAAATCAAGATATAATAAATGTTATGAATCTTGTTATAGTGTCTAAGCAACGATTGCAAGTGATGAGAGATGATGAATGGATATCTTTATTAACTGAAATGCCTTCGTTTTGTACCACACATGATATTTCTATCTTGAACATGGGTGAAATATTTGTAGTTAGTGGGAGGCTGTGACGCAACACTCGACAAAATACAAATTTACATCATTATCGTGTTGAGCTATTCTACACAGTCATTGATATGCAACTTCAAGAACTTAACAACCATTTTTTAGAGGCGAATACCGATTTGCTACTTTGTATGACTTGCTTGAATCCAAGTAATTCATTTGTGGCTCTCAATAAGGAAAAGTTGATACGTCTAGCAAAGTTCTATCCATCTGATTTTTTTGGAACAAATATTTTGGCACTTCACTCTCAACTTTAGAATTACATTTTTGATATGCGCAACAATGACTCATTTTTAGAGCTTCAAGGAGTTAGTGAACTTGCTAAAAAGTTAGTGAACACAGGGAAGCATGAGACTTATTAATTAGTTTATTTGCTTGTGAAGTTAGTTTTGACCCTTTCTGTCACTACTGCAATAGTAAAAAGAAGTTTTTCAGCAATGAAATATATAAAGAATGAATTATGCAATCGAATGGGAGATCAATGGATAAATGATTGCTTGGTTGTGTTTATTAAAAGAGATGTAGCTTGTAGCATTGATAATAAAACTATCATGCAACAATTTCAAAATATGAAAACTCGTAGAAGACAATTATACACTCTATGTATTTACGTGTTTTTTGATTGTTGTTGTTGTCAATATATGAATTTCTCTTTTTATTAGATTGTCTAATTTATGTTTCTTAAGGAACACATTGGGAAAAATTCCTAGAGCCACCACTGGCAAGAAACACGCTGAAGAAAGCAATAAATCATGTTATTCTAGCAAAAATAGCAACATAAATGCTAGAAAAAGATTTAGAAGGTTAGGGGTGTGGATGGTAGCTAAAAAGCTTCATCCACACTCCTAAACCCCAAATCCCAAGTGTAGATTCAAGGAAAAAAAGATTGGGTATAAGAACAATACCTTTTTTTTTTTTTTTTTTTTTTGTGAAGAGAGAAGAATCAAGAAGCTTTGATGTGTTTTTTGTGTTTGGAAGAGATAAACCGTGTACAAAAATACTAGACAGAGAGAAAAACTCAGAAAATGTGGTCTTCTTCTAGGTTTGAGGGGGGCCTGGGGCTATTTATAGCCCTGACATACACTTCGAGACGGCCAAGGGCTGCCAGCCTCAAACCTCCTTTGATTGGGTTGATCTTGACACCCTTGGAAAGGTATTGACTTCTGGTTTCTGAAAAAGTATGGAACTTGAAAATCCAACGGTCGAATCAAAAGTTATGGCTCTCAGAAGTTAATGGTGCATCGATCGGGGCGTTATCCTGGTTTTCATGATATCTTGGCCGTTCTAACTTCGATTTTGACCCATGAATAGTCGTTGGAATGATAATTTGATAATCTTTGTAATGACGTTGGTTTCAACCCGTTCTGACAGCCGGATCAAAATTAGGGTTTTGGGGCCTACTCGAGATCGACTTCGAGTCAAACTTAGTCAAAGTTGTTAAAATTTTCTGAGAAGCTTGGATTTGATGTAAAACTATAAAAAATGTTGTTTTGGGAGGGTTTTGACCTTATTTGATCTTCGGTCAAACCTAGGGTTGACATTTTGGTCATTTTAGCCGAAAGAGATACTTCGGGTCCTCCGGTGCCCAAATGGGTTACGCTACGTCATTCTGGATGTTCTCATGGCCCCATGGGGAGAAATTTTTTTTTTTTAGGTTCGGCACGCAAATCAAGGGCGAACAAAATATGGTATCAACAGGGATGTTCACAGATTTTGGAAGTGTGTTTGGATTACAAGAAAATGAAAGAAAATCATCAATTTTAGATTCGTTTTGTTTTCAGAGTTGTGTGTGTGTTTTTTTTTTTTTTTCCTGAGGTAACATTTTATAATTATTAAAATGATGAGTTGTTTGGTTACATTGTTTAAACAACTTTCAGTGTCTAAATAATAATAACACTTCTGACACATTTCTGTAATACTCAAACACGTATTCCCATAACATTGAAAACTGAACATCAATACTTAAACACTGCTACCAAACAGGCTCTAGTTCTAATTTGAATTTACAACTTAAATTACATTTTTGTCCACCCAGAACAACCAATAACAATCTACCACTTAAGATTTGTTGTAGAAATATTGTGGACATAACATCAAGCTGGCCAACTGTGCATACCGTTTACCGTTAGTGAGGTTATAGTAGGGATCAAATTGACTGCAATTTGAAAATATCCAAATTGATTATTATTAAAATTTGGGGATCAAATTGACTGTGACACCAAAATATAGAGACTAAAATGTGTTTTCGCATTTAAAAAAAAATTATTATCGATTGTTGTTCTTAGGAACAACATTTATTAAGACTAGCCTTCATCTCTAACATCTCTTTTCTCTCTTGTTCTCGCCAAAACAATACCTCTCTCTCTCTCTCTCTCTCTCTCTCTCTCTCTCTCTCTCTCTCACCAGCGAGTCCTCTCATTTCATTTCTTTAATTGTTATGTTGGGTTGACATATAACATAATGCGGTTAATAGTTTTGAGATTTTTTTTTTATTAGATCCTTAAGGTATGGGGCCAAGAAATAAAAGCAATCCCAAGCGAAGAAAGAAAATGAGTCTGAAAGAGTTTATAGGTGCTGATCTACGCACAAGTTGATCATATGTTGGTATTGGAGGATTAGGAAAAAAGGTACAAGAATATATATTTTTTCAAAGAACTTTTTCATTTATTTTTGCATCTGACTTGGGTGGTTTACTTTATCTAGATCTGAAATTAATATGTTTTTTTATGCATTTAAATAGAACTGAAGAAAAATTAAACTATTTATAGTGAAAAAAAACAAAGCTATCAAATTTTTTTGATCAGTTGGGATTTGGGAATGAACCTGGATTCTTTATCTAAGTGGTCGATAAAATAAAATTTTTAAAAAAAAGGAAAAAAATCAATGGTAAAGTGGAGTGAATCCACCAAACAAGGCAGTAATCGAGGGTGTAGTCAAGTGGAAAGCTAGCCTTTCTATTTGGTAAAGAAAACTGTGACACAGCCTTTGTTTGGGAAGCACGTTTTGCACGTTTTCCAACGGAAGTGTTTTTTTATGCAAGTCCTGTGTACTATTTATGAGACCTACAAGTACCTTCATTCAGCAACTTTTTCTTTAAAACTAAGTCTCACGGCACTATTCACAAATTTAAAAATTATTTTGCTAAATTGTTATCAATTTTTAATTTTTAGTTTTCAACAATAAGCGGTATCCAAATAGACCCATAGGAGTCAATTTGTGTCTATCCAAACTTATTCTCTAGAAAATGAATTTTTTTTTTCAAATGTGTTAATACTAGGATCAGAGATGTTATTTTGGAGGCTAAGATTTGGCATTCCTCTTTAGGTTAAAATTTTCCATCAAGGCGGGTTAATTCTGAAGAGCTTCCCATCAGAGCTATAAAATGGGAAGTTAAGGAAAGGGAAAGGTGGATTTTGCAATTCTGTACTGAACATAGGCACTGTATTGCTCTTGTGGCATCTCTAGTGATAGATTGAAAAAAAAAAGTTAGGTTAGTAGTAAACATAAAGGTTAGAAGTAATAAAAAATTTGGTATGAGCTACCTACATTGATGAATCTTTAACAGTCTAACACTATCCCTGATTCCCCATCTTCCAAACTAACTTGGAGGTTTAGGAAGTAGAATGGGAGAGTAATGAATGGGTATGTACTTGAATCATTGTTGGTGCTTCTGTTCTTTGCAATGTGATGGAATAACATGGTGCTGTTCAATCTATATTGGACCTAAAGGAATTGGCTCATGAAGTTATGATTTCAAGTTATAGGAAAAGTTCCTTACAGAATTGTTAATTTTCAAGTTCTTAGGTTTAGGTCTTTGGCTTCAGACACTATATATACTAGTGTAGAATCTTGAACTCACCACTTTAATAAACTCTGTAGGCTTCTGTTTTATTATTATCATCATCAACTTTTGTTATAATTAAACTTTAGCATCCTTCATTTTTATTAATAGACTAATTGTTGTGAATTTGAATTAGTGAAACATACAAATTATTATTGTTAGGACATGTGTGGAAATTGTTAAGAACATATGTCATATAGAATTAGTTAATCCTTTGACAAAATGCATTTTACTTGTAATTGGGTAAATTTAGGATGTGTTTAATACCTCAAGGAACAAGAGTTCAAGTCTAGTATTGAAACCATGCAAATCTGTTCAAGAATCAAGTGAAGAAGTGTTGTTCATTAAAGTTCAACAGATAGCTCGATAGATATATCTATCGAGATTTAATATGTGATTCTCAATAGCTCTCAACAGAAGTTATATCTATTGAGAATTACAAAATTTAAATTTTCAGATCTGTTTTTCATGCATATCCAAGCTATTTGTGTAGGGTTTTTTATCTCACACCCCTAGACATATATAAGGATTATTTTAAGGGCCGTTTAAGATGATGCAACTTGATGCAAAGTGACTATTCACTCAAATTGTGACCGGAGAAAATTTGTCATAGTTCGTCTTTCTCTTGTAGAAGCTACTACGTTTGTGTGCCAAGGGTTTTGTAACAAGGAACTTCTTGATCTTCATCATCTGGATGAATTGAAGAACTTTGCAAGTAACATCTTTCTCAAGTTGGTGTGTTAGTCATGTACTAGGATCCGTGCATCAATTGGTTAGTCACGTACTTGGAGCCGTGCATTAAAATGAGAGATTGTCACTACATTACAAGTCCAATTGTGTATTGGGTTAAGGTTCAACTGTAGGTTGGTATAAGGTGCTATGATTCCTTTACTTGTAATCTTTTGTTTTGATAATAGTAGATTCTCGGGAGTGGTGACCTTAAATTCATTCGGTGAGGTTTTGCCTCGGTGGTTTTCCACATTCGTAAACAATTCACCCGTGTCAAATTTATTTTCTGCTGCATTTAGTTATTTGGTGATTTCTTTGTGTTATCACGCTATTGCATGTAAATGAATCTGATTAATTAACTTGGCTAATTAATTGGTTAATTTACCTAAGGGGTTAATAAATTCTTGGCCTATCAAGCAGTATCAGAGCAAGCATACTTTGATTAAGGTTAATCTTTGCTGTGTGATTCATTGACCCCTGTTGCCATGGCTGCAAACGGCATGAAAAGATCTTTAATTTCAAATACATTTTGCTTTTCTAATCTCTATTTTATTGAGTGTTTTAGAAATTGCAATTCTAAAAATTATTTGAAAGCCATCTTGAGAATTATTGAAAAATGTCTTGGCATCATAAAGAAGAAACTAGACTATCTTAGAATGATACTGTGCAGAGGAGTTCGTCTGAGAAGGGTGAAAGTTAAAGTTCTTGTTCATAAATGGTAGATGAGAGAAAACACCTTTCCTACTGATTTGTCAAGTAAGCATGAGTTGTGCTTTATGACGAAGTCTACATTCAAGGTAATGGATACATGTTTATGGTACCTTGACAGTGGTTGCTCACGACACATGACTGGAGACCGCTCTCTCTTTAAGGTTATCGAGTCGAAGAAATGTGGAAATGTCACATACAGTGATGGGAGTAAATCACAGATAAAAGGGAAGGGAACCATCTCTCTGCTTCGACTACTAGACATCTCAAATGCGCTATATGTAGAAAGTGTTGTTCTTAAGACTTTATGGTTCCCTTCCCAATGATAATGAGATGTCTAGCAGTCCATATATGTGATCAAGACTTTATGGTACTGTTCTCAAAAGGGAAATGTCTTGTGTTAAATGAGTCTAGGAAGAAACAAATAAGCTGTGTTTGCACTCTAGACAACTGCCATGGATTGGTACCAGATGCTGATATTGTGTGCGATAGTATTCTTTTGCCAAATGAAGACCGATGGCACCAAAGGATGGGACATGCTAGCTTCAAACATCTTTCAATTGTATCTAAGCATGAATTAGTTTTGGGGATACCAAAGCTTAGTAGAGTGAACAATGTTGTGTATGGATGATGTCAGTTTGGGAAACAGACAAAACAAAACATCCGGGCACTCAGACATCAGTTACATCTAGGCCTTGGGAGCTACTACATCTGGATCTCATGGGTCCAACTAGAACTGAGTCTCTTGGAGAAAAGAGATACATCATGGTTGTGGTAGATAATTTCACCAAATATACTTGGGTCATTCTTCTAAGATCCAAGCCAAATGCTCCTGAGCACATTGAAGCCCTTGTGTACAAGATTGCAAAATGAGAAGAGCTTGAAGATTGATCGAATTTGAATTGATCATGGTAAAGAATTTGAGAACTCATACATGGAATCCTTTTGCACTAGATCAAGCATATCTCAAGAATTTTCTGCTCCTATTACTCCTTAGCAAAATGGTGTAGTAGAAAGAAAGAACAAAGTCATTCAGGAGATGGCGAGAGCCATGTTGCACAACAAGGATGTGGCAAGAATTTATGGGTAGAATCTGTCAACATTGTATGTCATACGGTTAACAAGGTATATTTTAGACCCAGTACTAAGAAGACTCCCGATGATTTGTGGAAGGGAAGAAAGCCAAATGTGAAGTATTTCAGAATCTTTGGAAGTACTTGATTCATCCTAAAGGATAGAGAGAATGTGGGAAAATTTGATTCCCGAAGTGATGAAGGAATATTTTTGGGATACTCCTTCACTAGCAAAGCTTATCGGGTATGCAACAAAAAAACCAAGAAGGTGATGGAAACAGTCAATGTTGTTATTGATGAAGCTTTAGATTCTGGTTTTGAAAAAATTAGTGAGGAGATACCTAAGGAAATTCTTCCCCCTGAACTAAAGGGTGTTCAAGAAACAGTTAATCAAGAGCCCGCATCTCTAAGTACTCCAAGTGCTGTAAAAGTCTCAGCAGACATTCCTACCTCACCTAAGTCTAAATCTCATGAAGAGAAAGGACCTTCCTCAAGGATTAAGTTGAATCACCCTCCTGAAGTTATTGTGGGAAATATGAATGAACTTACACTAAGAAAGCGTATAGTTGATAAATGTGTTGCTAACTTTGTGTCTTATTCGTGCTATTTGTCGCAAGTTGAACCCATCAAGGTTGAGGAAACTCTCTAGGATGAAAGTTGGGTTGATGCCATGCATGATGAACTGCTTTAGTTTCAAAGGAATGATGTTTGGACCCTAGTACCTAGATCAGAAGGAGAGCACATCATTGGCTCAAAGTGGATATTCCGCAATAAAACTAATGAGGAGGGAAATGTGATCCGTAACAAGGCTGGTCTTGTGGCTCAAGGATATGCCCAAATGGAAGGAGTAGACTATGATGAGACATTTGCTCTTGTAGCTCATATGGAATCCATTAGGATTCTCTTAGCCCTAACGTGTCACTTGAAGTTCAAGTTTTACCAAATGGATGTAAAGACTGCATTCTTAAATGGGTTCCTAAAAGAAGATATCGATGTGGCTTAGCCTAAAGGATTCATTGATCCACACTTTCTAGATCATGTGTTGTACCTCAAGAAGACACTCTATGGATTAAAGCAAGCACCCAAAGCTTGGTATAATCGGCTTACACAATACTTGGTTTCATATGGTTTCATAAGAGGAAAAGTTAATCAAACACTCTTTATCAAGAGGGAAGATGGCGAGTTGATAGTTGCTCAAGTCTATATTGATAATATCATCTTCAGGTCTACAAAGGAGCTGGTGGGTTTAGGGCACTAGAGAGTCTTTGGGATGGTGGCTAATGATAGCTTGGGCTTGGGCGAGCCAGTGGCTGGTGACAAAGGCAGTGTGGGCGGCTCTGGTCTGGTAGTAGGCGGAGATTTTGAGATTAGGAATAAGGTTGAAGGGATTGGCGGCGGCCATGAAGGAGGAGTAGGTTTGGGGAGGGGAAAGTGTTGATAAAGTATCGGGTTCTTTGGAGAATGAAGCAATGTTGTTTGGTGGGTCCTCTTGGTATTGTTGGTCTAGAATAAACGAGGCTGATCTCCACCACATAATAATAATACAATACGTGTGTATGTGTTTTATAAGAGAGAGAAAGAGAGAATAATGGAAAGCAATAAAAACCGAATTTTTCGGGGACTATGTGTGTATATGAGTAAGAGATTTCGGTGCGTTTGATCATTAGTACATGAAGATTTTTTTGGTTAATATTTTGATAGAACTTGACTTTGGAGATTATATTAAGACCAAAATATATCAGAATCATGGATTTGCACTCCCACTAGGCAACCACTACTATTACCAAAGAAACTATAATTTTTTTGACCACTTTGTTAGGGCAAAAAGGTAAACTATGCAGGATTTGGACTTTTCAAGTTTGGAATTTTTTTTAAAAGTATTTCAATAGTAGAAAGAGAAAATATTTGAATTATGTATATGATGAGCTAAAGGATGTATCGGGACACCTTTCTTGTATGCGTTATTTGATGTATATGATAAATTTTTCTTTCAAATTTGTATGAAGTTTTTTGCTATTCATGTGTAGTTAGTAGTTACCACTTACTGCATGGCTCATTATATTTTATGTTTGAATTAAAAGAATCTTAAGTTATTATATCACAAAAAAAATTATTGGAATTAGAGATGTTCATCACTTGAGTCAATTTAGATTGAGGAAGGAGGAATGGTGGATCAATTTGCCAACCAACATGTGTCTTATCGAGTTAGAAATCGCACAATCAAACATACTAATAGAAAAGGATTAGCTTATCAAATGATTTTTTTTTTTTTTTGACTTAGAGTTTGCAACCATCAATTTCAAGACTTCAAAAGACCTCAACAAATAATTTGGCAATCACTCACAACTCACAACACAATGGCATGATGAAGCAACAAAATGAGAAAAACTCAAAGAAATACTTTAATGACAATTCACGTCTATAATTTAGCTTGATGGCGATAGCTAGGTAAAAAATAATAGATTTTTTGGGAACAAGTCTAAATTTATAGATGGTCATGAAATTCATGGTATATTCAACCATATTTTTATTAAATAGATTTTTGATACTAGCCATGGCCTTTCAAGTCAAATTGGGCCAATCAACATGGTTCATGTTTTTGTTCCATCTTGTCTTTTAACAGTCCGTTAAATAATTTGTTGTTCTTAGTGTCCAAGTTTATTAGGTGTGCAATATTTTGTTTGTTTGTTTTTTTTTTTATGGTAATATTTTGTTATTTTAAAACTTAACAATATAGTATACCTTAATTACTCTTGACATACTAGTAGTCATGGTTTTGAAACCCAGATTGGACCATACGGTCCGACCGGGTTAACCGGAAATCGCTCCTTGAAATCGGAAAACACAGGTTTTCCAGTTTCTTCCTCAAAAAATTTCTTCGTGAAGAGCAGAAAATTTCTTCGTGAAGAGTAGTTTCAGGTTGGCCTGATATGTTCTTTAGGAAGAATGAGTGAGACGGGGATAGAAAGAGGGAAAGTGAGTAAAGGATGAAGCTGTGAAAGAGAGACTTACCTTCAAATCTGTTATAATTTGCTTGAGAACTAAGGAAGACCGAAGATGAGAGATTGAGAAGTAAAGGAGAGAAAGACACAAATTTCAAATATGAGAAGTAGGTGCTGGAAAGAAAAGTAAAAGTGTGGATTCATATCCCATGCAATACCTCAATTCTTAGCCATAGATTTAATCTAATGGCTTAAGCCTTTGACACCTCACCAATCCATGTTAGCAATCCGTGTGCTCAGCTCTTTGCCAATTCAATTTGCTCTCTCCTCACTGCTTCTTGCCTAAGCTTCTCATCATATCCAAAAAAATTCAAAATATTTCTCTCTTCCACCAAACCTTTGTCTATGGCTGAATCTCCATGGCTATAGCAAGCAGCCACCAAGTCCCTCACCACCACCGGTGATGCTTGCCTCTATGGCATTCTCCTCGTCTCACTCTCTCTCTCTCATCTGGGTTTCTCTGTTTTCTCCTTCTCTCAAGCCCAGCCGTGGCCGAGCTTCTGCTTCCACTCACACCTATTGCCGTTGGCAGTGCCTCTCATCGGTGTCACAACCACTGGTGGCCGCGGGTCCAGCTCTCTTATTCTTTATTTTCTTTCTCTTTTGTTTTTTTTTTCAATTTTTATTTGCCTTTTAGACAAGACCGAAACCCCTTTGACACTCATTTTGTTTCAGTTTTTTATTAGTTTGATGAATAACATTTTGTTTCAGTTTTGATTAGTTTGATGAATGGGTTTTTTGTTTGGATATCTGGAATTAGCAAAAACTGTTATTATTGGCATTTTTAAAGCTGGCTTTTAGGTGGACATTGAAGATGTTTGTTGAAATGCTTCATAGAGTTTAGTTTATCTCTTTGTTTTCTACATTTTTTTTTTTTTTGGATTTTTATGCTAAAACTGTGATGCTATGTGTATGGAATTGATTTTTTTTTATTAGCTTGATTAATGGGTTTTCTTGTTGAGTGTAAAGCTTGATGGTTTTGCTTGAGTTTGAAAATTGGGGCTTTGCAATATGGCCGAATCTGTTGTGATTGAATGAAAATAGGTTTCCTTGTAATTGTTGTGTGTATGGATCTATTGGCTTTGGCATTTTGGAAATGCTGATGCTAAATCTATGATTTTTTCTTCTGATCCTAATTTCATTGTGTAAGAGTATCCATTTCTTATTCCTTAGTTTCTTTCACTGAAACAGAACTATGCTCTAATGAGTTTGTGTTAAAGAATATTTTTTGTTTTAGTCCAAACTGTAACCAAGTTTGCTGTGTAATGGAGCACTATGAACAAAATTTCAAACCATGGTTGCAAGAGAATTATCTCTCTGATCAACAAGGCAAAAATCTGAATCCAGAATTACTTTAAATTCTTAGGTAATATATATTTGATTTCTTTTGTCTTCATCAAAACCAATTTTTAGATTGTCACTCTTTTCTTGGCTATGTGATAGGGATGTTTTAAGGGGCATTGACTATCTCCATCGTGTGAAAAAGAGATGTCATGGCAAGTTAAGTGAGACAAATATTGTGATCGTGAATGGTCGGGCCAAGATTACAGGAATGGTAAATGATATTTCAAAGACTTATCTAGATGATTATTTAGATTAAAAGCACTTGGCGACCATTGTTCGATGATCCTTCGAAACCAAGCAACATGACATTCCAACAGAACTTAAGTTGTTTCTTACCTACATCTCAAAGACAAAACCCAGCCAGTAAGCAAGTAAACTTTACACACACACACACATTAATATTTATTGTAAAATATCTCACTTAAACTTCTTTTTATTCTTGTCCAGGTTGCTCAATATTGAAAATCATCCAATTTTTCTATCCCCTTTACAAAGATTGAGCTACAGGGTGATTGCTCATACTTGTATTTTGGAAAGTCGAAAAGTTCCTTTGCGTTGGCACTAAATGAAAAGCTTGGTAAATGTGAATGGAAGCTGTCAGAACTACTAGTACATTTGTTATGGTGCTTAATCATTATACTTACCTGGGAAATTTGTCAGAAAAACATAGGAAAATCGTTGAATATAAAGAGTCTGCCTATGTTACTACTGTGGTTTGAGTTGTGAAATGCACTGAAGATATTTGAGAAAATATATGTTAGAAATTTGAAGTGATTTTAATCTAATTTATTTGTATGTTGTGTAGTCTTGTGGGAGATTCATCATATTGAGAAATGCAAGTGACTCATTAAATTGGCTAATTCATTCAGGAGATTCATCTTGTGTAATGAAAAAAAAAAAATTTGAAGTTTCGAACGGACTTGTCTCAGCCATGGCATCATTATTTTTGCCTTCCATTGTTGCCATTATATAATTGAGTTGTTGAGCAAGTTGTAACTTCATGTAGTGGCTGTTTTATTGTGTTGATGAATAAATGTAATGTAAACAAATTTGTTTTGCAAAAACCACATTGTGATAGAGTTCTATTATTAGCTTTTTAGGTCTTAATGCATTCCAATTTCTTATCTAGTCTAAATAGAGTCATTCTTGCTGGGAAGACCTAAAGTTCTTTGTGTTTGAATATGCTTGGAACAAAGTACTAAAAATTGAGGATGACTTAAAAACACAAATTATATAAATTATATACAGCCTTATTCTTGCTCTTCACCAAAAAGCCAATCTATATGATGGAATTTCTTGGAAATACTATTGGTAATCTAATTCTGTAAGATTAAAACAACTTAATGCTCAACATGTTCTCTTGAAAACAGGAATTACACAACAAGAGTCCACAAGGATGCTTAGCATATTTTAAAATCATTGAATCCAAGATGGAAGTAAGCTATAAAAAAGAAGAAGCTTGATCCAAAAAATAAACTAAATTGAATTAAATTATATTCTTCAATTACAAGGCCATAATAACACAATACATAGACAATTTTTTTCCACCATCATATTACCCAATTCCCACATAATAACCAAAAAAAGAGTCTTGCATGCTTCAAGATCTAATGCTTCAAAAATCTTAAGCATTTTGACCTTGCTCAATTGTAACCACCTTGCCAGCCCATTCCCTCCAACTAACTAGCTATATCAAGTAACTCTAATGCCACACAAGGCTGATGTAAACATATAACCAATACAAGTACTACAAGTATATCTATACTATAATACAAGTATACAATGCCAGTTAATCAAATACAACATTATCAAAAGCACAGACACATTATACACTCAGGCTGCACTGGCACATGCACACCTCATCAGCTGCACATGCATGCCCCATCAGCAGCAGACGCACCCCACATCAGCAGCCCGCACACACCCTGTAGCACCTCACCATGCAGCAACACACACATGCCTCATCAGCACCACACACACTCCCCATCATCACCCCACACACACATACATCTACACACTCCTAATAGTCAAACATAAAATATAAAACACTTTCTTAATGATAACATTTAACATCAGTGAAGGTTAAGAAACATATCATTAATTGTTTTCAACCAATCATTGACAAGTTTCTACCAAACAAATAATAACAATAAGCATAAGAAAAAGTAGAATATCTCCCAATTTGGAGCATCTTAAAAATCAAATTATTATTGGAAATCCATCAACAACAAATAGAATGCATCTTGAAGTTAAGCACTAGCAGCTAAGGATTCTTTGAAATTGTATTTTAATACAAAACAAGAAAAAGGAAAGAAAGAGAGTTAAAACCATTGCACTATTCATAAGCTCAAGCATGCAACCTCAGGTGGAAAAAAAATATTCTTCAACACAAACTCATTAAAGCATAGTTCTGTTTCGGTGAAAGAAACTAAAGAATAAGAAATGGATAATCTTAGGCAAAGAAATCAGGATTAGAAGAAAAAATCATAGATTTAGTACCAACATTTCCAAAATGCCAAAGCCAATAGACCCATACACACAACAATTACAAGAAAACCCATATTCATTCAATCATAGTTTCACAAAAGATTCGGCCATATTGCAAAGCCCCAATTTTCAAACTCAAGCAAAACCACCAAGCTTTACACTCAACAAGAAAACCCATTAATCAAGCTAATAAAAAAAAAAATCCAATTTCCACACACATAGCATCACCATTTTAGCTTTTTTTTTTTTATATAAAAAAAAGGCAAAATACAGAGAGATAAACTAAAAATCTATGAAGCATTTCAACAAACATCTTCAATGCCCACCTAAAACCAGATTTAAAAATGCCAATAATAACAATTATTGCTAATTTTAGAAATCCAAACAAGAAAACCCATTCATTAAGCTAATCAAAACTGAAACAAAATGTTATTCATCAAATAATAAAAAAATTAAACAAAATGAGTGTCAAAGGGGTTTCGCCATTAGTTTATGGTGGATACTTACAATAAACCCTGGTATCAAAAAGTAACAATTTTCAACTCAAATTATGTTTTGCCTAAATATTCCAATGGATAGGGAATTTTAGCCAAAAAAAATGGTGATTTTCTTTTGGGTATAAGAAATAACTAATACATATCTGGGCAAGATTAGAAAGTCAGCTCATTAAGGAAAAGAATAAAGAGTATGCCATTCAAAGAAGAAGAAGAAAACAAAAACTAGTATTTGAGTTGATGAACTCACCGAGTGGAAAGGGCAAGTCCTAGATCGAGATTGAAGTGTGCATGGTGGAAAGAAGCAAAGGAGTTTGAGGTTGTTCTTCTGACTTTTGTCTTTCTGTGTTCTATTCTTGTCTTGCTCGATCTTCTTCTATGTTGGGTATGGACCCGCGGTGACTATCCCAAAGGGGATTTTGGGGAGCAGCTACGCAGGAGAGAGAGAGACAAAGAGAGGAAAAAAATTTTGAGTTTATGTTTTTTTTTTTTTTTTTTTGGTAAAAGGGAAAATTCATTAAAAGCTAAACAGCAAACAAAGGCTCTAGGTAGAGCCTGGTAACATATAGACCATTGGCATCAGCCTCTAATAAACTTGATAAATCCACAAGAGGACTAGGAAATACAACAAAATCACTCTCAAGCATAGTACCTAATCTAGCCAGGAAGTCTACGCACTTATTAGCCTCCCTGTACACATGTCTGCATACCTTTTGAGGAATCCGGGTAGCCATGTGTCTGCAATCATCCATGATAGCGGATACAATAGTATTAGAGTAATTATGGGAGTTAAAGGCATCCACAATGGCCTTAGCATCTAACTCAATTGTAACAGAATGAATATGAAGTTGTAAACAGCTGCAAACCATCACGGAGAGTCCATAATTCCGCCATGAAACAATTTGTGCCTCCAATCCTCCTTGCAAAACCCGTTACCCAATCACCTTTTTCATCTCTAATGAGCCCACCTCCACCCGCTGATCTAGAGTTACTTGCTACCGAGCCATCCGTATTCAAGGTGTGCCAGCCAGCTCTCGGCTTCTCCCATCTGATGCTCCTTGGAATAGTCTGCTTAATAACTAGCGAATTGCTTGCACAGAAAAAAAATACTCTGAAGCATGCTCCACAATTTCTTTGCCTAAGCTGGGATTTGGATTTTTGTTTCTAAAGGTACAAAAGTTTCTATCTTTCCAAATCAGCCACATACCAAAGAGAAACGCATGATTCCAAGGCAAAGGACCAGACTTATGATGGAGCGTTGATATAGCATTAGTGTTTAGCCAATCCTGCAGGCTCAAGTGAAGAAATTAGAATTGTCTACCTGCTTGCCTAGATGGAGCCACACAGCTTTACTTAAAGGACAGTCATGCAACATGTGGAGAATGGATTCTTCTTCACGATGACATTTAGAGTAGCCGGCCTCCACTTGCATCCCTCTAACCAATAAACATTGGTTGACTCCAAGACTATGATGCATACATTTCCAGACAAAGATTTGAATCCTAGGCAGTGTCTTCAACTTCCAAATCCACTTTTCATTGAAAGGAACATCCCGTATGCCTTCCGTTGCAATCGTGTATGCACTCTTGAGAACAAAATCCCCCTTATTCGAGTACTTCCAAGCCAATCTGTCCTCTAATTAGGCAATAAGCGGAACTGGAATGGCCTTAATGTCTCTAAAAATCTCATCTGGAAAGGTCATTTGGACTAAGGACCAATCCCATCTACCATTATAATCCACCACATCCTTAATCTTCAAATTGGAGGCCTCTCTAGTCAATGGACCCTGGATGATATTCCTTAAAGGACCAAAATTAGACCAATTATCTTTCCAAAAATCCAGATTACTCTCAAAACCCGGAAGCCATTTAATTCCTTTTTTAAAGATTTCTTCTCCCTGCAAAACTCCTTTCCAAATTCTAGAACTAGGGAGCTTACTTGCATTCCTTGCATTTAACCTTTGAGGGTTGCAATACTTCATTCTTTGAGTTTATGTTTTATGAAAGTGAAACAGTGGGCGAGTTGAAACTAAAACAGTGGGCGGGGGCTGTGAAACTTTTTAAAGGCAAAATAATATTTTTGTTATTTTGTTAAACCTATGGCTGAGAACTGAGGTATTGCACCCGGTGGGTATTGTACGGGATACGAATCCGTAAAACTGTAGAAGAAGTTATTAGATTGCTTGGAAAATGTGATTGTGGGAATGAGTTATCATTTTTATTATTATTTAAAATTATTTTTAAACTTAAAAGTTAAAATGGCAAGCCCAGATTCAACAAGTTCAACCGGGGTTAGCTGAACATTTAAACCGGAGTTAGCTGTAAATGTTTTTCTTTGGATCTATTTTATTGCCATATAATATAAATATTCCTTTTTTTTTATACTATTTCTCTCTATCTCTCTTCCTCTTCCTCTGTTTCTCCCTCTTCCTTAAAGCAACCAACAACCACAACAATAACTCCACCACCATGCCACCACCACGCCAGAAACCACGCAACCACACAACAACCCATTAAAAAAACTACCAAATAGACAATGCAATACACTGCTACCACCATGCCAGAACCATGCCACCGCCACTACCACACCACCGCCACCATACCGCAAACCCACATCAGCCACCATCACCATCAATCACCCATCCCCACCACCACGACAGCCCTTCACCACCACCATGAACCTGACTCATAACACAACAGCAAACACAATGAAACCCACCCCCCACAACCAACACGACAACCCCCACATCCACCAACATCAATCACCTAGCCCCACGACAACCCCCCAACCACACCTACACCCACACCCATCAAACCCACGACCAAATTGGATTATATAAACTCACACCAAGCTAATCTCACCGCCGCAACAACCACGCCGCCCACCCTACCACGGCAACACACCCACCACCCAATAAACCACCACAGCAACAACCCACCCCTCCACCACTAAAACCCACCTCACTTTGGTACCCAGCCAAAACTGAAACCCATTTAAAAAACTGATATTCACCCAAAATTGAAACCCAGCCAATTTGATGGGGTTGTCTCCATGCTAATTTGAGAGAGAGAGAGAGAGAGAGAGAGGAAGGAAGTGCTTTAGAGAGCATAATGATTTGAAGAGAAGGAAGAGAGAGAAAGATAAATGAAATAATGAGGAGACAGAGAGAGAGGGTAGAGAGAAGCAAAATTAGAAAATAAACATTATTTTATTATTACTTTAAATGTCCAGTTAACCCCGGTTGAACTTATTGAGTTAAGTGAGTTGGATTTTAATTGATGTGGCATGCTTTAGACCTTAGATTTATTTCAAACAAATCCTGTCCTTAAAATGGACACTCTCCATTTCTATTGAAATGGAAAGGATCTGGATCCAGATTTGGCTGGGTGACCTGCTCAGTGAGATAAATCTCATGAGTTGACAATTTAAAAAAAAAAAACAAAATAGACATTTTTTTTATATAATATTAATATCTTATTTAGTTCAAACTATTATATATAAAAAAAAAGTAAATAAGACATGCCTATCAAGTATTTTAATACTATTTTGTATTTCTCATTATAACCTATACTTGAATTGTTAATTATAATTGTAATGTATTGTTTTATGCTTAACCATTTATTATTTTTTTCTTATTTAAAAGTTGTGATAATGTATTTGAAAATTATTTAATTTTTCATGTTTTTTAAATTAATATTACTCATTTTTTTTAAATTTATCTATTATTTTTATTTTATATAATTGTTAAATGATTTATGACGTTATCACGATTCGACCTCGGTTGAACTTCAGTATGACCTTAAAAATCTTGAACATCTCTCTTTTTCGGTTTTATGAATGGTTCGGGTTTCAAAACCATGCTAGTAGTGTCTCCTACTACCCAATTATGTAGGATAATTTTTGGCCAACCCTAGAAGTAGGGTTGTCCACAGAAAATCGATACTCGACCCACCTGTAAAACCGCCTGATCTGGCCTGAGAATCGGCTAACCCGATGCCGGTAATGGTCAGCGGCAGGTCTTCACCTCCAGAACCCGTAAACGATGAGTCGGTTGGCAGGTTATCTCCCTAAAAATCTGAAAAACCCGAACCGACGTGCAAAAACCGAATCGACGTGTAAAAACCCATAATTCGACAAAAATTCTAGATACCAGCAAGCAAAACCTAGATTCCAGCGAGCAAAACCCAGATTCCGGTAATAAATTTCCAGATCTCGGCAAAAAAATCCAGATTCAGGCGATATTTCATGTAGATCTTATGAAATTTTGACCGAATCTAGCAAAATCTCATCGAATCTAGTGAGATTACTGCCAGATCTGGCGAAATCTCATAGATTCCAGTGAGATTTTCAACGGATCTGGGTTTTTCTCGCCATTTTCTCAGAGCTATGACGCCGACTAATCCATTCGCCACCCGTTGAAATCCAAGCCAGACCGATCCGTTTACTCCGGCGGTCAGTGGCGGGTGAGATTTTTCAAGACCCAATTCCATCGGGTTGGTTCCGGGTTGGAAACAAACTTGATCCGGACCGACCCGTGGACAGCCCTACCTAAAAGGCAATAATTATAAAAGAATAGTTACATAGAATTTATATGGTAATAAAACATCATTTTTTTTTCTACTGTAACTCAAAAAATTAGAAAATAACTCAATTCAAACGTACAATATTTTAGCAATAGTGGAAGTTTTTGAAAATGGTTTATAGGTGTGATGAAAATATTTTTTTTTATGAGAGTAAATGAGCTAATTTTCTATACATTGATGGCTTAGAATTTTCGTAGTTGAAGACTTATTTTTCACCATTCTATTTTTATTTTTAGCAGTCCTAGCCTATGGAAAATTATTGTATAGTCCGTGTAAGGTCATAATTTGCGCCCAAACCCAACAGTGTGAAGGGGACGGGCTCAAAAAGCTCAATACAATGAAATTTGTAGAGAGTGAGTCAAAGAACTAGACTTTAATGCATGGATAGCAATTAAAATGGGTTTTCATGACAATCAAACAGAAATGAACCAGGTTTGTACAAGAGAATTTTTCCTCAGCACAATTCGAGGAGCTCTGTTTTAGTAAATATTGGATGAAAATGGTTATGGGAGTTGCTGAGATTGTTACAGTGTTTTCTCTGTTTCTTCTCGCCCTTCTCTGGGGTCTCTACCCTTATTTATACTACATCTCTTCCTTCATCTTTACCCTGCATGTGGACAGTTGATAGTTTATGTTGATATTTGTCCCATTAGCCACATCTAGAAGTCTTATGGGGTGGTTGTAAAGCTGCAAAATATTGTTTAGAGGTCACTTTCTCATTAATGCGGCCAGAGAGTAAGTTACAGAGTATTTAATATGATGGTAGCAGTTTTCCCCTAGATATTTTTGGGGTCCCATCTTTCTTGTACGTTTATGACACATGTCCCTATCGCTAGAGTTTCTTAGAAGGTTACTTTGATAATTAGGATCTACACCACGATCTGCGTTAGCTTATCCGAGGAGATCTTCCTCCTCAGACTCAAACTACTCACCTCTCAGCCAAAGCCCCACGCTCTTGGGCAAACCCAAACCCAATTGTATGATTTGGGTCCATGACCCCACAGTCTGAGACTTAAAATAACAGCCATAGTCTATGGAAATTATTTTATAGTCCTGAATTATACTCCTTTATGCACACTATTTTGTTGATGATAAATAAAAAAATTTATGTTAATAGTAAACATATAGATTAGAAGTAATAAAAACTTGCTAACTAATTTTAACTAATTTTGTTGTAAAATTGTTCGGTACATTTAAAAAAAAAAAAATATAAGCCTATTTTAATTACCTTTTTTGTCTTTACTGTCATTGCAAAAAATTTGAGAAAACCGTACACTACACCATTTTTGTGTGAACTGACCAGAGAATATCCTAGAGTGACATGTGGTCTGTCACCACTACCCTGCTAATATTTGTCTTTCACGTCCTATAAAAATATCACCACTAGCTCTAGTAGAGCTACACAGCCTACACTGCACTACTAACAGACCTTCATACTTACACACGTTTCATGTTTTATGTTTGTGTTCCATCTTATCCTTTATTAGGTGTGCAATATTTTTTTATTATTAAACTTAACAATATTGTATACCTTTCACCAATAAACTCCTAGTACCCAATTGTGGAGGATGATTTTGAGCCAACCCTAAAAGTCAGTAATTATAAAAAAAATTAAAAATAGTTACATAGAATTTATATTGTATTAAAACTTTTTTTTTTCTAGAGTAACTCAACAAATTAGAAAATAAGTCAATTCAAACGTACAATAATTTAGCAATTGTGGAAGCTTTTGAGAATGGTTTATAAGTATGATGAAAATAGACTTTTTTTTTTTTTTTTTTTAATGAGAGAAAATGGGCTAATTTTCTATACATTTGATGCCTTGGAAGTTGGAATTGTCATAGTTGAAGACTTTATTTTTCACCATTCTATATTGTTTTTTGCATTCTTTGAACTTATTATTTTACATTTTACATTTCCATGAAAGATAATTGATGTTTTTAGGTAATGTCTTGATATGTCTGAATTCTCTAAAAAAAACTTTTCTTTGTATGTGTCTTAGGAGCCACTAGGTTTGCCACATCCTTGAAAGATAATAGCATAAAAACTATTTACTCGGAATTCATGAGTCAGCTTGTTTTGCACCTACGCATTGATATTTGTTTCTATCACCATTGTACAAGGAATCTGAGGTTAGGGATGGAACCAGGGGATAAAAAAGGGCAAGGGAAGTTTAGAAAATTGTGCAAATATGAAATATGTGGTTACATGCTTACTGTTTTTTGTTGAGATCTATTATCCTTTCTCTTTAATGTGGCCAGATCCTCTTAATGTGAGTTCATATAATGTATCAATTGCTCATATCTGTATGAAATGCTCAAAGTCACAACCATAGGAATGGATTTGGGAATGCTTTATGGTGGCTACATCTTTGTTTTAGTGTCAACCAAGGTTCTTTTTCGTTTTTCTAAATATGTTTTTGGTTTAGTCATTGTGTGAGGACTATGCTGTGAAATTTCATAAATTTTTACTATTCTGAAAAAAAAAAATGAAACAAAACAAACTAAAAGTAAACCAAAATTACACTGAGAGAGAGAGGAGGAGAGAGAGAGAGAGAGAGAGAGAGAGAGAGATTGCGTAATGTCCACTCTCCCTTCCTAAGCTTTTTTTTAACCTAAAAAATATGTTAGGTTGTTAAATTAATAGAAATATTAAATTATATTATTGAGACTTGAAAGAGAGAGAGAGAGAGAGAGAGGAGGGAGGAGAGAGAGAGAGAGAGAGATATTGCGTAATGTCCACTCTCCCTTCCTAAGCTTTTTTTTAACCTAAAAAAAATATGTTAGGTTGTTAAATTAATAGAAATATTAATTATATATTGAGACTTGAAAGAGAGAGAGAGAGAGAGAGAGAGAGAGAGAGAGAGAGAGAGAGATATTGGCGTAATGTCCACTCTCCCTTCCTAAGCTTTTTTTTAACCTAAAAAAAATATGTTAGGTTGTTAAATTAATAGAAATATTAAATTATATTATTGAGACTTGAAAGAGTTGAAATTGATTAAATAATTATTATTTTTCAGTTATGAATAGGGGTGGTCATTCATGTTCACGAGTCGAGTTCGTGTCTTGTCAAGCCATGAGTATTTAGCTATATGGGTTAACCTAAATTCGGCCTGTTTAGTAAACGTGTCAAGAATCATCAACCCTATATGTGTGTTTTATCAATGAGAGAGAGAGAGAAAGAGAGAATAATGGAAAGCAATAAAAACCGAATTTGCCGGGAGTGTGTGTTTATATGTGTGAGAGATTTTGGTGGGTTTGATTATTATTATTTGTACATGAAGATTTTTTTTATACTTTTTTTTATACAACTTTGAGATTATATTAAGACCAAAATATATCATGTATTGCACTCCCACTACTAGTACTACTATTACAGTATTACCAAAGAAGCTATAATTGTTTTGACCATATTGCTAGGACAAAAAGATAACCTATGCCTGATTTGGCTTTTTCAAGTGTTTTGGGACAAATTTGTTTTTTAGTAATTCAATGTTTGAAAGAGAAGATATTGTTCATTAAAAAAAGAGAGAGAAGATTTTTTTTTTAGTAAACAATAATACTTATTAAAACACACCAAAATGGTAATACTAGTATTTTAAATCAGGTTTATAATATATTATATAACCAGAGTACAAGGTCTAATCTTTGTAGTTATAAACTGAGTTATAAACAAGAGAGAAAATATTTGAATTATGTACTAGATGAGCTAAACGATGTATTGGGACACCTTTCTTGTAAGTGTTATTTGCTATATAAGGTGTGCATGGGTCGGGTTAAAGGGTTTTTTTGACCTAACCCACCATGGTGGGTCAAAAAAAATTAAACCCAACCCAACTCAACCCAACCCATCATATAAGTCCAACCCAACCCACATGAGTCGGGTTGAACCCATGGGTTGACAAAATTATTATTATTATTATTATTATTAGATTAAATTGAGTAGAAAATAATATAAATATAAATATATTTAAAAAACTCAAAGATTAATATCAATATAATTCTTTAAAGGCAAATAACACTAAAAACTAAATAACAATAGTAATTTACTAAGAATTGTGTAAACTAATTGGCTTTTATATAGGATAGGAAGAGCTATTATATTTTTAAAATTTATTAATTATATAATATATTTTAAATATATATATATATATATATTAAATATATAGGTGGGTCGGGTCAAGTTTGGTAGGTTTGGAATTTTATGACCCAAACCCAACCCGATCCGCTATCAAAAAAAATTTTGTAACCCAACCCAACCTACCAAGCCCTAAAAACTTACCCAACCCGATGGGTTGGGTCAGGTCGAGTCGGTTTTGGTGGGTTGGTTGCACACCCTGCTATATATGATAAACTTTTCATTCAATTTTGTATTAAGTTTTTCGCCATTCATGTGTAGTTACCACTAACTTCATGGCTCATTATCTTTTACATAAATTAAAAGAGTCTTAAGTTTATTTTATTACCCAAAAAAAACTAGATAATTGGGAATTAGAGATTTTCATCACTTCACCCAATTTAGATTGAGGAAGGAGGATCAATCCACAACCAAAAATACTAATAAAAAAGAATTAGCTTATCAACTGATTTTTTTTTTTTTTTTTTTTTGACTTAGAGTTTGCAACCATCAAAATCGTGACTTCAAAATACCTAAACAAATAATCTGGCAATCACTCACAACTCACAAGTCACAACAAAATGGCATGTGATGAAGCAACAAAATGAGAAAAACCCAAACAAGTACTTTAGTGACAGTTCACAACAATGATTTGGCTCTATGGTGATAGCTAGGTAAAAAATAATAGATTTGTTGGCGACAAATCTAAATTTATAGATGGTCGTGGGATTCAACAGGGTACATTCAGCCCAATTTTCATTAAATAGGTTTTTGAAAATAGCCATGGCCTTTCAAGTCAAATTGGGCCAATCAACATGTTTCATGTTTTTTTTCCATCTTGCCTTTTAACAGTCCGTTAAATAAATTTATTCATTTATTTATTATATTTTTTAGTGTCCAAGTTTATTAGGTGTACAGTATTTTGTTATTATTAAACTTAACAATATTGTATACCTTAATTGCTCTTGACATGCTAGTAGTGCCGATATTCTTTTACCTCAGTAATTTTTCCCTAGTACAAAGGAGATGAATTGCCTATATAAGTTAATCACCAATAAACTCCTACTACCCAGTCGTGTAGGATGATTTTGAGCCAACCATAGAAGTAAATAATTATAAAGGAATTGTTACATTGAATTTATATGGTATTTGATAAGGGAATAATCCAGCCTATCTCCAAGTCGTCCATACAGGTCGTCCATGACCTACCTACCATTGAGAATACCCTCGGGAGCTTGCCTACTAATACCTCGTCCTGGGAAGAGGAGATCTGGACGAGGTGAACAACACCAGTGATACACTCGTCCAGAACGCTATCCTCGTCCTGAGGATGTTCACCTGTTAGACAAGATAGCCCTACGCGTGTAACAAAGCACACCCAACTGAGATACTCCAGGACGGGGGTGTTACACTTAGGAAAATCTCCGAATAAGGTATGACAGCCCCTTATCCCACGGGTAACCGCCAGGTATCCGTTGCGAAACAAAAGCATAACTTCCAAACGGTTATGCCAGATACGTTTGAGTTCTTTCTCTCCTTGAAGTCAGGAGAAATTCGAATTTTGGCAACCGCCAATGAGTACGCTATATAAAGGCAGTTTCAGACAAACCCAAGGTATGTGTGAATTTTTACTCCAGAAAAGTGGGAACTCATAATATGGAGAGAAAAACTAACTTTACCATCGAGGGGTTTCGGCCGGCAACCCCGTTCACCTTTGATTTGCTTTTCTTTCTTTTTGTTCAGGCTGCCGAAAGAACCAGTGGTCTTCTCAAGTCCGAAGCATCCAGCCTACTGATTTTCTTTGCATCATCAGTTGGCGCCGTCTGTGGGAAACATTTGAGTCAATCAAGTTACTCTATCTCAGACAAAAGGCTGAATGGTTCGAACAAGATCAAGGGCCACCAGCCCAGGCCACCAGGAGAGTAGGGATGCTTCCAGTAATCCCCTTCGCGATCGCAGATCAGCGCCTGTGGTGCAGCCGCCGTCTGTTCAACAATACAATCCATGGCTGCAGCTATGGCAGAACTGACACGTCAAAACCAGGAGTTGAATAGAGAAATCAACCTTAGGAACAGCGTCAAGGGCGAACAGAGGGAAGGGCCCCAAGTCAGGAAGAAGGAGGGGAAAATGTGGAGTCCGAAGACCGAACAAGGGGTACCACTCAAGAAGGGTACCGCACTTGGAAAGGGAAATGGACCAGATGAGGAAAGCCATGGAGGAAATGAGGAAAACATGAAGCGAACAAACCCAGTAGATGATATGGTCCACCGAACAGACTCCCCTTTCACAGCTTCCGTCAACAGTCATCCTCTACCCCCGAAATTCAAAATGCCCTCTCTGGACTCATACGATGGAAATCGCGACCCTTGCGATCACATTGCAACTTTCAAGACGACCAGCACCTGCAGGGGGTTCCAGACGAAATCATGTGCAGAGCTTTTCCCACCACGCTCAAGGGGCCAGCGCGAGTGTGGTTCAGTAGATCCCCCCAAACTCAGTGGGGTCATTTGAAGAACTGAGTAAGCTGTTTGTCAACAACTTTATTGGAGGACAGCGTCACAAACGTTCCTCCTCCAGCCTGCTGACTATAGAGCAGGGGGACAATGAGAGTTTGCGGTCCTTCATCACTCGGTTTAACAGAGAAGCCTTAACGGTGGATGAGATGGATGACAAGTTGCTGCTGGCCGCTTTCCACAACGGGGTCAATTCGGACTTGTTCATTCATAAGCTCTACGAGCAGGAACCACAGACTATGGCCGAGCTCGTCCATTCGTCCCAGAATTTTATGAATGCTGAAGACGCCATCATAGCCAAGAAGAGAAAACGCGCAGAGCGCTCGGAATCGGGCTACCATCGCCATCCTGATCAGGGACCACGTCCAAGAAAGTTCGGGTAGACGAAAGAAAGGATAAGGATGGTAAGAAGGCCATTCCTCTGCAAGGAATCAGCAATACACGCCCCTGGCTATGCCATTGGAGCAGGTCCTTATGCAGATCAAGGATGATCCGTCCTTGAAGTGGCCGGACAAAATGAAAAGAGACCCCAACAAGCGTAATAGGAGCAAGTGCTGTCGTTTTCACCGGGACCATGGGCATGATACGGACGAGTGCTTTGACTTGAAACAGCAGATAGAAAGTCTCATCAGACAGGGGAAGTTGAGGAACTTCCTTGGACGAGACCAGAGAGATGAGAAAATGAAGGCCAAGGTCGAAGAATCGTCGCGCCCCCCACTGGGAGAAATCAGGGTAATTATAGGGGGAAGCTCTACAGCACAGTCGTCCAAGTCAAGGAAGACATACCTCAGGGTGGTGCAGAACATCCAACAGTCTGGACGACCTACCCAGACGAGGGAGGTAGACCAACAGGCTGTCACTTTCACGGATGAAGAGGCAGGACGAATTCATCACCCACATGACGACGCGATAGTCATCACTCTTCTCATCTCTGACTATACAACCAGAAGGGTTCTGATAGACAATGGTAGCTCTGCAGACATTCTCTACTACCCCGCATTCCAACAAATGAAGCTAGGACGAGATCGGCTTCGATCAGTGAACTCGCCGTTGGTAGGATTCGGAGGAATGAAGGTGCAGCCTGTGGGCACCATCGCATTGCCAGTGGTCGTTGGGACATATCCGCAGCAGGTAACCAAGGAGGTGAATTTCCTTGTTGTTGATTGCGCGTCGTCATATAATGCGATTATTGGTAGGCCAACTTTAAACAGCTGGAAGGCGGTAACCTCTACCTACCACCTGTCCATCAAATTCCCGACTGAACATGGAGTAGGCCAGGTACAGGGAGACCAGCTGGCTGCCAGAGAATGTTACTTAGCCATGCTGGGAATGGACGAGCATATGCAGACGATGAGTATAGACGGAAGAAGGGTCGCGGCTGAGCCCACTGAAGCATTAGAGGACGTCCCTTTGGACGATGAGCAGCCCGAGAAGTACCCGAGTTGGGGCAAACATGGAAGAGGGGGCAAAGCGCGTTTTAATTCGATTTTTGAAGAGAAACCTTGATGTCTTTGCATGGAGCCATGAGGATATGCCTGGCATTGATCCGAGTGTCATTACCCATAGCCTGAGCGTGTGCCCCTATTCGAAGCCAGTACGCCAGAAGAGAAGAGTTTTTGCTCCCGAGCGAGACAATGCCATCAAGGAAGAGGTGCAGAAGTTGGTCGCCGCGAAGTTCATCCGAGAAGTTCATTACCCAGATTGGTTGGCGAACGTAGTCATGGTCAAGAAGGCCAGTGGCAAGTGGCGGATGTGCGTGGACTTCACTGACCTGAACAAAGCTTGCCCCAAAGATAGCTACCCATTGCCGCGCATTGACTAGTTAGTGGACTCAACGGCAGGTCACAGGATACTTAGCTTCATGGACGCTTTCTCGGGGTATAACCAGATTCAGATGAATGAAGCAGATCAGGAGAAGACCTCATTCGTCACGAGCCAAGGTTTGTATTGCTACAAGGTTATGCCTTTTGGTTTGAAGAACGCAGGGGCAACCTACCAAAGACTGGTTAACCATATGTTCCGTCCTCAAATCGGGCGAAATGTGGAGGTTTACGTGGACGACATGCTGGTGAAGAGCCAGGACGAGGATAAACATCTTGACGACCTTCAAGAGACTTTTGATACGTTGCGACGGTACCACATGAAGTTGAATCCGAGCAAGTGTGCTTTTGGAGTTTCGTCGGGTAAGTTCTTGGGGTTTATGGTCTCGCACAGGGGAATTGAGGCGAATCCGGATGAAATCCAGGCGATACTGAACATGGAGCCGCCGAGAAATATCAAGGAAGTCCAGTCCCTCACAGGACGAGTCGCCGCCCTCAACAGGTTTGTATCGAAAGCTACTGACAAATGTTTACCCTTCTTTAAAATCCTTAGGAAGGCTTTTGAATGGACGGATGAGTGTCAAAAGGCTTTCCAAGACTTGAAGACATATCTAATGACGGCCCCATTATTGAGTCCGTCTGAACCTGGGGAAGAGTTGTACTTGTATTTGGCAGTGTCTCCACATGCAGTAAGCTCAGCATTGGTCAGAGAAGAGGGGAGAGTTCAGAAGCCGGTCTATTATACAAGCCATGCGATGAGAGGAGCGGAAGGACGATACCCGATGATGGAGAAATTAGCCTTCGCATTGATCACAGCTTCAAGGAAGCTGAGGCATTATTTTCAGGCACACGTCATCAACATCCTAACAGACCACCCTATAAAAAAGGCGATGAGCAGGTTGGAAGCTGCTGGGCGGCTGATCCAGTGGGCCGTTGAGCTCAGCGAGTTCGATGTCAGGTACCTCCCGAGGAACACAATAAAAGCGCAAGCTTTGGCAGATTTCATCGCAGAATTCACCCCCAGTCAGGACGACCTAAGCACGGACGAAGGAAATGAAACGTGGGTGGTAAATGTAGATGGATCGTCCACACTGCATGCAGGAGGGGTTGGAATTGTATTGAAGTCCCCTGAAGGTGACAAGCTGGAATATGCTGCCCGCCTGCAATATCCAACTACCAACAACGAGGCTGAGTACGAGGCTCTACTCAAGGGGTTAGAATTAGCCAAGTCTTAGGAGCCGAGTCGATAACAATCAGAGGAGATTCTCAGCTGGTCATGAACCAAGTAAATGGGATGTGTGACGTCAAGGAGGATCGGATGAAGAAGTACCTTGACAAAGTGAAACGCCTTGCCCGAAAATTCTCAGCCGTAAGTTTTATTCAACTTCCCAGGGAGGAAAATGCAGAAGCAGACGCCTTGGCGAAAGCCGCCTCGGCAGGGGTCATAGACGCGTTCGACGACGTCTAGTACATGCCGAGCATAGACATCCCTGACATACAGCAGATAGAGGGAGAAGAGAATTGGATGAGTCCAATAATAATTTACCTCAAGGATGGGAGGCTTCCAGAAGACAAGGACGAGGCAAGAAAGCTAAGGGTCAGGTCGGCCAAGTATGTTCTCATTAATGAAGTGTTATACAAACGAGGCTTTTCTCAACCCTATTTAAGATGTTTGGCTCCTGACGAGTCAAATTATGTTCTAAGGGAAGTTCATGAAGGATCGTGTGGAAATCATTCAGGGGCAAGGTCCCTTGTCCATAAGGTCGTCCGTGCCGGATACTATTGGCCAACAATGCAGGCAGACGTTAAAGCCTATGTCAGGGTATGTGACCAATGTCAACGTTACAGCAATGTGCCTAGACAGCCGTCGGAATACCAGACCCCAATGACGGCCCATGGCCCTTTGCACAATGGGGGCTGGATATCCTGGGTCCTTTCCCCGTAGGAATCCGACAGATGAAGTTTTTGGTGGTAGGAATAGACTACTTTACCAAGTGGGTAGAAGCCGAGCCTCTTGCAGCAATCACTCAGCAGAACGTGAAGAATTTTGTATGGAAGAATATCCTATGCAGGTTCGGAGTACCCAGGGTATTGGTATCTGACAACGGGCGTCAGTTCGACAACGCACCTTTCAGGGATTTTTGCAACCATTTTGGAGTCAAGAACCACTACTCTTCACCCTCCCATCCACAGGCAAATGGACAAGCAGAAGTGGCAAACCGATCCCTGCTGAAAATCATCAAGACTCGGCTTGAGGGGGCAAAAGGGATATGGCCAGACGAGCTGCCAGGTGTTCTATGGGCCTATAGGACGACCGCACGGACTCCGACAGGGGAGACCCCTTTTAAACTAGCCTATGGAAGCGAAGCTGTTATACCAGCAGAGGTCCATATGGCAAGTCACCGAGTGATGAAGTACCAGGAGAAAGACAACGAGGAACAACTGCGTCCTTGACCTCGATCTTATTGATGAGGTAAGAATGGATGCGGAGCAAAGAATGGCAAGGTACAAAAATCTCATGGCCAGACAGCATGACGCCATGGTAAAACCCAGGCGGTTCAATGTTGGGGACCTTGTCCTCAAAAGGATCTCCTTAGCGACTAGGAACCCAGCTCATGGAAAACTGGGACCAAATTGGGAAGGACCCTAGGGTAATCAACTGCAAAAGGCAGGGGTCCTACTACCTAGAAGCCCTGGATGGACGTAAGCTAGAACATCCCTGGAACGTGGAACATCTGCGAAGGTACTACCAGTGACGAGCAGGGACGAGAGAAGTCAGTGGCAAAATTACAGTTGTGGTGTGCATGTTTGTTTGTATCTACTTTTGCTTTTACTACTGTTATGCTGTGTTATGAATAAAAGTGCACTAGTTCTTAAACTTTTGCACTACTTAATAAGGCACTAGCTTGTGAAAGACGATGCTATGTAATCTTAATAAGGCACTAGCTTGTCAGCACGTGCCAAATTTGTGAACAATGTTCATGTAATAATATGGTGTGGATTTCTTGTGCATTTGAATTCCAGTTTCCCTGGTAATACCTACGGACGAGGAAAAAGCCTTAGTCTAAGTAAAATCTCTGGACGAAGACTAACTCGTCCAAGCTTTCCTCAGGAAACAATGAGGATAAAGCGAAAGAAAAATGCTGAGCCACGCTCGTCCAAACTATCCTTAGAAAAGAACGAGGATAAAGCGGAGGAAAGATGCTAAGGCATGCTCGTCCAAGTTTTTCTTGGAAAAGAACGAGGACGAAGCAAAAAAATGCTAAGGCATGTCCGTCCCAGATTTCCTTAGTTAAAGCCCACTCGTCTAAGAAGGAAAGTAGGCTTTAACGCCTGACAACCCAATGACGAGAATATGGTTAAGACGATTACAAACTTGTAAAAATACGAGTTATAATAGCCTAAGGGGCAAGAAAAGTAATCATCATCGTCCTAAAGTTGTCGTCCATGAGGGAAATAGTAAACAATTGCCCAACCTACAAACATTGCTTAAATGGCAAAGGAATAACACAAAATGCATAAACTCGTCCTGAAACAACAATAATAAGCGAAAGTAAACATTCATTAAGTGTTAAAGGGTGGACGACCATCGTCCAAAAACCCTTAAGAAATAAGCCTTGAAAGGCAATTGTTTATGAAATCCTTAAAAGTACTCCGGACGAGATAAATGTGTTATACATAAAAAAAAAAAAAAAAAAAGAAGCAAAACACTTGGACAAATAATGATAAAATCTTTCAACGAAGAAGGCCATCAGGCATCAGGGTCGTCTTGAGCAGGCCGGGTGGAGGCATCGTCCTCAACGTTGATATCTTCAGAGCTAGTCTGGAGAAAAGAACTGGTAGTGCCTCCTAGTTGAAGGACGATGGGGCTGAAATCAACTTCTGGAAACTTTTCCTTCGCCTCCATGCGAAAATCTTCGAAACCGGCCGCATAGTTGGCGTCCAGAAGGTCAGTAAATTGCTTCGAAGCCCTAAATTCCTCCACGGCTTCGTCCTTAGCTCCCACGAGGGAATTGCTTAGCTCGTCGATCTTCTTCTGAAAGTGGTCAAGACGAGAGTCTTTTTCCACTATGTCAGCCTTTAATTCTTCGACAAGGTTCAGCAAACCCTTGGACGCATCTTTAGCCTCAGCAGCCGTCTCAGCCCAGCCTTTGCACTCGTCTTTGACCTCCGTGATCCTCCTCTCCAGCAGCAGCCTCGTCCTGTCCAGTTCAGTAGCCTGCCTGGACGCAGCTATGAACTTAGACATGGCCTGCACGAACGAGCAAGAATCTTGTATCAAGTGAAGTAGACTAGCATAAAAACCAATGACGAGAGCCAAGTTGTATTAGTTACCTTGAAAAGATCGTGAACACCCGAGTGCTCGAAATCCTTCAGGGACATGTTATAGCATGCAGTCACGTCCTCGTCAGACACTGCCTTTTGGAACCTCTCCCAAGCCAAGTCCTCACTCTCAAGAAGATTGGGAACAAGGTCTGTGGGAGGTTGAGACGAGGCAGGAACGCCAGTCTTGGACGGAGGAGTAGGAGCAGGTTCGGACGATTCCACGTCAAAAATTTGGACGGACGGAGGTTGAGGAACAGGAACGGGAGAGACGACCCCAGCCTTGGACGACTTTCTGTGCTTGGCTCTCCGGCTGGGGAGGTTTTCAAGGTTGATAGCCTTTGACAGGCTCCTCTTATCGCCCACAGAAGGACGACCCCTAGCCTCTGTGCCTTGCTTGCCACGCTCGTCCATGACCCCTTTACCCTTGTTTTCCTTCATTGTTGCCATCCTAAAATAAACAACAATAATAAGTAAAAAAAAAAAAAAAAAAAAAAAAAAAGAAGAAGAAGAAAAGAGAGAGGAAGAAGGAAAGTGCAGGACGAGAACTCACTTCGACGAACTGTAACTTCGTGGGCTAAAGCTTCTGGAGAGGGCTCGGGGCCAAGTCCCCAAGTAGCAAGACGCTGGAGAGTGACTAAGGTGTGAAAATCCCTCTCCGGGTAAAGACGAGCCTTCTGGACACGTCCTAAATGGAACTTGCTCAGCGACGGCCTTTTAACACCTGCAACAAGGACGAAGAAATTAGCTTGGAAAGATACGTAGAAGAGACGAAGCTACAATAGTGGTGAGCATACCTTCAGGACGAAGGTTCCCTAAGTATCCTGTATAGGGGAAATGGATCCCTACCCACATCAGCAGGGCGTCCTGCCCAAAGACCGGAGACGAAGAAGAACTCCGTCTTCCAATTCCTATCCGAGGTCACCAATGACTTTATTATCCTACAGTCTTTTCTCCTGGCTGTGAACTGATAAAAGCCACGAGACTGACTAATTTCGGAGGGTTTGTAACAAAAAAGGAACTCGTCCACAGTAAGAGGACAATCCCCTTCGAAAACCTCTCTCCACAAAATTTGCATAGAGACAATTAGTCTCCATGCATTAGGGTTCAGCTGACATAAACCTACACCTAACCTAGTGAGTAACTCCCTGGCAAAAGCATTGAGGGGCAGCCTAAGGCCACCTAGAAGATAGGCTTCATAAACCCCAATGCCAAAATGAGGTTGGCAACACCACTCATTACGGACGGCTAATCTAGGATTTAGCTCGTCCGGGATTTGGTACCAGCTCCTAAGGGACGCCAATTTTCTCTCGTCCGTCTTGGCTGGAACCCCGACAGCGCAACTGTACACAGTCTCGACCTCGTCCCTTCTAGTGGACGAGGGCGCGCTAGACGTACCAGCTCCAGACCCAGATGCTACCCTCGTCCTAAATTCTTCGTTGAAAACCTCTAAGGGAACCCCAGGAACCCCAGAAACATACTCGTCTGTGTTACCACTACTACTGCTACCACTACCAGAACTACTGTAGCTAGTTGTGTTGCGGTATTCATCTATCTCCCTATCAACACTATTGCTAGACGAGGAAAAAGTTTCGGACATTTTGAAAATGAAGGGAAGCCTAAAAAACGAGCGTAGAGAAAATACCTGGATCTAGACGAGGGAAACTAAAGGACGCTGGAATACTCCTAGACGAGGCGATGGACGAGAGATGTCAAACGAGAGAATTGGAAAAATGGGGAGGGTAGGGGAGGAAATCCACTATTTATAGGCGTTGAAAAGTAAAACCCAGAGCGAAATGACCAATCAAGAAATAACACGTGGCAACCCCTCGAGAACCCCAACCAACACAACGGTTAAACCAAGTGAGCAATGACACGTGACATAATCTGGACCCTCATAACCTCGTCCCTGACTTTGGGACACGTGGAATAATATCTCGAAACGAGCCCAAGAAACAAAAGAACTCTGGACGACCTTAGAACATGGGGGCAACTGATAAGGGAATAATCCAGCCTATCTCCAAGTCGTCCATACAGGTCGTCCATGACCTACCTACCATTGAGAATACCCTCGGGAGCTTGCCTACTAATACCTCGTCCTGGGAAGAGGAGATCTGGACGAGGTGAACAACACCAGTGATACACTCGTCCAGAACGCTATCCTCGTCCTGAGGATGTTCACCTGTTAGACGAGATAGCCCTACGCGTGTAACAAAGCACACCCAACTGAGATACTCCAGGACGGGGGTGTTACACTTAGGAAAATCTCCGAATAAGGTATGACAGCCCCTTATCCCACGGGTAACCGCCAGGTATCCGTTGCGAAACAAAAGCATAACTTCCAAACGGTTATGCCAGATACGTTTGAGTTCTTTCTCTCCTTGAAGTCAGGAGAAATTCGAATTTTGGCAACCGCCAATGAGTACGCTATATAAAGGCAGTTTCAGACAAACCTAAGGTATGTGTGAATTTTTACTCCAGAAAAGTGGGAACTCATAATATGGAGAGAAAAACTAACTTTACCATCGGAGGGTTTTCGGCCGGCAACCCCGGTCACCTTTGATTTGCTTTTCTTTCTTTGTTCAGGCTGCCGAAAGAACCAGTGGTCTTCTCAAGTCCGAAGCATCCAGCCTACTGATTTTCTTTGCATCATCAGTATTAAAACCTCTTCTTTTTTTCTTTTTTTTTTTGGTAGTGTAACTCAACAAATTAGAAAATAAGTTAATGCAAATGTACAATAATTTAGCAACCATGGAAGCATTTTAAAATGGTTCATAGGTATGATGAAAATAGATTTTTTTTTTTTTTAATGAGAGAAAATGGGCTAATTTTCTATACGTTGATGCCTTAGAATTTTCATAACTGAAGACTTATTTGTTACCATTCTATTTTGTTTTTAGCACTCTTTGAACTTATTATTTTACATTTTACATTTCCATGAAAGATAATTGACGTTTTAAGGTAATGTCTTGGTTTCTCTGAATTCTCTAATTTTTGTATGTGTCTTAGGAGCCACAAGGTCTACCACATTCTTGAAAGATAATAGCATAAAAAACTATTTGCCCAGAATTCATGAGTCAGCTTGTTTTTCACCAATGCATTGATATTTGTTTCCATCACCAATTTACGATGAATCTGAGATTAGACAGGGGATCAGGGGATAAAGAAAGGCAAGGAAAGTTTAGAAAATTGCACAAATATGAAATATGTGGTTACATGCTGAGTGTTTTTTATTGAAATCTACTGCGTACTCGTTCTCTTTAATGTGGCACATCCTCTTAATCTAAGTTTATATTGTTAAAGGCATATTTTATGTAGTTGACTAATCTTTTGATAAAATGCACTTTACTTGTATTTAGGTAGATTTAGAATGTGTTTAATACTTCAAAAAACATGTTGTTCAAGTCTAGTATTAAAGCCACGAAGATTGGACCAAGAAACAAGTGAAGAAAAGGTGTTTATTAAAGCTGGATAGATAGCTGGATAGATAGTTGGACACCTGTTGAACACCTGCAAACAGCTGCTTGACAGATAGCTATCTATCGAGGTTTAATGAGGCTCGACACCTGCTATTTGTCGAGGTATCTATCAAGGTTACGGAAATTAGAATTTTCAGATCTGATTTTTTGGCTAGACTTTTGTATTTGTGTAGGGTTTCTTTTCTCACAACCCTAGACATATATAAAGCATATTTTAGAGGCCGTCACAAAAAAAAAAAAGAATATAAGGAGAACATATGCAAAAGGTGATCAAAATCTTATTCTCTCTGAAAGAAGCTATTGCGTCTTTGCGTCTTAGGGTTTTGTAACCAAGTGCTTCTTGATCTTCATTGTTGATGAAGTAAAAAACTTTGTAGTTAACATTCTTCTCTCTCAAGTTGGTGAGTGAGTCACGTACTAGGATTCATGCATCAAAGGGTGGCGTTCATATATTGAAGAGTTCAGAAGTTTTGAAGTAGTAGAAGATTTCTACTGTGAGTTCATCTACGGGGATTATAGAGTCTAAAAACAAAGGTTTTATACTAGATCTGAAACTTCTCTTTACTATAGTGAATTGTTTTTCGGGAAGGTTTCCTCCCAGGTTTTTTACTGTGAAACTGGTTGGTTTCATTGGTTTTATTGGGTCATCATATCTTGTCTTGTTTACTTTTCGTTGTATATGATTTTGACATGATATTGATATTTTTTTTTTAACAAGTTTACTCATAATAAATCTAATTAACAACTTAAATTTAAAACTTTTTAATTTTATTAATCGGGGTCTAAATTTCCCAACAAGTGGTATCAGAGTGAATACACTCTAATTAAATTAATTTCCTGAGTGTGATCCTTGACCCCCGTTGTCATGGATCGTGGAAAATCTCTTTTGATTCCTCCTTAATTTGATGACACTAATTATGCGTACTAGAAAGTTCGTATGAAAGTGTTTTTACAGGCTCTAGGTGAACAGGTATGGCAAGCTGTTGAAGTCGGTTGGATTAAACCAAAGGAATCGCCGGTGGATTGGGATGATGCAACAATCATAGCGGCAAAATTCAACAGTAGGGCCTTGAATGTTTTGTTTTGTGGGGTGACCAATGAGGAATTCAAGAAAATATCATCCACGGAAGTTGCCAAGGAAGCATGGACCATTCTTGAGATCACCTATGAAGGTACCAAGACAGTGAAGACTATGAAGCTTCAAAGATTCACTAGTATCTTTGAAGAAATAAGGATAGAAGAGGATGGAACCTTTGATGAGTTTTATGCTAAACTCAAGGATATTGTGAATTCCACCTTCAACCTTGGAGAGTCTATAGCAGAATTCAAAATTATTAGGAAAATTCTTAGGTCCTTACCTGAAATATTCCATGCTAAGATCACTATCATTGAAGAAGCAAAGGACGTTGATCAAATTCCTTTGACTGAGCTTCTAGAGAACCTTCAAACCTATGAGATGGGATTAGGCTTAATGGGAAAAATGTGGAAAAAGCAAAAATTTGGTTCTTAAAGGTATAAAGGAAGAAATTGAGGATCTAACCTTCATAACTGATGAGATTATCAAGCTTCTTCAATTTAGGAAAAAGGATAAGGGCAAACTTCCTAAGAAATCTAAGAAGCCCCTCATCCAATGCCATGAGTGTAAGGGTTTTGGTCATATGAGGATAGAGTACCCAAACTACCTTATGAGGGAAAAGGCCAAGAAGTCAGAAGATAAAGAGTTGATTGCTACTTGGAGTGACACTGAGAATGACTATTCTGATGAGTATGTAGATGAATGTAGTCACGTTATGGCCTTTGTTGCCTCAAACAATAAGGTGATTGTGGAGAGTGCTAATAACAATAATGATTCTTCTGATGAAGAAGTACCCAAGATGACCCTTTAGAAAACCTATGATAAGCTATGCACTAAATTCATAAAATCTGAAAAGACTTCTCATCTTTATAAAAAAAAGTGTTAATGAGGTAAAAACTGAAAAAGCTATTAGTCAAACTAAATGAGACTACAAAGTTAGTTGAGACTCTCATTATGGAAAACACCTCATTAGAAGAAAAGGTCCAGAATCTTGAGGTCGAGCTTAGTCAAGCTAGAACTCAAATTGAGAGAATGTCTAATGCAAAACTTGATGAGGTTTTGAGTGCTCAAAGCCTAGTTCTGATAATATTAGCATAGGATATGCTGTCTCCTCTGGCCCCTCCTCTTCCACAACTTCTGGATCAAGGACTGTCATTATGCCTCAATCTGAGAAAGGTAATAAAGGTATGAAATCCAAAACTGTTTTGGCTAATTCTAAATCCTTTATTAGACCTCATGTTTGTAACCATTGTGGTGTTTCTGGACACATTTGTCCTAATTGCTTTAAGTTGTATTCTCAAAAGCAAGTGTTCAAACGATCACAGGTTTCCTCTCAAGGACCTATACCTTTGTTTGGAGAGTTATTAAAAGCCTTAAGCTTTTTAACTCAATTTCAGGAGAATTTTAATTCTTCTATGTCCTCTAGTAGACATGCTAGGACATGTGCCTTTTCATCTTCACGGCCAAAGATTCGTGCTGTGTGGGTGAGAAAAGAGCCTAAGACTTAATTGTTTTTTCTATTTGTCCTCTGTTTTAATTCTTTCTATCTAAAGTAGAACTCTCTTTACTTGATTTCTTATCTGCTTTTGGAATTCTGCTTTTGGAATCATGCTTTCATACATCTGCATTTTTCTATCATGCTTTCATGCATTTGCATCTTTCATTCATGCTTTCATGTTGTTTGTCTGTTTTTGTCTAGTTGTTTAGTTTTTATTTTGTTTTGTTTTCAAAATAAAAAAAAAAATTGAAATTTTTTGAAAAATACAAAAACAATGTATATTTGTATACATCGGTTCTTGTGAACCTTAAAATGGCCATTGAAACAGAGTTCTAAACTTTGTATTTCTTGTAGCTTAGATGAACATCTTTATGCACAATTAAGCAAGTGAGTTTTGTGACTCTTTGTTTGTGATGAGCAAGGTTAAGTGACCTCTTGTACTTAACACTCGTATAACTCTTTTTTATGGGAAGGATTAGAAAATCTTAAGAGAAAGGTATAAATAACCACCTCACCACTATTACCCGCCAATCATGATATGACATCTGTATGCTTTGGCATAGCAAAAGTGCAATGTCAAAAAGTTTAATATAATTGGGTATTTCTTTTCTCTCCTTTGTATACCCATGCATGGTTGCTTAGTAAAAAGAAAATATGCAAAGAAATAAAAGTAAAAAGAACAATATGCTTTACATATGTTTTCAAACGTGTTTTCTAAGAGACGTGGGAGTTATAAGATGTACCTCAAAGGTGATAGTCCCCATTAAACAGTTATGATTGTATGCGAGTTAAAGTGATTTTCTCAAACCTCAAACTGTTATAACATTGAGACACTGATGTAATCTTGCAATGTTTTTCACACATAACACGCAATATTCTTTGTTACTTTTGATACATATGCAAGTACAATGTGATTTGGTCATCACAAGGTTTACATGTGTTGATGTATGCTCACTAAACTGTCTTAACTTGTTTTCAAAATATAAAATTGGTTAGACTTGTTTAGTGTGTGTGTGTGTGTGTGAGTTTTTGGGAGCTAATTGTTTAACTCTTTGTTGTTTGAGAGATTAAAATGTTGGTTGGATCATTGGCTGTGTTGCATGGTTGATTGCATTCATGTCTGTGTTTTTCTCTTCTTGAAAAACTGTTTTTAAGCCATCTCGACACCTTCACGACACCTCTCGATACCTGGCTTATCTGTCGAGCTCTTCAGTTGTATCTTATCACAATCTTGACACCTCCTGATAGCTAGGTGGATCGATCGAGAAAGTTCATGTCACCTCGATAGCTTCTCAATAGCTGTTCGATCCATCGAGGTATGCTCGATAGCTTCTCGACACCTCTCAGTCTATTGAGATCCTCTGCATGCATTGTTTTTCACATGTTTCGCATGTTTCTCTGATCTTGTTATTCATAACATCTTGTTTCATTACATTCATGCATTTTTATGGATTCTTTGTGCCCCCTTGATCATCTTTATGTTTCTTGGGTAAAGTTTTATAGCTTCTTGTACCCTCTGTCAATCGTGACAAAAAGGGGAAGAAATTGAAGAACTTGGGTTTCTTTTTAAGATTCTACAAGTTAAGGGGAGAAATACATGACCTTTTAAGGGGGAGATGTGTTTCATCTTGTTAGGAGGAGTGCTTACCTCTTTGTTGCTGTAGGAGCTGCTTTTAGCTTCTTTTTCTTGTACCTTAGGTCTTGTGACCATTCTTGCATACATTGCGCTTATTTTTTATATATATGTGATGATGTATGTTTTTTTCAGTTATCTTTACATGTGTTGTTTCTTTTCTATCTTTATACACATGTTTCTTATTTGTATGCAATCTATTATTTCTGTTTCATACTAAGATGCCTTGATGAGTTTTGTTTAAGTATTTCAGAAATACAAGTTGTCAAAGTCGTCAGTAATAGCAAAACCTACAGCAGTTGCTGTCCTTTGTTCAGATTCCTCCCACTCTGCAATAAAAAAGCAAGAACCAACACACCTCATCCATATATATAACAAAAGCATATTTTTGAATGAAAATAAAAATGAATAAACGGAAATCAAACACCAAGATAGGTTTGACTTACTCTTAATTCTTTCAGATATGAGTCGAAGATGTGGGCCTGCAGGAATGATGCATGAGAATAGTTAAGTTGAAGTGTAAATAACTAAAGCATGACATATAGAAGTTCAAGTGGTAACACGTTAGGTGTGCTATGCATCAAATAAATAAAAGTGACTTACTTTTTTGATAAGTAAATATCAGCGAATGACTAGAGCATAGGAAATTCTAATGGCTAGAGCTTGTTGACTGCTAATATGTGATAATGAAGGTATATGTTTATATTTGTGAGAATCATGGTGGACTAATTTATATAAAATAGAAAAGGCAACACCATCTTAAGAGCATTAAGCAATCATCATTTTGTTCCTTTAAATTTGGAGACAAAAGTGACACCTAAGAGGAAACCAAAAAGGCTTTAGATATGAGCGCAATCAACAAGAACCAAAATAAAGTAACAGATTTACAAACCTCTCTTCAATTTACGGCATTCTTCCTTCTGTTGGAGGTAGCTATCACAGGAACTGGCGATCTCAGGGGTCATGCTCATGCACTGCATAAAAGACCAAAGAAAAATTATGGAAAACCTGCCCTATACTTAGGAGTTAGGAGTAGAACCAAAGTAAAAGATAATTTATAAAGAAAGGGAAAAAAAAAAGCATTTTTTTTTAAGTCCATTACTATAAATTTTTACCCATTTCAACCTCTTTGGTCTTATAATTTGGCATGTTTTCAGATTAAATGATAATAACAAATTTTTCGGACAGTTAAGCGGGCAAACATTAAAAAAAAAAAAATCTATCATAGAGATAAAAATGAATATGTTTGTACTAGGAAATTAAACTGAAATATAAACTATAAGAATGAACAATAGTACCTCGCCATAGAGTTCAAGTATAATCTCACAATCATGTCTGCCTGACCCAGGCCTCAACAAGCCTTTCTTAGGGTGTACTTGGATACCGCTTATTTTGTTGAAACTGAAAACTTATTACTGAAAGTATTGTAGGTAAAAGTAAAAGTTAATTGAAATAGTACAGTGAGACCCATGAATAGTACCAAAAAATGAATGAATAGTACCTTGGGACCCGTCCCACCATTTTTTCAGCAAAACGCAAAAAATTTTCATTCCCATGCAATCCAAACGCACACTAGGCTTGGTTTGGATAGCGGTAGATGCGTGTTTGCATTTTTTTGTGTGAGTCTCGTGCACTATTCACGGGACTCGCAAGTATGGATTTCAGCAAAATTAACTTTAAAATTGGGTCTCACAACACTATTCACATATTTAAAAATTAATTAGTTACAATGTTTTCAGTTTTCAGTAATAAGCAGTATCCAAACAAACTCTTAATGTGAAATTCACAAACCTGTGAAAGCAAAAGATTAAATCAACCAAAAGGGTTTCTATATTTCGAAAAATTATTGATTTTTAAAAAAATCATATATAATGAAACTTACAAAATAATTCACAATTTATAAATTAATATAAATTAATAAAGTAAAAATCTCAAAAGTATATATATATGTGTGTGTGTGTGTGTGTGTGTGGGCGCACGCACACACACTTAGAACTAATACCATTTGAACGCGTACATATTTTAAAGAACAAAATTTAGTTACAAAATTGGTTATAGTTTAAGATTATAACCTTACTCAATTTATTTTTATTGGAGGTAAATTTTGACAAATTCCACCATTGGATTACATTTTCTTCTTATATTCTCCATACTTGCAAAATTTATAGAAAATTAAATATCAATAGTTATGTTATCAATAAATTTATAAAATTGCAAGTTTTTGTAGTTTAAAATTGTACATAAAAGATAAGCTTAAATCATATAATAAATAATATCTAATTGAGAAAAATACTCATACACCCTCTACCTCTAAACTTTAAACTAGTGGATATAACACCTCCTTAAACTTTTATTTCGGTCAATTTACTCCATATACTTTACATCACTATTAAATCAACACCTCTATTAATATCCGTTAAAATCACAAACGAAATGCTCACATGCATCTCACGTGAACTTCAAAAATACCAAATTAGCAAGGGCTGAACCAGTTGAGAGTAGAGAGAAACCAAGGGTTCAGTTGAGACTTAAGAGAGATGATCTAACAAGAAGAATCATCACCGCCAACCGCCTCGCCGTCAAAAAGACACCGTTGTTACCGTCATCGTATTGCCGCTGGTATGCCTTTTTATTTTTCGCACTCTATTTTCCAATCCTTCATGACCTGCAAGAAAGGGAGACAACGCAAGTGCATTTATTCTGGTTTTGGTGGCGATCTACTATAATTTTCCCCAATGGTTGGTTTGTTCACATTTTTTTTTTTGGGATTTGGTTGATTTCGGACTTGGTGGTTGACTTCTTTTGCTAGCTATATACTGGGTTTTTGTTTAAGATCTTGTGCTTACTATATGTTCGTCAATATTGCTCTACAAAATAGTGTCCACTGAACTATCATTTTGATTTCTGCTTCATCTTGATTTATGCTTTATTTTCACATTATTTCTTATGGGCTTGGTTTGATTTGAAATGAAGTGGGTTTTCCCATTTTGTTTCTTTATTTTTAGCATCAATATTATTATTCATTATTTTTTTGTGGGTAGTGGAGGATTGGGAAGACAAAGAGCAAAACAGAAAAAAAAAATATATATATATAAAAAAAAGAAGCATAAGAGCAGTAACAGTGGTGGCAGTCAAAGACTCAAAGGTAAGCTGGCCGGTGTTTCTTTTGGTTTGATCGTCTCTCTCAACCGATTCAGTTTACCAAGTTATTTAAAAGTTTCACTTGAGATGCACGTGAGCATTCCGTTTGTGATTTTAATGGAAGATTAACAAAAGTGTTGATTTGACAGATATAAAGTTTATGGAGCAAATTGGCCGAAATAAAAGTTTAGAGGGTGTTCTGACCATTAGTTTAAAGTTTAGGGGGTGTATGAGCATTTTTCCCTATCTAATTAGCACAAACTTTAACATATGTATTAAGAGCGTAAAGAATGTATAATTCAATTGTGTGATTTTTTATTTTGGAATTCGAATGCGAGTCTCTTTAATATTGTAGTCTAATTAAAGAAATTATTATTTTTAATCCTAATCTTGACATGAGCCTCTCTAATAAATTCTAACAACTCTCTATAAAACTTTAATTAAATAGAGATTAAATTCTGTAAGGATGTATAAAATTTATGTTTTATCCCTCCAATTTCAACATGCCACATCATATTATTACATATTTAAGAATAACTACAACCACACCCAATCAATTCTAATACCCATATATAAATCCAATCAAATTTGATGTTTATTGAGATGTTATTAGGTATGGTAGGAGGTATTGAACTTAAAGTAAAATGCTGATGTGACAATTTTTTATTGGATAGTGTAAAACAAAGAAAATTATTAGGTACTCTCGAAGTACCATAAGTGCGTAGTCCCTCTTCTCACATGAATGGTGAGTCCCACCATGAATTTAATTAGTGAGACTCATCATTCATGCGAGATGAGGAAATATGTATTTATGGTACTTCGAGAGTACACAATAATTTCCCGTAAAACATGAGTTTTACACCAAACCTTACCAAATTTGGACTCAGTTAAATAAATTAAAAATTAATAATCATAATGAGGTGTAAATTTGTAGCAGTGAGTCTCAAATTTTTTTTTTTTTTTAATAAATACTAGCCTGATCACATGCGATGCGCGCATGCAATGAGGCTTTCTTTTCTTTTTTTTTAGTCGTTGTAGCAAAAAAAAAAATGTTTATTTATTTATTTTATATATATAATTTTTATATTGAGAATCTAATTTATAAGTGTATGTATCTATTTAGTAGTTTTTTCACGGAACCCACAAATCTCTTTTTTCAATAACTTTTTTATTAAAAATTGGTCTCACAACACTATTCACACATTTAAAAATGATTTTACTATAGTGTTTTCAGTTTTCAGTTTTCAATAAAATAAGCAGCATCCAAACAGACTCTAGTTGCATGCTTTTATTGAAATAGCCCTAGATATTGACCCGCACCCGCACCCGCACCCGTGCTTCATAGATATTGACCCAGAATGGAGGTATGATCATATTCTTCTTCTATTCTTCATCATTTTGTTTTTGGTTGCTTTTACTGAAAGTTTTTTTTTTTTTTTTGAAAACAGGTTTTGAGTGCAGAAAGGAACTAAAAAAATTTCTCTATGGGGATAGATACGAAACCCACGGTCTAAATTTTTTTTTCTAAGTTCTTGTTGTTGTTGTTTTTTTTTTTTTGGTATAGTTTGTTTTGTAGAAAAGATAGAGAAAAAGTTCACAAATTTCTTACTTGGAAACAAAAAGCTGGAAGAAAAGAAAGTGGATGACAGCAGTTCGAGTTCAGAAGATCAAAAAGAAAATGCGAAGAAGATTAAGAGTAAGTCTGTGTTGTGCTTCCCTGCTTATACTTGTTGTTTTAGAAACATAACACATTTTCTTGTTGTCACCTGTGCTGAGGATTTATTGTTCTTTTGGTAGGTGAAGGGCTCATGCTGGTCCTCTCCAACCTCACGGTTGTAGAAGGTGTTGCAGAGATGGCGTTAAAAGGGACCGGAAAGCATGTAAGCGTACGAGAGAAAACCTTAAAAGATGGTCCTACTAACATTGGAAACTCATTGCTCGGCTTAGATAGCACTAAATCAATGAGGAGTGTGAAAAAAAATTTAACCCAAACAATTTCTACTGAAGATTTGGAAACTAGAGCACAAAGTGGACAGTGAGTTTCAAAAAATGGAGCAAAAGATGGACCACGAATTTAAGAAAATGGAGCTATTAATCAAAACTACATGTGGAGGCCCTAAACCACCACCGTCGAGCTCTGGTGAAGAATCGGGCTCCAATGAAGACTCGACAGTGGTTTTGACGAGGGAGAGTAGTTGTTTGTTTTTTGTTTTTTATTTTGACGAGGGAGAGTAGTTGTTAGTTTTTTTTTATTTGAACTCATGATGGTTCTAGTGATGGTGGAGATGAGTTCTTTTTTTTTTTTTTCTAGTCTTTTATTTATTTATTTGAACTCGTGATATTTTAAATGACGGATTTATTTTTAATTTAGTCTTATTTATGTTTATTAGTATTTTTAATTTAGTCTTGCATCTCGTGTCTACGTCTGTGTTTTGCGTCTTGCGTCTTTGTTGCAATTTTTTTTTTGGAGAAGCGTGTTTATGTGGCTTTATGTCAAACTAGTGTCTTGCATCTTGCGTCTTGTGTCTATGTTACAACTTTTTTTTTTGGAGAAGCGTGTTTATGTGGCTTTATGTCAAACTAGTGGGTCCCGCGCACTGTTCACGAGACCCACAAACCTCTTTTTTCAATAACTTTTTTTATTAAAAATTGGTCTCACGACACTATTCACACATTTAAAAATGATTTTACTATAGTGTTTTCAGTTTTCAGTTTTCAATAAAATAAGTAGCATCCAAACAGACTCTAGTTTCATGCTTTTATTGAAATAGCCCTAGATATTGACCCGCACCCACACCCGTGCTTCATAGATATTGACCCAGAATGGAGATATGATCATATTCTTCTTCTTCTTCTTCTTCTTCTTCTCTTCTTCATCATTTTGTTTTTGGTTGCTTTTACTGAAAGTTTTTTTTTTTTTTTTTTTGAAAACAGGTTTTGAGTGCAGAAAGAAACTAAAAAAATTTCTCTATGGGGATAAATACGAAACCCACGGTCTAAAATTTTTTTTCTAAGTTCTTGTTGGTTTTTTTTTTTTTTTTGGTATAGTTTGTTTTGTAGAAAAGATAGAGAAAAAGTTCACAAATTTCTTACTTGGAAAAAAAAGCTGGAAGAAAAGAAAGTAGATGACAGCAGTTTGGGTTCGAAAGATCAAAAAGAAAATACGAAGAAGATTAAGAGTAAGTCTGTGTTGTGCTTCCCTGCTTATACTTATTGTTTTAGAAACATAACACATTTTCTTGTTGTCACCTGTGCTAAGGATTTATTGTTCTTTTGGTAGGTGAAGGGCTCATGCCGGTCCTCTCCAACCTCACGGTTGTAGAAGGTGTTGCAGAGATGGCGTTAAAAGGGACCGGAAAGCTTGTAAGCGTACGAGAGAAAACCTTAAAAGATGGTGCTACTAACATTGGAAACTCATTGCTCGGCTTAGATAGCACTAAATCAATGAGGAGTGTGAAAAAAATTTTAACCCAAACAATTTCTATTGAAGATTTGCTTCTGAAACTAGAGCACAAAGTGGACAATGAGTTTCAAAAAATGGAGCTATTAATCAAAACAACATTTAGAGGCCCTAAACCACCACCGTCGAGCTCTAGTGAAGAATCGGGCTCCAATGAAGACTCGACAGTGGTTTTGACGAGGGAGAGTAGTTGTTAGTGTTTTATTTTGACGAGGGAGAGTAGTTGTTAGTTTTTTTTTATTTGAACTCATGATGGTTCTAGTGATGGTGGAGATGAGTTCTTTTTTTTTTTTTTCTAGTCTTTTATTTATTTATTTGAACTCGTGATATTTTAAATGATGGATTTATTTTTAATTTAGTCTTATTTATGTTTATTAGTATTTTTAATTTAGTCTTGCATCTTGCGTCTGCATCTGCGTCCTGCGTCTTGCGTCTATGTTGCAACTTTTTTTTTTTGGGAGAAGGGCGTTTATGTGGCTTTATGTCAAACTAGTGGGTCCCACGCACTGTTCACAGGACCAACAAACCTCTTTTTTCAATAACTTTTTTATTAAAAATTGGTCTCACGACACTATTCACACATTTAAAAATGATTTTACTATAGTGTTTTCAGTTTTCAGTTTTCAATAAAATAAGCAGCATCCAAACAGACTCTAGTTGCATGCTTTTATTGAAATAGCCCTAGATATTGACCCGCACCTGCACCCGTGCTTCATAGATATTGACCCAGAATGGAGGTATGATCATATTCTTCTTCTTCTTTTTGTTTTTGGTTGCTTTTACTGAAAGTTTTTTTTTTTTTTTTTGAAAACAGGTTTTGAGTGCAAAAAGGAACTAAAAAAATTTATCTATGGGGATAAATACAAAACCCATGGTCTAAATTTTTTTTTTCTAAGTTCTTGTTGTTGTTGTTTTTTTTTTTTTTTTTGGTATAGTTTGTTTTGTAGAAAAGATAGAGAAAAAGTTCACAAATTTCTTACTTGGAAACAAAAAGCTGGAAGAAAAGAAAGTGGATGACAGCAGTTCGGGTTCAGAAGATCAAAAAGAAAACGCAAAGAAGATTAAGAGTAAGTCTGTATTGTGCTTCCCTGCTTATACTTGTTGTTTTAGAAACATAGCACATTTTCTTGTTGTCACCTGTGCTAAGGATTTATTGTTCTTTTGGTAGGTGAAGGGCTCATGCCGGTCCTCTCCAACCTCACGGTTGTAGAAGGTGTTGCAGAGATGGCGTTAAAAGGGACTGGAAAGCTTGTAAGCGTACGAGAGAAAACCTTAAAAGATGGTGCTACTGACATTGGAAACTCATTGCTTGGCTTAGATAGCACTAAATCAATGAGGAGTGTGAAAATTTTTTTAACCCAAACAATTTCTACTAAAGATTTGCTTCTAAAACTAGAGTACAAAGTGGACAGTGAGTTTCAAAAAATGGAGCAAAAGATGGACCAGGAATTTAAGAAAATGGAGCTATTAATCAAAACTACATGTGGAGGGCCTAAACCATCACTTGGAGGTGGCCCTAAACCACCACCGTCGAGCTCTAGTGAAGAATCAGGCTCCAATGAAGACTCGATAGTGGTTTTGACGAGGGAGAGTAGTTGTTAGTTTTTTATTTTTTATTTTTAGTTTTTATTTTGACAAGGGAGAGTAGTTGTTAGTTTTTTTTTTTTTTTTATTTGAACTCATGATGGTTCTAGTGATGGTGGAGATGAGTTCTTTTCTTCTTCTTTTTTCTAGTCTTTTATTTATTTATTTGAACTCGTGATATTTTAAATGATGGATTTATTTTTAATTTAGTCTTATTTATGTTTATTAGTGTTTTTAGGTTTTTTAATTTGTTGTTAATTTATTGTCTGGTTTTGGTTTTTCTTTTACCCTGTTTCTTACCATAAGACTTGACCCCTTTTACCGAAAGCATTGAAGCAAGTATATGACACTTTAGATGTATGAGGGTTCTTAAGGATTGCTGAATAGGGTTTAACATATAAGGGTTTAGGAAAGTTTTGGTAAATAAAAATTGAATCGTGTCTAAAACTTGCGGGAATTTAATAGGTTTATAGCATTGAAACAAAGAATTTGGAAAGTCCAACCTATGAGGGGAGAGTATTAGAGGATTCCTTATAGGTTTTGGAATCCCACACAAGTTAGAAGAATAATAAGCATGTTCATTATTCCTATTAGTAGTGTTACCATACTGATAAGAAAAGTAAGGATATGCAATAGTCCCTATAAATAGAGTGTTGGTATCGCTTTTGTAGCGTGTGAAGTTTAAAAGACAATGCTTCATCTAATGAGGAATGAGAGAGAGTTAAGAGACAAAACTTTGACTAGTGTATTAATATGAGAACACCTTGGGGTGATTTAAAATTTAGGTTATTTTTTTAACTTACGGCTGGGAAACTGCCAATCATTTTTTCAGGAAGGCTAAGACTACTAATCTTCTCCTAGAAAGGTTAGGAACGTGTTGCGGATATTGACAAACCTGAGCCCACCGAGGGCGTGCTTGCCAATGAGAAGAAGGAAGGTACAGAGGGGAGGTACGGTCCGTGGGTAGTGGTTACGCGCAAGAAGAATGAGACAAAGAGTCAGAAGAGTGGTGTGGCTCTATGGTACAAGGTAGTGGCCAACCAGAACAGCTACAAAAGAGAAGTGAATTGGCTTTGAGGACAAGCTTTGCACCACGCCAGACTGAATCCAGTAGTGAAACGGCGAATTGAGGGTCTTGTGAATGTTTATCCGGCACATTTGAGGGTCTTGTGAATGTTTATGCCTATGGTACTCGTCAGTAATGGCAAAACCTGCAGCAGTTGCTGTCCTCTGTTCGGATTCCTCCCACTCTGCAATAAAAAGCAAGAACCAGCACATCTCATCCATATATATAACAAAAGCATATTTTAAATGAAAATAAAAATGAATAAACGGAAATCAAACACCAAGATAGGTTTGACTTACTCTTAATTCTGTCAGATATGGGTCGAAGATGTGGGCATGCAGGAATGATGCATGAGAATAGTTAAGTTGAAGTGTAAATAACTAAAACATGACATATAGAAGTTCAAGTGGTAACACGTTAGGTGTGCTATGCATCAAATAAATAAAAGTGAATAGCTTTTTTGATAAGTAAATATCAGTGAATGACTAGAGCATAGGAAATTCTAATGGCTAGAGCTTGTTGACTGCTAATATGTGATAATGAAGGTGTATATTTATATATGTATGAGAATCATAGTGGGCTAATTTATATAAAATAGAAAAGGCAACACCATCTTGAGAGCATTAAGCAATCATCATTTTGTTCTTTTAAATTTGGAGGCAAAAGTGACACCTAAGAGGAAACAAAAAAGGCTTTAGATATGAGCGCAATCAACAAAAACCAAAATAAAGTAACAGATTTACAAACCTCTCTTAAAATTACGGCTTTCTTCCTTCTGTTGGAGGTAGCTATTACAAGAACTGGCGATCTCACGGGTCATGCTCATGCACTGCATAAAAGACCAAAGAAAAATTATGGAAAACCTGCCCTATACTTAGGAGTAGAACCAAAGTAAACGATAATTTATAAAGAAAGGGAAAAAAAAAAGCATTTTTTTAAGTCCATTAATATAAATTTTTACCCATTTCAACCTCTTTGGTCTTATAATTTGGCATGTTTTCAGATTAAATGATAATAACAAATTTTTCTGACAGTTAAGCGGGCAAACATTAAAAAAAAAAAAAAAAAAAATAAAAAAAAAAATCTATCATAGAGATAAAAATGAATATGTTTCTACTAGAAAATAAAATTGAAATATAAACTATAAGAATGAACAATAATACCTCATCATAAAGTTCAAGTATAATCTCACAATCATGTCTACTTGACCCAGGCCCCAACAAGCCTCTCTTAGGGTGTGCTTGGATACCGCTTCTTTTGTTGAAACTGAAAACTTATTACTGAAAGTATTGTAGGTAAAAGTAAAAATTAGTTGAAATAATACAGTAGGCCCATGAATAGTATCAAAAAATGTATGAACAATGCCTTGAGACCCGTCCCACCATTTTTTCATCAAAACGCAAAAAAATTTCATTCCCATGCAATCCAAACGCACACTAGGCTTGGTTTGGATAGCGGTAGACGCGTGTTTGTGTTTTTTTGTGTGGGTCTCGTGCACTGTTCACGGGACTCGCAAGTATAGATTTCAACAAAATTAACTTTAAAATTGGGTCTCACAGCATTATTCACACATATAAAAATTAATTGGCTACAGTGTTTTCAGTTTTCAGCAATAAGTGGTATCCAAACAAACCCTTAATTTGAAATTCACAAACCTGTGAAAGCAAAAGATTAAATCAACCAAAAGGGTTTCTATATTTCGAAAAATTATTGATTTAAAAAAAAAAAATCATATATAATGAAACCTACAAAGTAATTCACAATTCATAAATTAATATAAATTAATAAAGTAAAAATCTCAAAAGTATATATATGTGGGGGGGGGGGGGGGGGGCACACACTTAGAATGAATACCATTTGAACGCGTACATATTTTAAAGAACAAAATTTAGTTACAAAATTGGTTATAGCCTAAAATTATAAGCTTACTCAATTTATTTTTATTGGAGGTGAATTTTGACAAATTCCACTATTGGATTACATTTTCTTCTTATATTTTCCATACTTGCAAAATTTATAGAAAATTAAATATCAATAGTTATGTCATCAATAAATTTATAAAATTGCAAGTTTTCGTAGTTTAAAATTGTACATAAAATATAAGCTTAAATCATATAATAAATAATATCTAATTGAGAAAAATACTCATACACCATCTACCTCTAAACTTTAAACTAGTGGATATAACACCTTCTTAAACTTTTATTTCGGTCAATTTACTCCATATACTTTACACCACTGTTAAATCAACACCTCTATTAATATCCATTAAAATCACAAACGAAATGCTCACATGCATCTCTTGTGAACTTCAAAAATACCAAATTAGCAAGGGCTGAACCAGTTGAGAGGAGAGAGAAACCAAGGGTTCAGTTGAGACTTAAGAGAGGTGATCTAACAAGAAGAATCATCATCGCCAACCGCCTCGCCGTCAAAAAGACACCGTTGTTACCGTCATCGTATTGCCGCTGGTATGCCTTTTTATTTTTTGCACTCTATTTTCCAATCCTTCATGATTTGCAAGAAAGGGAGACAACGCAAGTGCATTTATTCTGGTTTTGGTGGCGATCTACTATAATTTTCCCCAATGGTTGGTTTGTTCACATTTTTTGTTGGGATTTGGTTAATTTCGGACTTGGTGGTTGACTTCTTTTGCTAGCTATATACTGGGGTTTTTGTTTAAGATCTTGTGCTTACTATATGTTCGTCAATATTGCTCTGCAAAATAGTGTCCACTAAACTATCATTTTGATTTCTGCTTCATCTTGATTTATGCTTTATTTTCACATTATTTCTTACGGGTTTGGTTTGATTTGAAACGAAGTGGGTTTTCCCATTTTGTTTCTTTATTTTTAGCATCAATATTATTATTCATTATTTTTTGTGGGAAGTGGAGGATTGGGAAGAAAAAGAGCAAAAAAAAAAAAAAAAAAATTATAAAAAAAGAAGCATAAGAGCAGTAACAGTGGTGGCAGTCAAAGACTCAAAGGTAAGCTAGCCGGTGTTTCTTTTGGTTTGATCATCTCTCTCAACCAATTCAGTTTACCAAGTTATTTAAAAGTTTCACTTGATATGCACGTGAGCATTCCATTTGTGGTTTTAATGGAAGATTAACAAAAGTGTTGATTTGACAAATATAAAGTTTATGGAGCAAATTGGCCTAAATAAAAGTTTAGAGGATGTTTGACCATTAGTTTAAAGTTTAGGGGGTGTATGAGCATTTTTCCCTATCTAATTAGCACAAACTTTAACACATGTATCAAGAGCGTAAAGAATGTATAATTCAATAGTGTGAGTTTTTTATTTTGGAATCCGAATGCGAGTCTCTTTAATATTGTAGTCTAATTAAAGAAATTATTATTTTTAATCCTAATCCTAGACATGAGCCTCTCTAATAAATTCTAACAACTCTCTATAAAACTCTAATTAAATAGATATTAAATTTTGTAAGGATGTGTAAAATTCATGTTTTATTCCTCCAATTTCAACATGCCACATTATATTATTACATATTTAAGAATAACTACAACCACACTCAATCAATTCTAATACCCATATATAAATCCAATCAAATTTGATGTTTATTGAGATATTATTAGATATGGTAGGACGTGTTGAACTTAAAGTAAAATGCTAATGTACAATTTTTTATTGGATGGTGTAAAACAGAGAAAATTATTAGGTACTCTCGAAGTACCATAAATACGTAGTCCCTCTTCTCACATGAATGGTGGGTCTCACCATGAATTTAATTAGTGGGACCTATCATTCATGCGAGATGAGGGACTAAGCATTTATGGTACTCCGAAAGTACATAATAATTTCCCGTAAAACATGAGTTTTACACCAAACCTTACCAAATTTGGACTCAGTTAAATAAATTAAAAATTAATAATCATAACGAGGTGTAAATTTGTAGCAGTGAGTCTCAATTTTTTTTAAATAAATACTAGCCTGATCACATGCGTTTCACGCGTGCAATGAGGCTTTTTTTTTTTTTTCAGTCGTCGTAGCAAAAAAAAAATTTATTTATTATTTTATATATATAATTTTTATATTGAGAATCTAATTTATAAGTGTATATATCTATTTTGTAGTTTTTTTTTTTATAACTACTAGTAGTTTTTTTTTTTTTTTGATATTTTGTTTTCTTTTTGGATAAACATAGTTTTTTTAAAGGAAAAAAAAGCAACAAACGTGGGTTGTTTAACTTATTTTTCTACTTAAAAAAAAAACAATAAACGTATAATTATTTTGAAGAAGTAAGTTAGTGAAAAAGTGTTTCTATTTTGTAGGCAATGTTTTCGTGCTAGTTAAACATGTATTTTTATTAGACTATCCTTTATTTTTGTCTCTACTTAAATTTAGGAGTGTAGGGATATTTTGGAATAAAAAAATTCTGGTCCAAATAGAAGAAGCCCCTTAAATAGTAATATAAATTATATATAGTATATAAATTATTATTACTAGGGCTGTCCACCGGAACCCATCCGACCCGTCCGACCCGCACTTGAAACCGGCCGACCCGACACCAGTAAAGGTCGACGGCGGGTTTCAACCCCCAGAACCGAGACCGGCAGGTCGGTTGACGGGTCTGCTCTTCAAAATCCGATTCCAACCGATCCGACCACCTATATATCAGAAACACCCACCGATTTTCTCAGGTATGAGATTTCCAACCATTTCTCGACAGATCCGACGAGAGCTCTTCGACATCTCGACAGATCTGTTAAGATCCGGCGAGATCTCTTTGAGAACTCGTCGAGATCTCTTCAAGATTTGGTGAGAAACGAAATTTGCTCGACAAATTTGGTGAGGTTTTCGATCATTTCTCGACAGTCCGTTGAGATCAGGCGAGAACTCGTCGAGATCTCTTCAAAATTTGCTCGATCTGGCCATGTTTCGATCAGTTCCGGCCAGATTTCAGCCAGTTCCAGCCTGATTTCATCTTCCCCGAGTCTGACCGAGCATCGACCAATCAGTACCCGATATCCGAGTCGCCCAATCCGACTCATCTAACGGTCGGCGGTGGGTCTGGATGCCGGAGACCCGATGTGGTCGGGTCGGTTCTGGGTTGGGCACAAACCCAACCTGACCAACCCGTGGACAGGCTTAATTATTACTAGCCTCATCACACGTACTTCAAGCATGCGATGAGGCTTCTTTTTTTTTTTTTTGGGTTTAATGGTTCTATTGTATAGAAAAAAAAGCTTATATCAATATTTAAAAAAAAAAAAAAATTAGTTGAGCTGTGCGTTGGATGATTTTGGTCAATAACTTATTAAATACAATATTTATAATAATGCATTTGAGATATAATAAATTAGATGAAATATTTTTATTCATAATGCCATTACACCTTTAAATTAAATATAAGGGTGTATGAGATTTTGAACCCAAAAAAAATAAAATAGAATCCCAAACAGGAGATGTATTTTAAATAGTAGTATAGATTAAATAGTAATATAGATATTGATTATTATTATTATTATTATTATTATTTAAACGTATATAAACTATAAAGTAATTTTGAGATATGTAAAGTAAGTAATATTTTTGTTATTTTCGAGACTGCGAATTTTACAGAAAACCCACCTCAAAAAGACTGTTGTCGTGTTGATCTCTCTATTGCTGTCTCTGTTGTTGATAAACAGACTGATGAGGAGCCATGTCTTATTCTAAAGGTCTGTAATTGTTTTTCTTTTTTTGTCTGAAGATAATAATTTCATTATATATGATTTTTTTTTTTAAAAGTGACAATTTTTTGAAATATAGAAACCATTTTGGTCGATTTAATTTTTTTGCTTTCACAGGTTTGTGAATTTCACAATAATGGATATTTTGTGCTTTAGTTATGTCTTCTAGTTATAACGTTAAATTTTTATTTTTTTTATTTTAATTTATCTCTACTTTATGGTTTAGTTAGTTATTTTAGATTATTGTTTGTGCTTCCCAATTTTCAATTTTGTTTCTGTTTCTGCAGGAAAGTTTTTCAACCATAAGTGTCCATTTGGCAAAAACTAGTGCTTGATCACTCCAAGGTCCTAGCATGGTGCCTTCGCTTCTTCTTTTCATTATGTTTTTTGTAATCTGTTCTATTGTTTTCTACTTAATCAAATTAAAGCCTCGTCAAAAGTCCCAAACATATCTCAAATGGGCAAAGGCCCAATTATTAGCATCCCTCTCCTGGAGCCCAAGATGATTTGGAGACCACAATGGTCTCGCGGGTCAACTCCTTGGGGCTTGGCTACTAGGGACCCAAATTAGCCGAAGGACCATCAACCAAACCCGACTTGCTAGTTGTGGGTCTAGGGAAAAACACCTCAAAATTTCTTGAACCCATTTCAAAACCATTACCACTTGAGTTGGATGTGAATGAGCCAAGCTTGGTGAGTGGCGACACTCTACCACCTAGGACCCCTTGTGATGGTCAATGTCAGTTGCAACCCCAGTGACATTTCAACAGGGCCATTGTAACTGCACGATGTGAGGAAGATCTTGCTACTGGTGGATTTTTGATGTGGCCCAATGGTGTTGTCAAAGCTCCCACTACCTCATTTTAGGACCAAAGTGATGCTAGATCTCCACAAAAGGGGGAAAGCACTGGCAGAGTTTGGTGAGGTGTCGGAAAAGTATGAGGAGTGATATGAAGAGTAAAATGGAAGCTTTTTGCGAACAATGAGGGATGCAACGAGGCCTTTGGTTTAAGATTTTTTACTTTAGATTTGGTTTAGTTGGGCATTTTAATGATGATCTATTGTGGGTCGAGCAACACTCCCTTTTTTGATGAGGCGAGAAAAAAAAAAAGGCAATAGTAGAGAACCCACCTAGACCAAAGAAGCACTTGAGCTAGCTGAGTAGGAAATTCAAAGGGTTTAGTAAATAAAAAAATAAAAAGAAGAAGAAGAAGACACGTTTATGGTCAGAAACCTTGATAGACACAAGAGTCAAAGATTGATAAACGACCTTGATTGGAGGACGGGGCAACGGGAAAAAAAAACCAAGTAGGAATTATTTACTAGTTTTTGTTTTCTATTTTTAAAAACTTGTTTTTTAGAATAGAAAGAAAAAACAATTTTCTTATATATTTGAAATCAAAAATATGTTTGGTTAGTTGAAATTAAAATAAAAAAAATCTAAAGAAAAAAATAGAAAACGCTAATATATGTTGTTACTAGAATTTGAATTCTGGTTCTAACTCGTTAAATGGGATGGACTTATTAAATTAGATGCGTATTTTTATTAGTTTTTAAAAATTAAGGTATATTTGGTAACTGTTTTTTTTCTAAGTTTTTTATTTTCAAAAACAATTTTCTGTTTCCTAAGGCAAAAAACTTTTTTGGTAACTTATTTTAGGCAAAAATCAAAAACTATTTTTAATTTTCATATTGTGAAGGAAACTGAAAACTTGTCTTGAGTTGTTTTTATTTATCAGTTTTCCCTCATCTCAAAAAACACGCTAAAACACACGTTGAAACATAGCCAATTAATGAACTAGCGCACTGGTTCGACTCACATAAGAAGCTTCGCGCATGCAGATTGGCTCAACGAGCCAACATAGCATAGCAGCTACATTGCAATAGTAATGGCAGAGAAAGCAGTACTGTGGACTCATTCATGTATATACATATTCATGCTCAGTCCTCTCATTCTCAAACTTCAAAGCAAAACCCAAAACCCATACCCATACCCATACCCAATCCTTTATTACCCATACCCATAATTAGTTTGGGAAAGAGGGCAAAACACTAATTTTTTTGCACGAAAATGGCATTTAGAGTCATTTTTATATAGTTTCAACCTATACTTGCAAGTATCGTCCTGAGTATAGTCCCAAATTATTTTATTGGGTCCTAATGTGAAGTCTTATTGAAGTGAAAGTAGTGCCCTTTTAATGGTCTAAGTATGAGCCTTTTAGGGTTTAATTTTTTTTTAATTTGCGTTTTTATTTTATTAGTTATGGTCAGTTTAATATTGAGGACAAATTTGTAATTTTTGCAATTCTTGTGAATTAAGGTTATTTTGGTAATTTTGTTGAGTCTAGAATCTTCTAGGGTTTTAAGTATCTTAGGTTTATTTACTTTGGGTCCAAGTTAGTATTTATTAGGTTTTATTAGTAGTCCTAATGCTAGTAAGAGTTATATTACTATTAGTACAAGTAAGAGTCTTTATATATATATTGTGCTCAATGTATTCAAAGAAAACAGATGAGTTGATTTATAAAATTGAGTGTTTTGAGCAATAGAGACTTTGGCCTTCGTTGTTTCTTTCTCTTTTTCTCTTCTTTATTTGCTCTACTTTCTTTATAGGTTATTGTTCAATGTTAGTGTTCACACAACCCCTAAACAACCCTAACTTCTCTCAAATTCTTATTCTTTCCTAACCCTAAACCCACCACAACTACAAGTTGACAAACCCCTAAATTGTCTTGCATCAAATTTTGATTTGGGTTTGGGTTTGGGGGCAAACCACCACTGTGGGTGGTGGTAGTGACGAAGAGAGAGAGGAATGAGAGAGAGAAGAAGAACAAAAATAAAGAGAGAGGGAGGGGAGAGCAAAAGAATAAACAATAATGATAATAACAAGAGGAGTGAAACCAAAAAAAAAAAAAAACTATTTTAAAAAATGCCCTCTTGGTAAAGTAGCATCTTTAGTTAAGTTGTACAATTTTTTAAGAATAGCCCTTTGAATTCAATGTCTTCAAACTCCCTATAATTTTTTTCCTTTCAAACGGTCCACATGATACCCTTAACTCTAGAATAACCAAATAAAATATAAAAAAATTACCATGGACACTAATTATTTCTCTAATAATGCTATGGTTATACCATCAACTCTAAATTTAAATGAAATGGAGAGTTTACCCATCGTCAGACTCGAACTTTGATGGTAGTTTCGATTTTGGGGATTAGTTATTTTTTTCCAAGTCTTTTATTTTATTTTAATTGAACTCATGATGATTCTAATTAAGGAATTTTTTTTTTTTTTTCCAAGTGGAAATCATTATTTATTTGGATTTGGAATGAAAATCATTTTGTTAGTCTCCGATTATTTGGTTAGATCCCGATTATCACACAGTAGAGCCAATATCAACTTTAATGGTATATATCATCAAAACTTTGACAAATTAGTTAGACACAAGTCAAATGTTACAACAAAAATAATAATACAACACAAGTTGGATGATGGCTTATGGGATTTCCTTTGCTTTAAAAAAAATTGATTGTAACTTCACTTTCTAGATTTTAACTTGAATCGTTGTGCAGAGAGCTTGAATTTTCCTAATATGAGAGCCATTATTGCCTTTAGTTTAACAATGGTAGATAAGTTTCCTTTCTACGTAGGTACGTAGCTTGAATTTTCCTAATATGAGCGCCTAGATTATTGCCTTCAGTTTAACAATGGAAGATAAGTTTCCTTTCTACTTTAGGTTCCTCTTCGAATGGAAATCAATTTTATGAGGTCTGGCAGTAAAGCTCCAATTCCATCTCATGTAACATCAAGGCTTGTTGACCAGTTTCCAACGTAGAAAGATCATCATTGTAAATAGTGCTAATGGGGGTGAGTTACCTCCTGTTGGAAGCTCAATTTTAAGGAAGAAAATGAGCGAGAGAGAGAGATGACAGATTCATGCTTGCACGGTAATCACCCAAGTAATCACTCAGATTATGGTTCAAAAATAAAAGTTTTAGTAGCAATAATAAAAATCGTATAAACCATAAGCTAAGTGTATGCTATTAGCAGTCTTTGCAGGATAACCTACAATTGTCTCCAACTCTCCATCTCTATATTTAACATGTATTAGGTTACAATGAACACAATCAATGTATCACTTGTTAATAAACATTTCTTGTTTGAGGTATTCTTATAAATATATCATACCGCTAAATTGTTGTTGGGTTACATGGGGGAGTAAAGTCTTACATTGAATAAAGATGAGAAGAATGAGTGGTTTTTTTTTTTTTTTGGGCTAAACAAGAATGAGTGATTAATATAACATAATTGAGCATAATCCTTTTGGGTCAAAATGTGTCTTTATATGTTATATTAATTACTTAAGGAAGCTCTTCAAGATGTTTATCTCCAACAATTGTTACTAACAAAGTAACTTAAAATGAAGCATTGTTCAAATGGATAATTACTTCAAAAAATCTCTAAATATAGGCATAATTTTTATATATTAGTCTACTGAGGAGATTTATGAGGCATTGGTGAACAACAGTGCAATTAGAAGCCTACTTGAATTGGGGACAGTTGTAGCGGAATCCATCACAATAGCCATAATATTTGCCAATGCATTGCATGATTGACGAAAGAAAAAAAAAATTATTAAAAACTTGAGAAGGGTCAAGATTATGTTACATTAACTTGATTTTTTTTTTTTTGGAGAGATTTACACTAACTTGTTTGGTGCAAAAGTAGCAGTTACTAATTTAACCAAATTGAAAATGCAAACCTAATAGCTTTTTGAGATATATATATATATATATATTATATATATATATATATATATTATATATATATATAATTGCATGATATATTAACAATTATACCATTACGCCTCACACAACAAGAAAAAAAAGTGATAATTATATTTTATAACCCATGTTGCTTCTTTCATAATAATTCAAGTTGTTTAGTTTTATTTAATCGTATTATAAATAATGTTCTTAACCCAACAAATGTGTACAATATACAAGGAAAGAATGAAATTATTTCTATTTCACATCTTTTACTTCTCTAATTCTAGGTTTTTATTTTTCTTGTACCGTAGTTTCAATTTTTTTTTTCCTAATTAATAAAGCGCACAAAAGATCTTCTCATATAATGTGCTTTTGTGTTAGAATGACTTTCTTTTTTTTCTTATATGTATATATGTTTGTTTCAAAAAACAACAAAATGGCATCCATCAGTCAATCATGATTCATCAATTACACGTGAAAAGAGATCATAGTTCAGATGATCCATGACATAGCTTAGTTAAAGGATGATGACATAAGAAAGATCTTGGCATAGCTTCTTTTGTAACTAACATCCCTACCCCATTCTCTTCCACACTGCGTACAAAGAACCTAGTATAAGTTAGCCACTTAAAAAATTAGTTTTTTTTGGTGAAGATAATTCTTTTAATAATATCAACACAAGATGATCTTGCTATAATCTGTAAATGGCATTACCCACTACCCCCCAACTGCTCCCCCTCGCAGTTGAATTTTTGTTTTGTTTTCTTATGCACCTCTCTCTCTCTCTCTCTCAACAAAAATTAAGCCCCTTGGCACTTTTATACACGTGCCAAAAATACTAATATGTAAAAGCCATTCAAAAGCTTTTTGTGCATGTGAATACAACCCTTTCAACCCATGTGAATCAGATTGAACTAAGGAGTTCATGGTTAATGCATATCATTGTCTGCTAGTGGGCTATAACGATTGACAATTTAAGGAAAAAAAAGTTTGAATATTAGATTGGTGTTAAATGTGTAAGTGTAATGATGAATCGGTTGACCATCTTTTTTTTCATTGTCCAGTTACCATGAATTGTGGTTTATGGTTTAGGGCTTATTACACTAATAGACCAAAAAGTTAAATTTGAAAATTAACATGAAACAAGAGGTTTTGCATTTCACTTAATAATTTTTTTAAATTACATTTTCTTGCATGTATATCTATATTTTTAAAAATAAATTTAATCTTTTTTTTTGTAAAAATAAAAGAAGAAAAAGAAAAGAATGTGGGTAAAAGAAAAAAACCAATTCCACAAAGAAAATCAAGGAGAAAAAGGAGGGGGGGGGGATTGAATGAATGAGTCACTACTTCCACAAACTTAATGATTTTTCAGTGTAGGATTATTTTATTTTATTTTTTATAATATATATATATATATATATATATATATATATAATATATATATATATATATATATTATATATATATATATTACAAAGAGTTTGGGTTTGGGGCCGGTGTTGACTAAAATCATTATTTATCTAGGTTTGGAATCTAACTTTGTTGGACTCCAACTATCATACCACACATTTTTTTTGTCCTATGCATGCATTTTGATATATCAATTTATTTGGTTTTGGAATCGGTTTGCGGATTGGTACAAGTTCTTCTATGGCCAAAACTTTACCAATTGATTAACTGAAATTTTTACAATTGAGACCACAATAACCAAAAAAAAAACAGGTAAATGTGTAAAAAAATTGGTGTCTACATATACTTTTCCAAGATTCTACTCATAGTCTAATTAATAATATCACATTATCACTCCATATTCTTATTGTTTAATAATTTTTTTTTTTAAAAATCTATAACTAATACCTCTCAACTCTTGAGCTGTGAGACAGAGGATTGTATTGGTGAGACATGATAATACTTGAATAACTTGTACCTTAAGTTTCTTATACAAAATACAAAGAATGTTAGCTTAAATTCAATCCAGCCCATGATTAGGCTGTGGAGTTTAAACTTTAAAGTTTGAAGGGTTTTGCTTATCCTTAAAACTAGCAGATTTGTTGGGTTCTTCTGGGTATCACTGTCATTGTGTGTTTTGACCAACTACGCGGTTTTGGTTCTAAAATTCCAATAAGGAATATGAAGCTTGTGATTGAAATGAAATGAATTGCCAAAACTGCACAGCTGTATTGTCAAACGAGGTGAGTCACACAACCCTATCTAGTACCCATGTCTCTTGACTTTTCTCAAAACCATAACCAAAAAGTCAAATCTACCCCGTACTATATTATTTAAATTATAAAATATATATATCTCTACCCGTACAAATTACAAAATCTATGTCCCTCATTTAATTTTTTAACCATTTTTATTATAAAATGTGGAGGGTATTTTGGGAATTTGGATTCACTGTCTCTACTATTGAAACGATGTCGTTTCAACTCTCAATCATTGTTTTTTTTTTATATATATTAGTCAGAGATGCTGATCATGCAATCACGTTAAGAAGAGTCTCTGTCTCTACCACAAGAAATAATTAAAATTAAAAATTAAAAAAAGGGTTAAAATTAAAACTTAAAACAAATCCATAAGTTAAAATAAATAAATAAATGAAATCATTTTCACGGTGGAAAAAACAGGAGGAGAGTTTTATAAAAAACGTTATCTGAATAATATATATTTTTTTAATTTTTAATTTGTGTGTGTGTGGGTGTGTGTGTTGTAATTAATGCACAAATAAATGAAAGAGTTGCAGAGAAACTCAGAGGTCGTTCGTTCATTCATTCTATTATTTATTTATTTGTCTGTGCAAAAAAGCGTTTTTTTATGGGATTTTTTTGAAAGATCGAAACTTTGAAGCATTTGCATGTTGAATCTGCAATAAGAATCGCTTTCTGGGTGGTGGGTATTTCCCCAATTGCGCCACCTAATCCTCTTCTCTGAGAGCGAGAGAGCTTTCGGTGTTGTTGGTGGTGGTGTCACGGTTTTTGTGTACACGTGGCGTTGAATCAAATCAAGACCAGCCCGAGGAAAAAAAGAGAAAAAAAGCTTGATTGCGATGTAAATTTGATTGATTCTTTCAGAGGTAAAGTAGTGATTTTCTTTTTTTATTAGAATCCCATGTTTCAAATTTCCGTAATTGTTCTTTGTATAGTGGGGTGGGAGAGTTTCTGATTGAATTGAATTGTAATTGTAATTGTAATTGTATTGGATGAGTTTGGTTTTTGGATTGGGAAATTAATGGGTAACACGTGAGATTGATGGAAGACAGATAGGTTTGAGTTGGGTCACCCTGAGAAACGTGTTTGAATCTTATTCTGTGTTGTGGTTGAGAAGCTTCTGTGTGGTTTTTTTTTTTTTTGTTGATCTTTTGGGTGTTTCTTGAATTCAGTGTCTGAATATATTTGTTCATTTAATTTCAGGACTTGGATTAGTTGTTTTTGTTTGTTTGTTTGTTTGTGTGTTAGGCTATCCTGGCTAGTCTTTTGGATCCATAGCCAACCTTGGATACTGTGGTTGTTGCTGTTGTTAGATCAAGGGGAGAGGGATCATGTTGTACTGAGAATATGAAATGGAGAAAGAGCTCTCAGAGATTGCTAACGGATGTTCATGAATTGAATTTGGGATTTGGGGGGACATTTGGTAGTGGGAAATAGTGAACTTTAGGTTCTTTTGTGTGTAATAAATTTGAGTTGGATTCTTGGTCTTGTTGGGATTGTATTGCTTTCTTCAGTTTGGATTAATTTGTTAGGATTGCTTGCAGTCTAGGCAATGGTTTGCTAAGAGTGGCAAATGAGCATACCATAATGAACGGGGCTGGTAGGATTGGTTGTAGATGGACCAACAAGACAAGACATTCTCTGAGCTAGTTGGGATTGTGAAATCATGGATCCCTTGGCGATCCGAGCCGCCTAATGTGTCGAGAGATTTTTGGATGCCTGATCAGAGTTGTAGAGTATGCTACGAGTGTGATTCTCAGTTCACGATATTTAACCGTAAACATCATTGTCGACTTTGTGGCCGAGTTTTTTGTGCTAGGTGCACTGCAAATTCAGTTCCTGCCCAATCTGGTGACCAGAGTACTTCCCGGGAAGAGTGTGAGAAGATTCGAGTATGTAATTATTGCTTCAAGCAATGGGAGCAGAGCATAGCTACTCTTGATAATGGGATCCAGGATATTTGTACTTCACCATCAGAAACAAGTTTTGCCAGCACTAAATCTAGTGGCACTGCTAGTAGTAGTATTACACTTGGCTCAATGCCAAACCCAGTTGATTCTTATCAGCGAGTTCAACGCAGTTCAGGTCTCAGCCCACGTCAATCATCTTTAATGGAAGCAAGCATGGAAAGAAAATGTGAATTGGCTTCAGGAGGGAGCAATGATCTTGTTTCAGATGTAGGGAATCCAAACCAATATGAATTTTCAATGAACAGGTTTGATTGTCTCCCCTGTTATTTACTTGCTCTTGGGTTCACACTATGTTATTCATTTGTGGAGTCTTTGTTAACACACTCATTTTACAGACCTCTTTCTTTTATTTTTGCAATTATAAAATGACATCTAGTCAAAGATATATATTGATATATGCATAAGATATGTGTAATAAGACAACAATTAATGCATGATCATTGATGTGTTTTAGCCAGGTAAACTCATAGCATCTATTCTGTTCGCTTCTGAGAGGGATGTGTGAGTCTTAACATATAACAGAACTTGTATATTTGTCTATGCTAGAAAGTAACATTTGATCACTTTATTAGTTATTGTCATGTACAATGTAATTCGCAAAGCTAAATCCACTGACCTTACTAAATAAAGAAAACTATAATCGTTTCAGTAAGTGTTACATGGAAATAAAGAAACTTAGGTTTTAATGTATATTTATAACCAGTTAGGTATGCCTTGATTTTTCTGTGGCATCAGGAGTGATGATGACGACGATGAGTATGGTGTATATCGGTCAGATTCTGAAACAAGACACTTTTCTCAAGTCGATGACTACTACAGTCGGGTTGACTTTGATGAGCTGAGCAATGATAGTTCACATAAACTCCATCATGATGGAGAAAACGATACAAAAAGTTTAAGCAGCTGTTCGTTACATCACAGTTTTGACTCACAGGGTTTAGAAGGAATTCCGCAGATAGGAAGAAAAGATGAAAATGATATTGTTGATGAGTGTGAAGAACATTCTTCTATATACGCTCCACAGGATGTTGAAAAAGAACCTGTGGATTTTGAGAACAATGGACTTCTCTGGCTCCCCCCTGAACCAGAAGATGAAGAAGATGAGAGGGAAACCGGCTTGTTTGATGATGATGATGATGGAGATGCTGTAGGAGAGTGGGGATATTTACGCTCCTCAAGCAGTTTTGGAAGTGGGGAGTCTCGCAATAGGGATAGGTCAGGTGAAGAGCACAAGAAGGCCATGAAGAATGTGGTTGATGGACATTTTAGGGCTTTGGTAGCTCAGCTATTGCAGGTTGAAAACCTTCCTGTAGGTGATGAAGATGATAGGGAGAGTTGGTTGGAGATCATAACAGCTCTGTCCTGGGAGGCTGCTACACTTTTAAAGCCAGATATGAGCAAAGGTGGAGGGATGGACCCTGGTGGATACGTGAAAGTAAAATGCGTTGCTTCCGGGCATCGCTCTGAGAGGTAAAAGACTCAGTACTTCCAATGACTTCAGATGTATTATAGATCATGCTTTGCTTTCACATTTTTGCAACTAATTTCTCATTTAGTAAATCATCACTGAGATGGTCTATGCCTTGTTTCAGTGAGACCCATCCATCTGCCTAATTATCACTTTAGTGTATACATATATAAATTAGGAATACATGCACTGCTTTGACTGTGGGTGCAGAAATCTGATCTGATTGTATCTAGTAAACCCACTGATAAATCTTGAGAGAATATAAAGTAAACAAAATATAATTAATGAGATAATGAATTGCATGGTTTTTCCATTAAGGCTACATTTACGAGTAACACAGCAAGAGATATCTCACTTCACTACTCATGGAAGAAGCACATTGAAGTAATATTTGTTGTTGGACCCATCAAACACATATTTGTATCGGTGACACACTAATCATGTCCTTAATCGTAATGTCTACCATGTATCCAGTCCCTAGCGAACTCAAAACTTTGTATATTATTCTTGTGGCAGTGTCAAAAAACTATTCTCTCTAATTATGTTACTTTTGTTTTAGTGCGGTGGTCAAAGGAGTAGTTTGTAAGAAAAATGTGGCTCACCGACGAATGATATCAAAAAAAGAGAAACCTCGCTTGTTGATTCTTGGGGGAGCTCTTGAGTACCAGAGGGTTTCCAACCTCTTGTCAAGTTTTGATACTCTGTTACAGCAGGTTGTTATTGTTTACCCTTTTTCTGTATCAAATTGTTGCATCCTGGTTTTTAGTGCATGAGATTTTATTTTAAGTTTCTTCTTTCGTGTGTTACATCCTGTATAGGAAAAAGACCATCTAAAGATGGCAGTTGCAAAGATAGGTGCCCACAACCCTGATATCCTGTTAGTAGAGAAATCAGTTTCTGGACATGCACAGGAGTACCTTCTTGCAAAAGACATATCACTTGTTCTTAACATCAAGAGACCACTTTTGGATCGCATAGCCCGCTGCACAGGTGCCCAAATAGTTCCTTCAATTGATCATCTTTCATCACCGAAGTTGGGCTACTGCGATGCATTTCATGTAGAGAGGTTTCTAGAAGATCATGGTACTGCTGGACAGGGTGGCAAAAAATTGGTCAAGACACTTATGTATTTTGAAGGTTGCCCAAAGCCACTGGGTTATACTGTAAGTTCTCAAACTTAATTTGGACAGGCACAGTTTGAAATGGGTTTTTTATTGCATAACTATATGGATCCCTCAAGGAAGAATGTCCCCAAATGCATACATTCATGCAGGCTGTGTAACGGTGATGTTTATGGACAATTCCGTATATCTTGTTTAGTGTATGTTTGATTTGATAGACCTAGGTATTCATTCACTTGTCTTGTTTCTGTTTCAGATTTTGCTTAGAGGTGCTAATGGAGATGAGTTGAAGAAAGTGAAGCATGTGGTTCAGTATGGAGTTTTTGCTGCGTATCACTTGGCTGTGGAAACTTCTTTTCTTGCTGATGAAGGGGCCTCTTTGCCAGAACTCCCATTGAATTCTCCAATAAATGTTGCACTTCCAGAAAAATCATCCAGCATTGAGAGATCCATCTCAACAGTACCTGGTTTCAGTGTCTCTGTTAATGGAAAGTCACAGGGAGCCCAACATATTGGTGAACCACAAAGAACCATTAGTGCCCCTGTTTCAAATTCGCCCTCATCAGTTGGCAATAAACAAACTTTTTTACCCAATGGATCTCATTCTCTATCCACTGAACCTACTTTGGATCTGAAAGATTCTACAGTTTTTTCTGCTAGTCCTTCAGGAAATGCCTTTCCAGATTCTTACCTTAAAACACTTTCTCCCTATCATACCTTCGAGGAGAAAATTAAAATGGGTTCCAAAGAACCCTTGGAGGGGGAAACTTCTGCAGGTAATAACAGATCAGCTATTATGAATAATCATCTCACTGCCAATGGTTTTGGGCATATAGAGACATTGGGACAAGATGTTATGGCAAATGATTTCCAAAATAGTCTCAGTGCAGTGGCTGTAAATCAGCTAGGCAGTTCAGAGCAATCATTTTTGCAAGAAGATTGTAAAAATTGTCCAGAGGAGTTAAAAGAAGATCCTGTGCCTTTAAAAGAAGAGTTTCCTCCATCACCTTCGGATCACCAGAGCATTTTAGTGTCCTTATCATCCCGATGTGTTTGGAAAGGGACAGTTTGTGAGAGGTCGCAACTCGTTCGAATCAAATACTATGGCAACTTTGACAAACCTCTTGGTAGGTTTTTACGAGACCATTTATTTGATCAGGTGAGTATTCTCTTTCTAACATTTTCATGTCTCACATTGTAAAAAAAGCCTGGCATTACATTTTAAAACTGAGGTAGCCAACTTGTTTGTCAGAGTTACCAATGTCGTTCATGTAGTATGCCATCAGAAGCACATGTTCACTGCTACACTCATAGACAGGGCACCCTCACCATATCTGTTAAGAAGCTACAGGAAACTCTCTTACGAGGTGAAAGGGAAGGAAAGATCTGGATGTGGCACAGATGCCTGCGGTGTCCAAGAACCAATGGTTTCCCTCCAGCTACTCGGAGAGTAGTGATGTCTGACGCTGCCTGGGGTTTATCTTTTGGAAAATTTTTGGAGCTCAGTTTTTCAAACCATGCTGCTGCAAGCAGGGTGGCAAGTTGTGGCCATTCTTTACATAGAGATTGTCTTCGTTTCTATGGGTAATCTCTTCATATCTCAATTCCACGTATATTTATTTAACTTAATTTTTTTCCCATATGGTGAGAACATTATTTATGTTTGAATCTCATATGGATGAGTACAGTAGTTTGCATTTACGTGGTTCTTGATCAAGACAATTTTTGTATGCCACATTCTAGAACTAGGATTCAGTTGGAAGAATCAAAATTGACCTTCATGGCTATTTTTGAACAAGTTGAATGATGTGATTCACCCCCCTTTATCCCATCTTTCTTGATGGTCATATGGATTCGGTGAACATACAGAAAATGAGATAAGTTTGATTGCACTATTGTGCCCATTCAAGTAGTAGGCTGCTGACCCAGCTAATACATAAATTATAGATTAAAAGTCCAGGAGTGTTATTCATCTATAGATACTTATCTCTATCTCTTTCTCTCTTCCTCACTTTTTTACATTTGCAGATTTGGAAAAATGGTTGCTTGCTTTCGATATGCGTCGATTGATGTTCATTCTGTCTACCTTCCACCACCCAAACTGGACTTCAACTGCGAAAATCAGGACTGGATACAAAAAGAAATAGATGAGGTGCAATGGTCACAAGTTTGGATCTTTGAAGATAATTTAAGTTTTATCATTGCATCTTGTGACATAGTTCTGTGTAATGGCAGGTAGTTGACCGGGCAGAGCTTCTATTTTCTGAAGTACTCAATGCTCTTGGCCAAATAGTGGAGAAAAGATCTGGTGCAGGGCCACTTAATAATGGCATTAAAACCCCTGAAACGAGGCGCAAAATTGCAGAATTGGAAGGAATGTTGCAAAAGGAGAAGTTAGAATTTGAGGTGAGGCCCTTTTATTTAGGTCATACTTTCCGGCGTTAATTACATCGTTTCATGTCCTGGAAGCAGTATACTAATTCATATTTGTAGACCATATGAATCAATGGGTATGTAAGCTGATGAATCAGGGACTGTGTTGAAATGATTAATCAAACTTTTTCTATTGACTGTGTGAACTATTCAATAACTATGACAAACAAAATCATTGAACTGTGATTTTCTATTATTTAAATTATATGTTTATACTTCTGACTATTTTTCTGTGAACCTTTTTAAATATCTATTTTGTGTAACATGAGCCATGAGAACTTCTATTGATTTTTACAAGAAGTGCACTTTCCCAATTGGGTCCTTTTTATTTCTACATTTGTTATAATCATGATAATATAATGAACGAAAATTGTCAAAATTTTAGTAAATACACTAGAAATTTTATAATGAAAAATATTATATCATGGTGATGTCTATCTTTGAGTCAAAATGCTTGTTTGCTGCTCTTTAATATCTGGATTTTGACATTTATGTTGACATCATAGGAATCAATCCAAAAGACTTTGAACAAAGGAGCAAAAAGGGGCCAACCTGTTATTGACATTCTTGACATCAATCGACTGCGAAGGCAGTTACTTTTTCAATCCTATTTGTGGGACCATCGCCTGATTTATGTAGCCAATTTAAACAAGAATAACCATCAGGACAGCTTGAGTAGCTCAAGTCCAGAACATTTGGAGAAACCTTTTGTTAGTAATGATAAGCTCATGGAAGTGAATGTGGACAACAAACCAGAGAAAAGTTTCCGTAGTTGTGACTCCCTTGCAGATGCAAAGCTTAACAAAAGCCCTGAGCAGAGAGGAGGATATGCTAGTGACACTAACCAGTCTGATGCAGTTCATCAAGAAAAAGACATGGATCAATCAGACCCTATAAAATCAGAAGTAAATGTTCGTAGGACTCTCTCTGATGGGCAGTTCCCTATCATGGCCAGTTTGTCGGATACCCTTGATGCTGCATGGACGGGTGAAAATCACACTGGAATTGGAATACCAAAGGATAATACCAGTACACTTCCTGAATTGGCGGTGACAGAAACTTCAACCACCCCTACAGTTGCGGAGGGAACGGATTTGGAGAACCATGGAGAAGAGAAAAATAGCACCAAGGTTTCCCCTATCCTTCCACCTGCACTGTCCACCAAGAGTTCTGATTATGTAGAAGACTATGTAGGCTGGTTAGGGATGCCTTTCTTAAACTTCTACCGTTCATTCAACAAGAATTTTTTGGCTGGTGCTCAAAAGTTCAATACATTGACCGAGTATAATCCAGTCTACATTTCTTCCTTTCGGCAGTTAGAATTTCAAGGTGGCGCCAGGCTTCTTCTTCCTGTTGGTATTAATGATACTGTGATTCCAGTATATGATGATGAACCCACCAGTATTATATCTTATGCTCTAGTGTGCCCAAAATATCATATGCAACTGATTGATGAGGGCGAAAGGCCAAAAGATGGTGGGGATTTAGTAGCTTCCTTGCCACATGTGGATTCAGTGAATTCACAATTGATTGATGACATAGCCTCTGAATATCATAGAATTCATGGGTCTTCAGATGATAGCATTTTATCCATGTCTGGATCTCGTAGCAGTTTAGACCCACTCTCATATACAAAGGCATTGCATGCCAGAGTTTCTTTTGGAGATGATGGCCCTCTTGGTAAGGTGAACTATACTGTGACTTGTTACTATGCCATGCGTTTTGAAGCCTTAAGGAAGATTTGTTGTCCTTCTGAGCTTGATTTTGTAAGGTCTCTTAGCCGTTGTAAAAAGTGGGGTGCCCAGGGTGGCAAGAGCAATGTATTCTTTGCAAAAACCTTGGATGATCGATTTATCATTAAAGAAGTCAGCAAGACAGAGTTGGAGTCGTTTATTAAATTTGCTCCTGGATATTTCAAGTACCTATCTGAATCAATAAACTCAGGAAGTCCAACATGCCTGGCAAAGATTCTGGGGATCTATCAGGTACTTATTTGAGTGCTATAAATGCTGGTCAGGGTAAATCATTATATTCATTTGTTAACCTGGTGAATTTAATTCTGATTATTACCTTAATCAAGCATTGGCATCTTTAGTATATAGATATACACAGGTTTACTTGATGAGTATGCGTAATATCAGATGCAAACAAAGTATTTCTTGGCAACCTGTTTGGTTATGCATAGAAATTTGAATGACCTGATTCCTGTTTTGTTGGGCATGCAATGCATAATTTTTTGGAGTTATCATCATTACAGATGGAAGAATCAGTTTAGGAGTTAATGAAATCATATTATTTGTGTTTTTTTATTACAAAGGCTGCCATTCTTGATTTTCTATATTCATAGTGATGGCTTTGTACAATAGATGCTCTTTGCAAATTAAGTGTAGGTCATTCATTTTCTATAGGACAACCAAGCATGACTGAGATAATTTTTTGTATCTTATAAACATTTTTTTAAATGCATTAAGAAATAAAATAATTTTGCATATATGTGTGGTTTGTCATACATAGATTGAACTATCTTTTTAAATTTTGTTAACCAAGTATATTAGAAAGAGTAAATAGTTTGAGTGGTGGCCTGGCACTTGGGTGTTGACTTTTTTGGTCTCAGATTTTTTCTTCTTCTTTTAATCTTGCTATAAACACTTAAACAAGCTTGAAATAGGTAGCTGATTTCTCAAAACTTATAGCTGCATTCTTTCTGTAAAGGATGCATTTGCCCAGTTTGAAGCTATAAAATGATTTTTTATTTTATAAATGGAACTAAATACAAGAGACATTCCATATGTTGCTAACCTTAATAAATTAGAGCCTCTGGAGCAGTGGACCTTACTTTATGTTTTTCTTTATGTTGAAAGGTAACATCTAAGCATCTTAAAGGAGGGAAAGGAACAAAGATTGATGTTCTGATTATGGAGAATCTTCTGTTTCGAAGAAATGTGACCCGGCTGTATGATCTTAAAGGATCTTCTCGAGCACGGTATAATCCTGATTCTAGTGGGAGCAACAAGGTTCTGCTGGATCAGAATTTGATTGAAGCAATGCCAACTTCTCCTATTTTTGTGGGAAACAAGGCAAAGCGATTGTTGGAAAGAGCTGTTTGGAATGACACCTCATTTCTAGCAGTAAGTTTTTGAACTCTTTGGGTATATGGGAAACTTGGTTGCTCTTAAAAATACATAGCATTAAGTGGTGCAGATTCCTTATTGGCAAAAAATAAACAAATAAATTAGTTTGAGTTGCTTAGGTTGTCCAGCCTTTACTATGCCCTTATCCATTTTAATTCGTTATTTCACTTTTGGTGATGCAGTCAATTGATGTAATGGACTACTCATTACTGGTTGGGGTGGATGAAGAGAAGCAGGAGTTAGTTCTTGGGATCATTGATTTCATGAGACAGTATACATGGGACAAACATCTTGAAACATGGGTGAAGGCTTCAGGCATCCTTGGTGGGCCAAAAAACTCATTACCAACTGTAATTACACCAAAGCAATACAAGAAAAGGTTCAGGAAAGCAATGACTACATATTTTCTGATGGTTCCAGATCAATGGTCTCCACCTAGTATTATTCCAAGTAAATCCCTGTCTGACTTATGTGAAGAGAACACACAAGGTGGGACCTTGGTTGAATGATATACTGTTAGTCTTTGTACTTGTACATTTACACATGTAATTTGGAATTACAGTTCCCACATCATCTTTTTTGCCTCTTTGATACAAGTTCCCAGTCCTATATTTCTATTCTTTTTGGGTAGCGGTTTCATATGTATTTTTAACAAGAGAAATTCATAATTATTTTTTAGAAGATGCAGAAGAAGGCCAGTGAAGCCATAGAGATTTCTGTCAGGGGTTTTAATATTACATGACCTCTCCATGAAATCTTTGTACAAAATTCATTTTATGTATTTAGCATTGTAATGTGTATTTATATTACATCTTAAAATTTTGAAGTTAATTTACTCTCTCTCTCTCTCTCTCGTTTTTGGGGGGGTTTTTCCCTCTCCATTGTAGCTATTGGGCATTTATTAGCTGCACCATAAATATTTCAAAATCTTGCAATTTACACCTTAATTTAAGACTAGTTTTATAATGTTGCTCCCACCACCCAGATTAGTGTCCAAATTGAAAAATATATGGAAAATAATCTTAAATTATGATGTTGATTGTAGATTTTTTGTATTGTAGGTTGCACGTTTTAAATGGCTCAATATTAGCTACTGGTCTGCAAATTTTGCAGTTTAGAATGTAGAATGTAAATACTCTCAGAAATTAAATGGATGATTATACTTCTATTGGTCGAGGCTAATCCTTTGACAAAGGAAAGTCGCTTTCTTTCTAACACCCACACATGGTTAAGACTCCACAAGAACCATAGCTAATAAGAGGGTGCAACATTATAAACAGAAGATGTTTGAAAGTAAAGCCAACCAGTGTTGGCTTAAAAAGAGACTTTGTCAAATAAGAATGGGGTGAAGGGTGAGGTTGTAACTCGCTACTTTTTTTTTGGTAAACTGGTTGTAACTTGCATTCAAGACCCATTTGGTGTGGGAAGTGTCATTGTAAATTACTAATCACACCCAAAATGAGAAGTCGAAGTGAATCTCTTGGTTCACATAGGGACATATCTAGTCAGCTGGTATGGGTAGCCTAAACGTTACATTCTTTGAAATGGAGCTTGAGTTTGATTTCATTTATGTCACTGAAAAATGAGTTTGCTTTGTTCTTTTGTATAATATGATCCGAGTTCATTATGTTTATCAAAGCAATCAGCACCTATAAATTTGTTTTTCATGCACTTACTCCACTATTATTCTTAAGATTTCAGATATCAGCTTCAGATCAAATGCAGGTTATGATAATTTTGGAGATTTCCATGAATCTTGGTGCTAGTATTGAACCTGCACGATATTATACACTACTCATTTAGTCCTTGGATAGGATGTGTGGCAATAAGTTTAGGGACTTGTCATCGTTTCTCTGCTAGTTTGTTTTGAATGTGGAATACAACAACCGAGCCTTGGACTAAAGATTTAACTATCAACTATTGATCCTCACTAGTTCAGGTTAGCCACATACACAGGAAAAAGAAAACAATAGGGACAAGACAATTTTCTGTTACTCATGGAAGAAGTTTGTGCTTCAAAAATAAAACAAGTTCATTTATGCCCTCTATTCACATTCTGTGACTGATGTATATGCTTTCCTTACACGTACTAGAGCAGAGTTGTGGAGAAATCTATTTAACTGAAAAAAGTTGGAAATTGATTAGCAGAAAGAGTTAAAGCCATTGCAATTGAGGTCCTTCTGCACAGCAACACTTTCATCAACATTGTTCAATCCACTGCCTTTAACAATTTGATACCCACTTTGTTGAAAAAGAAGATCAATGATCTCGACGTCTCTGAACTTGGGAAAAATCAATAATCATCAGACAGGTTTCATAACAATTTGAAGTTGTTTATATTATTATTATGCTACTTTTATGTGTTAGGATTATCTACCTTGGATGACAAGTTGTTCTTGGAACCTGTTGTTGAAAGCGAGGGGCTTCATCGTCATATCCTTCGCAAACTATTTCCCCACTATCATCTCTATAGCAGATTATGCCATTGGACCTATCCTCATAAACCTGTAACAAACAATTCATAGTTTCAGACATCAACCAGTTGAAAAAAAGTGTGACTGAAGTTGATCCAATTAGGCCTTGTTTTGTAGAAAAGTTTGTTAGTATAGTTATGTTTTCAATGACAAGAAACAAATAAAGGAAAGGGATGTATCATGTATATATGCATAGGAATAACCAAAAAGAAAAAAAAAAAAAAAAAAAGAGGATATTGTTGACCTTGTTTTTAATGGAACATTTGATCTGGAGTCTAGGTAATTTCTTGACTGGAACTTGAGTGTGTTTAAGCATCAGAGATTTGCTGATAGGCCTCATGATTAGACCAGATTTCAGAATTGGGATGTGAATAGAAGAAGAAGAAAAAGAAGAACAAGTTACAGCCATTGATTGATTTTGTGAAACAAGAAGAAGAGGCAGAAGAAGAAGAAGTTTGTTAATGATGGTGGGGTTGAGGTTTTGTTAGGAGATGGGAATATAATAATGTTTTGGGCATGGATTGTAGCAAAGTATTTTCTATATTTTTCTTTTCGTAAGCATAAGTTCTATACGTTGAGACACATTAAAAAAAATTGAATTATTGATGGGTAATGTCTTATCATGGTGGATTTATTTGGTTAAATATAGCTACCTGGGACCCAATTTTTGCTTATCTTCTACCTGTTGTTGCCGGTGAATCCCAAGTCATGTTGTTGGTTGATAATGCCTTTTTTTTCCGAATCAGCTGTTGGTGGATCTATTCAGATTTTCACAACAAAGTGACTGTATTTGTATCTTTCTCTCTTTTTTTTGGTTGGAGTTCACCGACTATTTTAGACCGACACCTTGGAAACATCCTATAATTTTAGAGCAACACTAACTTTGCCAATATTTGGATCACATTTTTACAAGATTCAGGATGAGGAAGGTACTGCATCTTAGATAAGAATGTCCATCAAGATTCAAGAGTCTCTCTTTGAAGTTTAATGATTAAATCCCTCCTTTACTAATAGCTTAAATTTTGGAAATAGTAGGTATTTTGTTGTGTATTAAAGCAGCTGATTCTAAGTTTTGAATGTTGATTTTGATTGAACCACCTAATGTGGTTTAGTGACTTGTCCACCTCTGGGTAAGACTCTGGAGTTTGATTGGATTTGCTCTCTAGTTCGAGTTCTAACAATTGCAACACCTTGTACCAGTAGTAGGCTCTTACTGAGAGCGGGGATAAGTCAAGGTGCACATAAACTGGCCCGGACACCCGAAACCCAAAAAAAAAAAAAATGTTGTTTTTGATCTACCTATTATTTTTTATAAAAAAAATCTAACTTGTTGATACCTAATTTATTAGAATATTTAAGACATTCCAATAATATATAAGAGTACTAAACACCCCCAGTTGTTATTTTACAACCTTAGCCACCCAAGATCCAATCTATCCGGCTTTGTAAATTTAAAAAAATTTGCAACCTTATTATTCATAGGATGTAAAATAAATATTATTTTAATATGTGGTTATGTATGAAGAGAATAATATTTTTTATTATTTTATTAAATAGTTTATATTATTATTTTTAGATTGCATGTAAAAACAAAAACTGAAATGTATGATGAATTGTAAAAGAAGTTAGTAAAATAAATAAAATGGTGTATGATGGTGTAAAATAAATTTTCGCATTCCAACGCTAAGAGCATCCACAGCAGTGGAGTTAAAAATTTAGCAATTTAGCTCCACCAAAAGTTACTTTATTTATTTTACCTACACACATGCTGCAGCAGTGGATCTATTTTAGCTTTCAATACAATAAAATAATATAAACATCATAATAAAATAATATATCTACCACAATAAAATAATACATCTCACTACAATTAAAACATCACAATAAAAAGTAATGTGAACACAAAATAAAATAAAAATTTTTTAGCTCTCATAAACAGTGCACATCTATCTATTGGTGTGCACTGTAGCAATGAGCTAAAAAATTATAGATTTAGCTCCACTGCTGCATGCTTCTTTTTGGTGTTTTGATGGAACTAAAATAATTATATAACTATTTAGCTCTACTGCTGCAAGTGCTCTAATATTATAAGGAAATAGCATTATCACACAGTTGATTTGGTATGGATGATAATTTAATTTATTGATTTGACTCTTCATTGGCTACGTGTCAACTGTCAATTAGACCTTTACAATTGAGGCAATAGGGGCCAAACTTTTCCATCAATCAATTTCAGTTGCTTATTGGATATAAGCTCTCTCTCTCTCTCTCATAGTTTGGTTACAAGCATCTATAATTGGACCTGGGACTACCTCACCATTTGCAATAATGCTTGTTTTCAATTTCTATTTTCCACATAATAAGAATTGGAAAGTCTTTTCTTTTCAGTAGGAGGAATATTTGTTTACTTTTTATAGGGAGAATTCATGTATACCTAATCTGAAATGTCCACTAAAAAAAAGTTAGGTTTGGATGCTTTTTGTTGTCTGATATAAATAAAGGCAAGATGAGGGGATCTCAAAAATATTTATAGTATGATTACTGCTTAATGAGTCCAGAGGACATGTTTCCATATTCTATCATCTGTAGCTTTTCTTTTCAACAATTTTTGGTATGTAAAATTAATTTAACTTGTTTTAGTATAAAGTATATGTATATGTTATTGTATAATAATTTAATTGAAGAATATTTAAGTTTCGAGGCAGCATAGGGGGGAGTTGGACTGTGGGGGTGTAGGTAGAGATTTAATGCATTAAATTTTCATCCTGCTACACAATCCAAAATAAATAAATAAATAAATAAATCAATAATATCTTATAGACTACTTGTATAACAATTATGGATAAGCATTAGATTTTTTATTAGCAATTCAATTCAAAGTAAAACAATGTTTAGTATTAATTTTTCTTGCTTAGTGCTAGCCAAATGCCAGGCAGGAGTCGTGTTGTGTCAGCACTGGCCAGGAATATTTAAGAGGGCAGCAAAATTGAGACACACCAATAAGCTTGAATGAATTATGAAAGGCAGAATTCCATTCCATGCTTTAAGCTGCTTTATTATTATTCTTCTCAAAAACAAAAAAAAGCTGCTTTATTATTATACTTGCCAAAACAAAATAAGTAAGCAGTTTCTTTAACCAAAACAAAATAAGTAAGTGCTCCTTTCATTATCAAAAACAACTCAGATCTCTCTCATGCACACTTTGATTAGTGTGTTTGGTTACAGTGGCGGCGCCACATATAGGTCAGGGTGGTCCCAGGACCACCCTGACCTGAATTCTTTTTTTTTTTTTAATATATATATAATAAAAAAAATTATTTATCTACCTATAAAAAAAATTAAGAACACCCTCAAAAAAATTAGGAACACTCTTAAAAAAAAATTTATGTCAATAAAATTAAATTTTGGTAGATTATTTGTTACATTTTGGCTGGTACCAGTTTTTAGAAAAAAAAAAGAAAAACTCTTAAACTGACAAACTCGTTAGCATAGCATGTCATTACTTGTGTCGAACGTCTAAAAAACAAATCCAACTATCGCAAAGGTCGCCCCTTCTTCTTCTTCTTCTTCATTGCTTCGTCTCAGACATTCTGCTAGTCTACTTCTTCTTTCTTTTTTTACTCTAGTTTTTGCTTTGTCAAGTTTTTTATTTTAGTTTGTTTTTTAGACTTTTAGCTCGCCGACCCCACCCACATGACAAAACTTTGGAAATGACAAAACTCAAAAAGCTAACAAAAGATTTTGATTTCAAATTTATTTATTGAGTCTTGCCTCTTCCCAATATAATATACATATATACACTCTTATTGTACTATTTTTTGTTGTTGTTTTTCATTATTCAATTACATATTTATGTTTTAATATTCTAAAACAATAATTGTTATGTAATAACTAAATGATTTGAGTGTCAAAAAAGAAAAACTAATGATTTGTTTATTTGAGTTTTACTTATTTGGATCAATAATTTTATGTTGTATAAGAAAATATAAATATATTTTTTTTATTTTTTTTTAGAAACCCCGAAACACCCTGAAACGGTACGTCGAAATAGATCGGTACCAAAATATTTCTTTCCACTAAACAAACCAAAACAAGGTCCAAAACGGTATTCATAACATTGCTTTCAAGTAAAAAGAAAAGGCTAAAAAAAAATTTTGAAATAAAATCTAAAAAATAAAAAATTGTAATAGAGAATCTGAAGAAAAAAAAAATTGTAACAGAGCAAGCCCACCAAGGAACACCCTGAGAAACAATCCTGGAGCCGCCACTGTTTGGTTAATTAGAGAGAAAGGAAAATAAATGATGAGGTTCGGGTGTTTTTTCTCCGGTTTCACCAAAAAGTTTTCTCTAAAAAATAAAGAGAAAAATGAGACTGCTTAATTAACAAAAATAACACACCATTCATCCAATTCCTTTCTTCTTCTGTTTTTTTACCTTTTTTTTTTGTGCTATCCTGGGCGTGGCCGCGTGGGCACGTTGCACTTTTTTCTTTTTTTTTTTCTTTTCCCTTTCTTAGGCATTGCCTTTTTTTTTTTTTTAATTTCTTGGGCTTTGGGTGTGATATATATATTTGTTTAACTAGACATGACTTCTTTTTTTTTTTGAAACATTATGTTTTTTATTTTTAATAAATTGGGTGATTTTTTTTTTTGGTTGTTTGTCACTTTTTTGTTTTAATTGGTTATCATTTTTTAACAAAGATGTATGAGTAAATTTATACAAACTTATTTTTTTCATCTCTTCACTTTTCCGCTCCCAACCAAACAAACAGTAGAGAAATTAAAATATTTTCTATCATCTCACTTTTTCATCCTCCTACCATTTTATATCTTCTCACTTTTCTACCATTCCAACCAAACGAACCCTTAGTAAAAACAAAAGGGGCATTTGTATTAGTATAATCATATTTTTGGATGGTTCAAATTCTCTCCATTTTAAATCACTTTCGAATCTTTATTTATCTTAATAACTTTTTTAATAGAATTTCAAACTATAGCGCACGCTTCCTTTATTTTTCTGTTTTTTTATCTTTTTTTTGTGCTTTCCTGGACGTGGCCGCGTGGGCACGTTGCACTTTTTTTTTTTTTTTTTTTTTTTTTGATTTCCTGGGCTTTGGGTGTGATCTATATATATATATATATTGTTTAACTAGACATGACTTTTTTTTTGAAACATGATTTTTATTTTTTAATAAATTGGGTGATTGCTTTTTTCTTTTTTGATTGTTTGTCACTTTTTTGTTTTAATTGGTCATCATTTTTTAACAAGGGTGTATGAGTAGATTTATAGAAACTCACTTTTTTTATCTTTCCATTTTTCCACTCCTAACCAAACAAAAAGGAAAGATATTAAAATCTTTTCTATCCTCTCACTTTTTCATCCTCCTACCATTTTATATCCTCTCACTTTTCCACCATTCCAACCAATTAAATCTTCAGTAAAAGCAAAAGGGGCATTTGTATTAGTATAATCATATTTTGGATGGCTCAAATTCTCTCCATTTTAAATCACTTTTGAATCTTTATTTATCTTAATAACTTTTTAAATAGAATTTCAAACCATAGCACACGCTTCCTTTCTTCTTATGTTTTTTTGCCTTTTTTTTGTGCTTTCTTGGGTGTGGCTGCGTGGGCACGTTACAATTTTTTTTCTTTTCCCTTTCTTGGACATTGCATTTTTTTTTCCTGGGCTTTGGTTGTGATATATATATATATATATATATATATATATATATATATATATATATTGTTTAACTAGACATGACTTTTTTTTTGAAACATGATTTTTATTTTTTAATAAGTTGGGTGATTGCTTTTTTATTTTTTGGTTGTTTGTCACTTTTTTGTTTTAATTGGTCATCATTTTTAAACAAAAGTGTATGAGTAAATTTATACAAACTCACTTTTTTCATCCCTCCACTTTTCCGCTCCCAACCAAACAAAAAAGAGAGAAATTAAAATCTTTTCTATTCTCTTACTTTTTCATCCTCTACCATTTTATATCCTCTCACTTTTCCACCATTCCAACCAAATGAACCCTTAGTAAAAGCAAAAGGGGCATTTGTATTAGTATAATCATATTTTTGGATGGTTCAAATTCTCTCCATTTTAAATCATTTTCGAATCTTTATTTATCTTAATAACTTTTTTAATAGAATTTCAAACTATAGCGCATGCTTCTAATGATTTTTATTTATATCAATTATTTTATTTATCATAATCTAGATAGATTCTAAAATCTCATTACTTATTTTTGTACCATAGTATTGCATAATAAACTCTCTTTCTTTTTTTTTAAAGAAAGTTACATCATTCTCAAACTTTCAACCACAATAGAATGTAGGTCTCCCTCATTTTGATAAAAACAAGATTTCAATGTCATTATGTCTCTTATATGATCATATACCTAAAAAAAAAGGAATTGGTCGAAGACCATAATATCCTGGGCCATGAATTTCTATTGACTATATGAGCCCAGCTAGCATTTAATCCTAGTTCCTGGGCCTGTGCCATTTAATCCTGGACTCCCTACACAAGCAGAATCCTATAATATGGACAAGCATAGTACGGTACTGCCTACCACACTAGAGTCTATCTTTTTTATAGGTAAGACAGAAAAGCGCAAGACAAGGAAAACAGAATCCCATGTTATTTTCACTGTTTTCCCCTTCAAGATTTGGATTTGGAAATACGACAAAAAACATATTGTATTATCAATTACTAAAATAATGTTCAAGATGGGGTTTTTTAGCTTTGTTCTCAGCATTATAAATTTGTTAACAGAATCAGAACTAAACATGTCCTAAGATTGTGACTTTGAAGTTATTAGTTACATGTAGACATGGTAAAACGGGTCAGAATTTTTTGACCAGATTCGAAAAATACCTAACCCAAACCAGAATTTTTTTGCCCGAAGCGAAAAAGATTGACCCGTGACCCGATCGGTTAAAAAAATTGATTAAAAAAATATTTAAACTACATCCTAATACTGGTGCATAAAGCACAAAGCACTGGAACCAATAGATTATAAATAAATGTTCACACTTTATAGACATGAGACAAGATAAGACAATCCATTTATTAAAATAAAATAAAAAATCTCATTCAATTTGAATCATTTGATAGGACATTTCACAACTCTGAGCTCACACACTTAACTCACAATTTCAATCAAATATAGTCTAGTACACTAACCTACTCACTACTCACAATTTACTAACACAGTAAATGGCTAAACTTAAGAGCTTGTAGTTGATTCTATAAAAGAAGAAGAAGAAGAAGTTGTTGTAGACTTGTAGTACCTGTAGTCCACAAAGGCTGAAAGGCACAAACTAATAAGAGTAAGAGCTTTCAGCCTTTCACAATTTCATTGGGTTCTTTAACAATTTCCCAAAATGAATAAATAGACATGCTGAATCTAACTTAGATATGGCCTGCCAGGGAGTCCGAAACGAAAGCAGATTCCTACATAGTGTTCCACTAAGCTATGACTGATTTAATCCCTACACATTTCTGTGAGCAAAAAAGAAATCAAGAAAGAATGACATTTCTCCAATGCTAAAGGGTAAAACAAGAAACTAGTAAATTTATAATTTAATATATGTAAGATGTGACTAACCCAGTTAACCAATCAGTCAGATGAACTGTTGTCACTCTTTCTATTTCAGTACAATTTCTAAAGCCCGCATTGTTCTACTGGCGAGGTGTGATGTATTGGGGCTGGGAAATTTTCACAAATAAACCAAGTCAAAAGATAAAAATGCATTTATATTATTTTTAGAGATTGATAACTGAAAGCACTTAAACATAGTAGAAAAACCAAGTAGATAAATTAGAAGTTTTAAGGTAGCAAGTACAGAAGACTTACTTTGGATTAACAAACTCCTTCATAGCACCTCCCTTTTTTGTGAGTTCGTCAATGTAAGGACCAAGTTCCAAGATCAACTGGGAAAAAAAAGACAAACAAGTCAAGCCTAAGCATACAACAGTCCCTCTAAATAGATGTGCAGTATATCAAAATCTGAATCAAACACTGAAACCAAGATATATGATATTGTAATCTTATGCTAATTCAATGATACCTTTGGTAATATTTATTAGAATAATGATTAAATGATTAGATTCATGATTTGCTAATAGAGAATGTAGTCTTGAGTTCAAATCATGTCTCCACCCTGCCTTCCATTAAAAAGTTAAAAATCTCATATGTTAGGTCTCACTTACAAAAGGGAGTCTAAGCTCTAGCGTGAGGGAGGTGTTAGAACAATGCTTAAATGATTAAATTAATCATTTTCTAATGGCTTAAACTTTTAGTACAATAGTAATTTATCAATTTTCATTTCAAAAGAAAGAATTGATGTTGTTGGGATTGGTAAATTTATCAAAAAATCCAAGTAAAACAAGGGAAACATGCGTTCAATAAAATAGCAAAATACCATCAGCATAATACCATCAGCATGAGTAAGTTTGGTAATTCCTCCAATAGCTTCTTTTGTTTTGCTTGGAACAGCAAGAGAATTAACATGGTATTGTGTGGTAGCACTTACACCCAGAGCAGCTGGAATTGCCTACACAAACAAGTAAACAATGATCAGCGCTTTGGTCTTATAATTAAGCTATAAATAATAAGACATATTTGGATTAAAGAACGAAAAATTGAAACAATAACCTTGAAGAGAAGTCCATTTGTATCTTGGAAGAACAGAACCCATCTCAATGCAGCATCATGCCTGAAAAAATCATGAGCCACTGTTACAATCATGAAAGTGCATATTACAAAGCCAAATTTGAAATCAAAACACATTACGGGACACTTTCAATGTTAACAAGAGATAACTTTGAAACCTTGAATTTCACAAATTCAGCCCAAGCTACAGATCTTCCTGATTGAATTTTCAAAAATAAAATAAAACATTTAGCATAATCAAGAACAATTACAAGAGCAAAAGGCTAGGGTTTTTGAAGACCCAGCCACAGCTAATTCCAGAACTAAAATCAAAATTAAATAAATTTTAGAAATTTAATTTAAAATTTCAAGAACTACATAAAAGAAGCAAGAGAATTAGAGAAAACAAAAAACAAAAGCAAAAATGAGCAAATAAGAGGAAAATTACCGTTAGTGGTATTTGGTTCTTTGTGTTCTGCGAGTGTTTAGGGTTTATAGTTTTCATGAGTTGGGTGAATTTTAATTCACATTTTATATCAATTGAATCATCTTCTTCTTCTTCTTCTCTCTCTCTTTGGGTGGGTTGGGGGGGGGGGGGGGGGGGGGAATTTGCTCAGTGGGAGTGATTGTAATCAATCAATCAATTCCCACTTCAAGCTCCACAAATGGGGCCAAATGACCATTGGCCAATTGAATCAGTTTCATTTGCATATCTTCTAGGAAAGTAGTAGGGCACATCAGAATTGAAAATTACCTGATTCTAGTCAGCTGCATGCAAATGACCTCATTTGCAAAGATTGTAGTTCATGATCTCCACCAGTCCCACATAAATCACTTTGTTTTTTGTGGGCATCGTTCCTGCATACAAACACACAATTCCCAAGTCAAATAATTATAAATTGTACATTTGAACTTTGGGGTGAAAGGGGGAATGATTTGGGAGCTAGAATATAGTGACAATTGAAGAGATGCATATTTGGCACAACAAAATTTCCTTATCACCAACCTCTAAATGTGTTGCACTGTATCAGGCAATAACTTTTACCGTGCACAAGGATATACCTTCAATGCTAGATTATCTTCATTTCCCTCATTCCATGTTTTCAAATAAAACCTCTTTGTTGAATGTTTTGGAGTTATCCCTCTCTGAAGCATCATATCAGATACCATGCGGGCTTCAAGAAATTTATTATTCTCACATAATTTGCAAAGCAACCAATTGTGATTAAACTGCTTAGGTTTATAATTTTGAGCTAGCATTTCTTCAAATATCTTGAAGGCAGGAACACTTACATCACTTGCACAAAAACAACTGAGTAAACATTCATAAGAAAACTGATTTGGGAAAACCCCCCCTCTTACGCATTGTATATGAGAGTGGTAAGGCATTAAGTAGTCTCCCAGCCTTACAAAGGCCTTTCAGTGACGTGTTATACACAATTCTGTCTGGAGCAAAACCATCTGCATTCATCTTATTGAACAATCCTATTGCACTGTCAATATCACCAGATCGAATATGCCCATCAATGAGAATGGAGTAAGTCACCTCATTGGGATGTACACCCTCTCTTTGCATCTTTTCTAAATGATCATAGGCATCCCACATCCGTTCTGCCCTACAAATCCAGAGATTATACCATTATATAGGTACAAGTTTGGCATAAACTCAATGTCTTTAAACTTCTGCATCAGCTTCAAAGCAAAGCATTTCATCTCCTCAGGAGTATGAGCAGATATTCTCAAAATCTTCTTCATTGGCATAAGTGCCCGTTTGGTTGGGCGTTTTGGGGCTAAAACGCAGCTTTTTGTAAAAGCCCAGCTTCTTTAAGCGTTTGGTGACCCAAAAACGCAATTTTTGGGGTAAAAGTTGCGTTTTGGGCCAAGGCAAAAACGCCCAAAACGCTTATGGAGGTCTGGAGATCCATAAACAAAAAAGTCCACGAGCGTTTTCCAGCTATCCGTTGGCTCATCCTAAAATTACCGAATTACCCATGTGCAGCTGCCCCTCATTCCTCTCATCTCATCTCTCTGCTCCGTTAAAAAATCCCTGAAGCTTCATCTCTTCTCTGCTCTGCCCTCTCCGTGCTCTGGTACCAGTCTCTCCGTGGTAAGTCTCCATGAATCTTCTTCCTCTTCTTCTGCTTTCTTTGTCTTCTTCTTCTTCTTTTCTGATCTGTTTTTTTTTGGGCTCGTCCTAACAAAATTTGTTGGGCTTGTCCTAAAAAAATTTAGATCGAACCATGCTTTGTTGTTGCTAATGGAGAATTAGTTCTCTTGCCGTGCTTCTGCTCTGCCAATCTTCTTCCTCTTCTTCTGCTTTCTTCGTCTTCTTCTTCGTCTTCTCTGATCTGTTTTTTTTTTTTATAATTTATTTATGAGACTTTCTTATATGAGTTATACATTTTGAAGGTAGAGATTTGATCAACAAAACACCAAGCAACACTGATCTGCTACCAAAAACCACTAGGTACCAACACTAATCTGAAATTTTTTTTTTTTTTTTACTGAGTGTGGGAAAAAAAATTCCAGATCTTGCATGCTTTGTATTGAACTTGATTAATCATGATTGATGTTCAGACTTTTAGGATTTTATTCTCTTTTATTTTGCTGTTAATGTTATAGATTACAATTACAAGTTATTTTCTTTGCTAGATCAAGTACAACGTTTGTATTTGATGTGATATTATTGTATGCAAGTCTGACATTTGTGTTTTATTTCATTGTTTATTTATTTATTATCTGGGGTGTCCATGAAAATTGAGTTGGTACACTGTGTTTTACTAGGCGAGTTTTGGAAGCTGAAAATTCATTTGTATTTGGAGTAATTTATGTTTATGGTCTAATTTTTATTACATTGTTTGTTGTTTTTATAGAATGGCTGTTATTGCTTATAGGTAATGGAAAATTAATGAGTTCAAATTTAGTCTTGGAGTGATTGATTTAAGTTGATGGTTTAAGTCAGTGTTTGCAAAAAATTTCAAGTGCCATGATATGCTGACTTTGTTTGCTTTCTTGTGTGAAATTTATAGCTTGTTACGGGTTGTTGCTGGGCACCCCAGCAGCAGCAGCAGCATCAGCTGCTGCTGCTGGAGCATGCCCAGCAGCAGCAGCAGCAATATCAGCTGCTGCTGCTGGGGCATGCCCAGCAGCAGCAGCATCACCTGCTGGGCATGCATAATATACTTCATATATACTCTAGGAATGCACTGCATAATAAAAAATATGAACTAGTTACTTGAGCAAACTGACACATATATAATTATTTTCACTCATTTATGTGTGAACTTATTTTTTATGTTATTGATTGTGCGTTTTTTGCATTTTTTACAATCTTCTATTTTTTGCATTTCTTACGGTTGGTTAACTTTATAGATGGGAAAAAATACCACTTCCAACCCCGAGGAAAAAAAGGCTAGAGCAGATTGGGATGTTAATGAATCGTGGACAACTACTTTTTGTAACCTTTGTGTGGAACAAATTCAAGCCGGGAAAAGAACAAAAGGTGCTGCCTTTAGTACCGAAGGTTGGTTCACAATAGTGACCAAATTTTGTGAGGAGACCGGTCAAAACTATGATAAGGACCAATTAAAAAGTAGGTGGGATGTATTAAAAGGTGATTGGAGAGTGTGGGAAAGATTGAGGAATCTTGACACAGGTTTAGGTTGGGATGCAGTGAAGGGAACGATTGCCGCTCCTGATTGTTGGTGGAACCTGAAGTTGAAGTGAGTTGAGTATGTTGTTAATATGTAGTTAGTTGGAGATAGTTTTTTTTATATTATTCTGATATGAGTGAAATTACAATTACATTTTGTAGGAATTACCCAAAGCTAAAAAATTCCGAGAGAAAGGTCTACAGAATCTAGAACAACTTGAGATAATGTTTAGGGATGTTGCAGCAACTGGGGTAGCTGCATGGACCCCTTCTTCAGGTACATTACCTCCAACAATGCCAAAAGAGGGTGTTGGTGATTCAGATGGTAGCTCCGAATTTAAGGATAACCAATGTGACATGAGTTTAGACATTGGTAGTTTGCAGCAAGGAAATACTAGTCAATCACGTAGTTCAGGACAAAAGCGAGCTAGTGAATCAATACCCTCAGGGAAGAACAAGAAGAAGATAGGAGGAGCTGCAATGTTGGACAATCGTATTAGTCAGTTAATAACTGTATGTCAGAATAGGTCTGAAGGTACTTCTCGAGAGTCACCAAGTTCAATTGATAATGTAATGGCGATTGTGAAAGCATTTCTTGGAGTGGATTTTGCGTTTGTGGTTGAAGCTTCCATTATCTTTCTAAAAAAGTCACGTAGGGAGATGTTCCTAACTTTTAAGGACCCTGAGTCACAGCTGAAGTGGCTACAAGCAATAATTTATAGGCAGCAAAAGTGACTAACCTGATGTGGTATTAACTATGTTGTATTAGCTTTAAACTAAGTTAGTTATGTTGTATGAACTATGTTGTATTTGCTATGTTGTATTAACTTTAAACTAAGTTAGTTATGTTGTATGAACTATGTTGTATTTGCTATGTTGTATTAACTTTAAACTAAGTTATGTGATATTTAGTATTAGCTTTGGACTAATATATGTGTAATGCAAACATATTTGAAATTTTCATTATAGTGTTATGTACTTGATGTTGTGAATTGTCTTGGTATGTTGTGAATTATCTTGATTGAATATTTGTTATTTTGTTGTGTAGCTGAAACCAATATGGATGGTTATAATGGTACTCATGAGAGTGGCCATTTTATGGAACTATTAATGGATGGGGATTACAGAAATTATTGTGATGATCATGATGGTAGTGATTATAACAATGTTGACAATAATAATGATGGTGCGGACAATAATAATGATGGTGATAACAATTATGGTGGTGATGATGATGATGATGATGATGATGATGATGAAAATAGTGACAGTGATGATGACAGTGATAGTGATTCTGACAGTGATGATAGTAATGACAATTCTAACGAGGAGTTTTACCAGATTGTGACAGTTACCTGTGAAGCAGTTGTGACATATTTCAATAAGTATATTAATAAGACTCCTTGTCATGATTCTGAACAAACGGGGTGGGATTGGCTGAGACGCTGTATGGAAGGTAATGAGACTTTGTGTTACAATATGTTTAGAATGAGAAAGGAGGTGTTTCATAATTTGTGTCAAGTTTTACAACGTGACTTTGGACTTCAACATTCAAGGAATATAAGGTTAGAAGAGTCAGTGGCAATCTGTTTACTGATACTTGGTCATGGAACATGTAACCGAATGGTTCAAGAATTATTTCAGCATTCGGGTGAAACCATAAGTAGACATTTTGAGAAGATGATCACTCTGTTAGGTGCTCGCTTTGCAGAAGCATATGTAAAGCCTTCGGATCCAACTTTTAGTGAAGTTCCAACCAAAATACAAGACCATCCAATTTATTGGCCACATTTCAAAGTATGTGTACTATTGTATATTTGAATAAGTGTTATTGTCTATAAGATAATACAATGCATGTGGAACTGAAAATTATTAATGTTTTTATTAGGATTGCATCGGTGCGATTGATGGCACACATGTGGTAGCAATTGTGCCTACTGAGAAGTCCATTCCATACTTTGGAAGAAAGGGATATCCAACCCAAAATGTGATGGCTGCATGTGACTTTGATATGTTATTCACATTTGTTTTGCCTGGATGGGAAGGTGCAGCGCACGACACCCACATTTTTCTTGATACTATTCGTACACAAAGTAACAACTTTCCGCACCCACCACCAGGTTTGTAATTGGTTAATCAATTGTTCATTATAATGACATATTGTGCGTGTGTTTAATACAATTGAATTTCTTTGTTTAGGGAAATATTATGTAGTTGATTCTGGATACCCAATGATGCAAGGCTATTTGGCACCATACAAAGGGATATCATACCATCTTCAGGACTTTCGAAGGAGAGGTGGAGGCCCTAGAACTAGACATGAAAAATTTAATCATGCTCACTCATCTCTTCGATGTGTGATTGAGCGCACTTTTGGTGTGTGGAAGAATAAATGGAGAATTATTAGAAACATGCCATCTTTTCCATTCCATATCCAAATACTTATTGTATCTGCTACTATGGCTCTTCATAATTTTGTTAGACTAAATGATAGGGATGATAGGGAGTTCATAAATGCCAATGAAGATTCAATTTCTAGAAGAGAACGTAATAGTGAAGCATGTAGCAGTTATGAGCAAAACTCAGGAACTTTAACAGATCCTGCAATGGTAGTTCTTCGTGATTCCATTGCAAATTCTATTTGGGGGGGTAATAATTAGTAGTTGTATTTTTAATATCATGTAGTACAATTTATATTTGGATTATTGGTATGTATTTTATATCTTTTTACATTTTATATAGCACAATTTAAACTTGGATTATTGGTGTATATTTTATCATCTTTTTACATTTTCGTTTTGTGCTTCGTGATGATGAAAATTGTTTAGATTTAATTAATATTAATAAAAAGTCATTAATTGTAATAACAAATAATTATGCCACTAAAAAAGAATAATTGCACAAACATTATTAAAATAATACCAATAATATAAATTTATTATTATTATTATTATTTAGTAAGTATATGAAGTAGTTGAATTATAAGTATGAAATAAACTCCCTTATATATACATTGTCCTTTTTGGTAATTTGTCCCTCAAACTGCAACTTTTATAGTTTTAGCCAAACACTCAGCTTTTTCAAAAAGCACTTTTTAACAGCTTTTACCAAACACTCAGCTTTTTCAAAAAGCACTTTTTCATTATGCACTTTTTCAAAACTCAACTTTTTCATTATGCACTTTTTTAAAAAGCCCAACCAAACTCACCCTAAGAGTAAATGGAACAACATTTCTCTTTCCCTTTCAGACTTTTTATTTATAACGTACCATTCCTTCTTAATACCAGAGATATTTCTGCCAACACCACTGACAAGTGAGATATACATGATGAGATCGGTGTCAATCTGGTTTCTGTCCATCAAATCAACTAACCTAAAGGCAAATTCAAACTGACCCTTCTTCAATAAAAGACTGATAAGTGAGGTATATAGCACAGCATTTGGCTGAAGACCATCTCCCAACATTTTATCAAGGTATATGCATCCCTTATAAGTCATATTTTTCTTCCCCAACCCACTTATAGTTATAAGTGCAGTGTAGGAATAAGAACTTGGCTGAATGGAATTCTCTAACGTTATATCAAACAACTGGTGGGCTTCAATAGCTCTTCCATTCTTCGAGTAGCCATTAATCATTGTCACATAGACAACCTCGTCAGGATCTACACCAGACTCAAGCATCCTCTTAAACATTTCTTCTGCTTCAAAGATTCTTTTTTCTCTGCTTAGTCAACCAATAATAGTGTCATATATAGCAACATTAGGTCTAAGTCCCCTCTCATCCATTTGGTCCAGAATATTGAAGGCTGACACCAGATCACCCCGTTTACAGTGTTCATTTACCATTATCAAATAAGTTGCTTGATTTGGGACCACACCTCGATCTTGCATAAGGTCAAGTAGGTACTTGGCATCCTCAAAAAGGCCCTTCTGACATAGACACCTGATCAAAGAGTTATAAGTAAAAAGCGAAGGCATGCATCCAACTCTCACGATTTTATCCATGTAAAGCAAGGCATCATTCGGCTTTCCTTCTCCACACAAGGCAATGACAATAACACTGAATGCCACATTGGCCAAATTAAAGTTACATCTCACAATTCTCTCAAGCAGGATCTCAATTTCTCGCTCCAAATCCCCATTAGAGTTTACACTAGCAGAGGATGAGAGCATAGAAGGGTCAAAACCGCACCCATTCTTGGCAATTGCCTGCAGAATCAGATGAGCAAGGTGAAGCCTCTGCCCCTCCGGATACTTCTTCATGAGGACAAAAGACAGCACATGATCAGGAACAACCCCCCTTACCAGCATGCTTTTGAACAAATCATAAACTTCCAATAGCCTATTCTCCTTGTAAAGTGCATTGATCAAAACCGTGTAACACTGGACATTAGGAGCTAAGTTGCAACTAAGCATGTTGTTCAAAAGCATCAAAGCACAATCAACTTTCCCTTCCCTGCAGTACTTACTGATAAAAAGGTGATTAGTTACCGCATCAGGTTGCATTCCCCACCCTGCCATCTGTTTGCAAACCAGCCTCCCCTTATCAAACAAGCCCAATTTCAAAAACCCGTGAATCAATGTATTATATGTGTAATTATCTGGCTCACAATCTGTCTTCAGCATTCTCAAGAAAACCTGCATTGCCATTTTCATTTTCTTATTTTTTGCTATATTGATTAATCAAAGAAGTATACATCACCCTATCTATATAAATACCCTGAGACTCCATTTCTCTAAATAGTGACTCTGCCTCTACGACCAGCCCTCTCTTACAAAGACCATAAAATATTGATTTATAGAGATGGAGTGTAGGTGGAGAACCATGTCCACAGTGCATTACATCAAACAATTCAAGAGCTTCATCCATATACCCCTTATAGCATAACCCATATATCAATTTATTAAAACACAAAATACCAGGAGTAACTCCAGCCTCATTAACTCCAACTAAATAATCAAATGCTTCTAAAATTCTATCGTGGGCATAAAGCCCCCAAATCATTGCATTACAAGCAGCTTTGCAAGGAATTCCACCCATCTAAAGCAGCCTATCAAATTGAGCTATCTGGGTCCGATTCCTTACCATAAAATCTAAATAATCATATGGTTTATGAATTTGAAGAGTTATCTATGGTGGGATTTATTCATACGATGAAATAAAGTTTGCTCTTTACATTTTATTTTATTTTATATTTCCACTTTATGATATACGATTTATTGAATACAAGCAAGTTACTAGAACCATGCTACCAAACACTGTGATGTTTAAAGACGTTTAAATTGGCGCTTAATGTCTTTTAAGTAATTGGGCATCACTTGGTTTTAGATGGGTGATATTGTAGTATAATTTGTTTCATAAACCAAAAGTGTCATCTATAAATCTAATAAAATCTTTAAATTGTAACACATGAGAATTCTTAATTTGAATAACCGTTTATATATATATATATATATATATATATATATATATATATAGTGGTGGAGGGCGCATGGTGGGGCTTGAACTACAAATAGGAGACACCTTAAAGAATGTTGCTAGGCTATCACCTGAACCCCCAAAAATTTAAGAGGCTAGACGTAAGGATAATAGGAATTCCAAGAAATAATTAATCAAGTTCCTTAAGTATCTATTATAAAAACATTAATAGTATAATGATGCTCTAAAGTAAATTATATTTTGTCTTATTCTATTTTTGGTTTTTTCCTTAAAGATGATCAACTAAACAAAGTAAAAGCTTACCAAAAAAAACTCAAATTAACTAAATATTTAATGGCGGAGATGCCTATTATTTGTAGTAGAATGAACAAAATAAAATCACAAACAGATTTCAGAAAGACGCATAAGATTTCTAAAAGAATTTTACAAAACACATAGATGCAACAATAACAAAATTACTATATTGAATACTTTTTGACACTTTACAAATAAGCACAAAAAATGTTCATTATCAAATGTTTCATATCAACATAAGGAATTTCCGCAATGGTAGGGCAAATAAAACTCCATTAACAATTCTAGGTCAATTAAAAATAATGAAAGTCAATATCATTGAAAAATTTGGAAAGGAAAACAACAAAATCACTACAGAAAATGCAATAATACTAAAAAGAAATGAAAACGAAAAAAAGAAAAGAAAAGAAGAGATCATTCTTTATTGTGCGTTTTGTTTACCTTAATAGTCTTCTTATTGTTGCCTTAACTTTGAAGTTTCATACAAATATAATTGATGCCTTCTCAAATTGGTGAAAACTAAAACTTGATTGAAAAATATGAAGAACAATTAGTATTGTGCTTTTTTTTTTTTTTGGTTAGATGACGGGTGATTGTATCTAGAATGTGCATTGATATATATAACATTATAAAGCTTAAATAAATAATCAATGTATGAGTGAGTGAGATATAAGGTTGTGCATTTAATTTTTAAATTTTTGTGTCAAGTGAATTATAAGGTACAAAAATTAAAGAGTTTAAATTCAATTAGATTCTAAATTGAATTTTAATTGGAGTCCACTTTTGCACATGTGTTCCACCTAATTTTTAATTTTTGTGGCAAGGAAATTATTGAATGCAAAAACAAAAAAGTCTAGATCTAATTAGATTCTAAATTATATATATGTAATTATGATTGTTTTCTAAATGTATTCACAATTTTTTTTATGTCTCTCAATCTCTCTCTAGAGTCTTATCTCATTAGTTATTACTATTAGCCCTTACTTATTTTTTTTTAAAATACTAAAATAGTGGGCATGCTAAAAGACATGAAGAATAGTGAAAGGTGTGGTGTAAATTTAGGCAATTAATGAGATAATAGTAAAATAAGATAATGTAAACTTTTGGGTAACAATAAAAAATAAAAAATAAAACTTAATGAAAAAGGTTTTTAAAAAAAAAAGGCTAAATGGAAAATTAGAGTGTCACTTGGCAGGACCTCATACAGTCTCGCATGAGATCTCTAAAAGAGAGACATTTTGTAACAACTTTTATTTTTACAATATTCCTCCAAAAAAAAAAATTCTACTCATTCCTTGAACTGAATAATTATAATGGTTATGTGTGTGCAATCTATAGTCTTCTCAAGGTAAGATTAATTTTTTTAAAATCATGAAACAAAAAATAAATGCAAAAGAGTAACAAGACCATGAAAATCAAATAATTTGTGTTGTGTTCACATATTTAATATTACGAAATAAAAGTATGTCCAACTCTCTCACTGTCTTCCACTCATTGATAGTGCGACATTAAAATATGGTGTGGGCAAGTGTGTATGCACGTGTCTTATAAATGATTTAAAACCGTGGTAGAATATGGTTTTACATTGCATACCAAATCTTTTCTCTACTTATATACCCAAAACAAAAACTATCCAACCAAATTACCCAAACCTAAATCATATTTAATCCCCTAATTTAAAAATAAAAAAAATACCCATTGGGGTTTTGGCATCTTGATGGTGGTGGGAGGCCAATATGACGAAGGCGACGTCCCCTCAGATTTCTCTTTCTCTCTCTTTCAAATGTTTTGTCAATCTCGGGTCTTTTATAGTGAAACAATGCGTTTTGATTTTGTAGTGAAACAATGCATTTTATTTAACAATCCACAACATTTTTATGTCTCTCTATCTCTCTCCAAGGCTTTATCTAGTTAGGTTTTTTTTTTATTTTTTTGGTTAAGTATCTGGTTAGTTATTACTATTAGTCATTAATTATTATTATTTTGCTTTTTTTTAAAATATTAAAATGGTGGGCATGCTAAAAGACATGGAAAAGAGAGAAATGTGTGATGTAAGTTTAGACAATTAATGAGAGACTAATGAGATTACAGTAAAATGAGTTGATGTAAACTTTTGGATAACAGTAAAAAAAAAACTTAATGAAATAGGTAAAAAAAATGCTAAATGTAAAATTAGAGTGTCACTTGGCAAAACCTCACACACTCCCGCATGAGATCTCTGCTTATATATATATATATATATTGATGATTATTCCTTTATAGCTTCTAATCACTAATCAACATGAGTCTCAAAAAATTATGTGATAGGACTTTATCATACGTATAAAATAAGTATAGATTTTTTATCTTTTTTTTAAAAAAAGGATATTGCTATTGTGTTCATCCTTATAAGAATTTAAGCATAGATTAAATTTTCATTATTTTTGACAATTTTTCTTTGATTCTTTATAATTTATATATTGTGTTGGTTTAAATGAATTTTTTCTCAAGCTTTCAGAGAATGGACTTTAGATAAGATGTTCAACTTTTATACGCCAAGCAATGACTATAAGTCTTGTACATGGAACAAATAGAGATAATAAATTAAGAATATGGTTCATTTTGGTCGGCCTTAGCTTGATTTGTCTAGACATCAATTTTCTCTCTTGCCAAAAGTCCGACTTATTTTGGGTGGAAGTTTCCTTGAGTATTACTTGTATAAAAAAATTTCGGGATCAATAAATTGGAATAGGTCCCTTACTAACCTAACCAATTAGAATAGGATGAAATTTCTTCCCATCCACACTAAACATTGTGTACACTCCAATTTTTTTTTCCCTACATCTCATAATGATACGTTGTTGATAGGTGTCATGCAAGTCCAACATGATTGAGAGTTGTAATTAAGACTATGGCCCAGAAGCTTTACTATTCAATACTTTACAAGAAAAATTAAATACTCATTTGATGTAACAAGAGACTATGAAATTTGACATTGTATACACTGGGGTTTGTTCTTGATGTTGTGAAATTGCAGTAGATACTAAAAACTCTAGTTTGATTAGTTGGCAAGTCATGTTCTTTAATCATGAAAAGTCTACAATAGAAGTTTCCTTGATTATTACTTGTATACAAAATTTTAGGATCATTAAATTGGAATAAGTCCCTTGCTAACCTAACCAATTGGAATAGGATGAAATTTCTTCCCATCCATACTAAATGTTGTGTACACTCCAATTTTTTTTTTCCGCATCTCATAATGATACGTTGTTGATAGGTGCCATCCAAGTCCAACATGATTGAGAGTTGTAATTAAGACTATAGCCCATAAGCTTTACTATTCAATACTTTTCGAGAAAAATTAAACACTCATTTGATGTAACAGGAGACTATGAAAATTGACATTGTATACACTGGAGTTTGTTCTTGATGTTGCGAAATTGCAATAGGTACTTAAAACTCTAGTTTGATTAGTTGGCAAGTCATGTTCTTTAATCGTGAAAAGTTTACAATGGAAAACTTTTGTGTTCCTACAATAAATGTTTTGGAGAGAAAATTGTTAGCCCCCTCATCACATTGGGACCCTCCTATTTATACAAAGGAAAAATGGTCCAATATTCCTAAGTATGACTTAGTTACATGGAATTTTTGTGTAAATGTGCCTAGATTTCTTTTAAAATTTTAATTATAATTTTAAACTCTAATTTGGTGATTTTTATATGATTTTTGTGGTTCAATTTTGATTCAGTAATGACATATTAGACAATAGAAACGAAGGTGGAGCTATTAAAGAAATCTGTACTTTTAGATTAGCAATTACAGATAGCTAATGTTGCATTGTCATTTGTGGTTGTAGTATGAATAAGCGGTATTTTGTTTGGGCGACTGATTGAGGCAAAACAATTAACCATATTAAAAGGGATTAGCAACTTTTTCTTTCTTTTTTACCATTTGTGGTATGTATATGCCTTTTTCACATATGCTCAACTGAAGTACCCATTAGGATTTCCCTTAATTATGATAAACATATTAATTTTTTTAAAAAGAAATTTTATATTTATTAAATGATATATATATATATATATATATATATGTTGAGAGCTATGTAGTTGAATTGACACCTCCCCATACACAAATTAAGTGTCTAGGGTTTAAGGGAGAAAATGTTCAAATTATGAGAGTCAAAGAAAAAAAGTTCAAATTGCGGGGTTAGCAGTATATTGTAATTATTTCTATATAAAAAAAAAGATATAGAGATATATATATTGTTTTCCTCGAGCTAAAGCAGTTGTGATGGAAGTTGTGATAATGGTGGATTCTCGGGAGTGGTGACCATGAAATCACCCGGTGAGATTTTTGCCTTGGAGGTTTTCCTCATTTGTAAACAAATCACCGTGTCAACTTTATTTTTCGCTGCATATTAACTTAGTTAGCAATTTGTTTGTGCTACCATGTGTATTGCTTGTTAATTGAATTAATTAGTTAACTTGGCTAATTAATTGGTTAATTTATCACAATGGGTCAATACATTCTTGGCCTATCAAATAGAAAAGTTATCATTGACTCTATCTAAAGCATTTAAAGTAATAAAGGCATATTAGAGATTTAAGTTGATTGGCTAATATAAAACATCAACCCATTGTTTGGAATTCAATGGGAAGAGAATAATTTTTGTTATACTCTTGATTGCATGTGTATCAATTGTTGCTGAAAAAACTAAATATGAGTAAGCTAATAACATAGTTCAAATCAATAGTAAAAAACAAAAATGAATAAAAACATTTTTGAATATGGCTTAATGCATTCTCACATTCATGGAACAACAAATCAATAGATACTAATTTAACTGATTACACTAATTATATTTTTTTATCTATTAGAGTATGTTGCAAACTTTCAATAATATAAGCACTTGTTGAATAAATTATCTCTAATAAAACAACTTACATATCTCAAGATATGACACTACCAATCTGCCCTTGATGGTTCTTCCTACCAAAATCGATCTTGAGCACAAAAACTTCAAAACTTCAAATTAAAAGTATTAGTTACAATGTAAAAGGATTAGACTACATGCATTTTCATATTTTTAAGAAATGCTTTTTTAAATTGTTTTTGGCCATTTAGTAACTTTAGCTCAATGAAGTAAATGTTATCATACTTAATTTATTTATAGTAGATATATGTTTGTGTGGTTTCTCCTCAAACATGTATCTTTTTGCAATCATCAAAGTATTCATGATGGCTAAAACTTTTTGAACCTAAAATGAAAATGAAGCACATAACAACCTCAATTTTAATATATCTTTATGAAAGTTGCTCTTTTAGATGTATAAGATCAACCAACAAACCCAATAGAATCAAATTGTGTATAATGAAACTGAAGCATCGGCTTAACACCTATACTAACATGAAAAACCAAAAGGAAAAAGGATCAAGAAAACAACAGTTAAGCGCATTCCATTGAAGTTGAAATTGAAATGATAGATCCTTCTACACATTGAGCAATACATTGATGAGTTTAGAAAGTTTTATATCTATCAAAAACAAAATGTAGAAACACAAATAATTTTTTTTTTTAAATCCATAAGTTTGTTATGCTTAAAATTAACCCAAAAAAAAAAAAAACTAAATTTTGACAATCTTAATCTATTAACAGAACTTGATAAAAATCCTAATTAGCAAATAAGAAATGGCACAAAGAGCATCCTATTATATGACTATATCACTTTATAAAGCCCCAAGCCCCAAATTCCCATAAGAATGATAATTAGCAAACAAAAAGTATAAGTAAAAGAGCATCTTAGTAACAATTTAAACCAAAAAAAAAAAAAAAAAACAATTTACCATATTGAACCATGATCATTATGACATGAAGCAAGTGGAAGATGAGCATTATTGTTGTTTATTACCCTAGGTGAATAAACATATGTTGTTTTGAAAGATTCATGTGTTCTTAAATAATCTAAATGCTATTTCAGTTTGTGCAAATTATAGAACATAGAATTGGTAATTTAGCAACATAGGCATAGGAGAAGGCATGTAGTTATTTAGGAAGAGTAGGCATTTAGTTATAAGGGAAGAGGAGTAGGCATAGGCATAGGCATAAACATAAGAAAATCTTTGGACGGAGGAATAAGGAAAACAAAGAGTTTTTGATGATTAACATCCCTCTATCTTATCCATTAGTCTTATTTATTATTAATTAAAATCTATTGAGTTTAGTAAATAACTGATGTGGCATTTAATAAGTGTAATAAATTAAGAATGATGTATATTATTTTTTAAAAAAAATTAATTATCTTTTCAAAGAGAGTGCCACTTAACAAAATTTCATGCTGTCTCGCATGAGGTCTCTGTTTATATATATATATATATATATATATATATATGATATATATATATATATTGATTATTTAGAAAAAAATAGCGTTCATTTTTATTTGTTTTGGTGGAGTACCAACCTTTTCACATGGTCTTCATTGGAATCATGGTATATTGGTAACTTTTTATGGTGGAAGACCAACATTTTGACCTGGTCTTCATTGGGAATCATTGTATATTGGTGATTTGTTATGGCTATTGGCTGGCTTACTAACAATTACCTTAACTTTAGTGTCAATGATATGCAAAAGTGGAACACGTTGCTCCGCACCGCATGGCTTTTTATTTGCAAAGGGTCGATCAGTGATGTTGCTTCTTGCTATTTTCCTATGCATGATAATGATTCTTCTAAGAAAATATAAAGGAAAACTGATAATGTTAACACTTCCACTTTAAAACTTGATTCTTTTTCACAGCACTATTACCTTCACCAACATTGGAACACTTCAAGCCCATCCTCTAGCTTTTGTCTCGCTCTTCTAAGTTCCTTTTGCACGCTACAAAGAAATGGCCGAACGAATGCTCCTTGCCGTTGCACAAAAAATCATTGAAGATTTGGGCTATTGGGCTTTCCAAGAGATTGCATCGCTTTGGGATGTCAAAGCTGAACTTGAAAACATCAAGAACACAGTTTCCACGATTCAAGCTGTACTTCGGGATGCAGCAGAGCAGCAAACTCATAGCTATCAAGTCAAGGATTGGCTCGAAAAGCTCAAGGATGCAGTATATGAAGTAGATGACTTGTTGGGTGCATTCTTTGCTAAAGCTTTACAACAAGGAGGAACGAGTGGGAATATTCCTAAAAAGGTACGCGATTTCTTTTCAATTCCAAAGCAACTTGTTTTTCGTGGAGAGATGAGTCATAAAATAATTGCGATGAAGCAGGAACTAAATGCAATAGCAGAAGATAGGAAAATGTTTCACTTAAAAAGAATACCATGTAGAGCCAACTGTGAGCATGGAAAGGGAAGAGACTCACTCATTTGTGCTAGATGAAAAAGTTATTGGGAGAGAAGATGATAAAAAGGCCATCCTAAAACTGTTGTTGGAGCCTAATAATGAAGAGAATGTTTCAATTATTCCTATAATCAGGATTGGTGGGTTAGAAAAGACCACTCTTGCTCAGTTTGTATACAATGACAAGAGCATCAAAGAACATTTTGAACTAAAAATGTGGGTATGTATATCTGATGTCTTTGATGTAAAAATGATTATTCAAAAAATAATATTGGCTACTGGTATGGAACCTATAGACCATAGCATGGATAAATTACAAGATCAATTTCGTAAAATAATTAATCAAAAGAAGTACTTACTTGTCTTGGATGATGTGTGGAATGAGGATCCTCACAAATGGGATAGTTTGGAAGATCTTTTAGTGGGTGGCGCAAAGGGAAGTAAAATTGTAATAACTACACGTGCGAGATTAGTAGCAGAGATTACATGCCCAGCTTCAATATACACTCTTAAAGGTCTCACTGAAGAACAATCTTGGTTGTTATTCAAGCAAATAGCATTTAGAAAAGGGCAAGGGACCAATAATCCTAGGCTAGAAGCAATTGGAAGGGAAATTGTACACAAATGCCAAGGGATACCCCTTGCCATAAAGTCAATAGGAAATGTATTGCGCTTGGAGAAAACAGAGCATAAATGGTCATATGTCAAGAATAATATACTAGAAAGTGCAACTCAACAAAAAAATGACATATTTCCAATTTTAAAGTTGAGTTATGATCATCTTCCATCGCATTTAAAAAGTTGTTTTGCCTTTTGCTCATTGTTTCCTAAAGATTATGAGATTGATAAGGTGACACTCATACAACTATGGATAGCGCAAGGTTTTATCCGACCATCAAACAAAAACCAAGAATTAGAAGATGTTGCAGATGAGTATTTCAAGGATTTGCTTTGGAGGTCCTTCTTTGAAGAAGTGACAAATGAAGAGGGAGAATTAAAATACAAGATGCATGATTTAATTCATGATCTTACACAATTAGTTGTAGGGGCAGAGTGCTCAATAATTACTTTGGATGGAAACAATTTTGATGAAAAAACTCGTCATGTGTCACTTTCATTTTATATTGACTCATCTTTTATTGAAACTTCAGGTTTGCTAGTTAGAGCAAAGAAGTTACGTACATGTCTTCTAACATTTAAGAAAAATATTTGGGATATAGCAGGAGAACTAGACGAATCAAAGTTGAATAAACTTATTTTGAGTTTCAGCAGATTGCGTGCATTGGGTTTATATGGAGTGCAAATTGAGAGAGTGCCAGATTCTATTGAAAGGTTAATACATCTTACTTACCTTGATTTTTCTGAGAATCCAGGTATTGAAACTCTCCCTAATGCTATATCTAAACTTTGGAAATTGCAAACCTTAAAAGTCAATGGTTGTCAAAATCTTAAAAAATTACCTAGAGATATTAGATTTTTGGTTGGCCTCAGGCATCTTGAGAATCGCGATTGTAAGCGTTTGAGTCATATGCCTGATGGATTAAGGCAAATGACATGCCTTCAAACGTTATCATTATTTTTTGTGAGGAGAGACAACCAAGCTTCTACCTCTGGGCAGATTAGTAGTGGGCTAGATGAATTGAATTCACTAAACTCCTTGAGAGGAGAACTAGAAATCTCAAATTTGAGATGTTTGGAAGATGTTTATTCAGAACCCAATGCTTCCAATTTAAGGGCAAAACAATATCTTGACCGGTTGACATTATCATGGTATGCAAATGATTCTTATGACGACAAAGATGGTGATGAGAAGTTATTAGAAGGCCTCCAACCACACCAAAATCTTAAATTTTTGTCTGTGAGTGGGTATGGGGGTGTGAGATTTTCAAGTTGGCTTTCTTTGCTCACAAATCTAGTTAATTTATCTGTAACTGATTGTAAGAGATGTCAACAACTTCCACGATTGTCTCAACTCCACTCTCTGGAACGTCTATCGCTTGAAAATATGGAAGTTTTGGAGTACATATCAGATGGTAATATAAACGAGGAGGTTCCTACTTCATCCTTCTTCCCATCGCTAAAGTCAATTTATATTAACAAGTGCCCTAAACTGAAGGGATGGTGGAGGAGCACATCAACCCAACAACATCCGCATCACCAGTCACTGCCTTCATTCCATCATCTTTCTACTTTACATATTTTGAATTGCAATCATCTAACTTCCCTGCCTCCATTTCCATATCTTGAAGAAAGTCTATATTTGTTTCAAGTCAGTTTGAAACCTTTATAACGGACAATAGCAATGAATTCGTCCTCTCCTTTCTCCAACTTAAAGTATATGAATTTAGATTGTATAAAGGATACAGAGGCTCTACCAGATGATTGGATGTCAAACCTGAGTTCTCTCAAGGAACTACGCATAGAAGAAGGCCTTAAGCTGAAATCTCTATCTCTAGCCATGCCCCATCTCACCTCACTCAAGAGCTTGGAGATTCGTAATTGTGAGCTGTTTGATTCGATTAGTGACATGGGTGATGATGGCACCGAATGGCAGCATCTTAAATGCCTCAGTTCTTTGCGTTACGATAGCATTCCGAATTTGAAGTCTATTCCTTCCAGGCTTCAACACGTTACTGCTCTGCGAAAGCTTGAGATTTCTAACTGTCCCAATTTGAAGATTTTCCCAGAGCTCACCTCAGTTGTACACCTTTAAGTTTCATGGTGCCCCAACCTAACAACAGTTCCCGATGGGATTAGTAATTTCACGTCCCTTGAGGAACTTCGCATTTGCGGTTGTTCGAATCTCAAATCACTTCCTGATGAGATGGTTTCTCTCAAGTCTTTACAAAAGCTAATAATTGAAGAATGTCCTGGCTTAGTGAAAAGATGTGAAAAGGGAATTAGGGAAGATTGGTTCAAAATTGCTCACATCCCTGTTATCGAAATTCGGGATTGGTGATTTTATATGCTGAAAAAATGTCAACCAATCCATTTTTCAAACAGTTCCTCTTGGGCTACCTCAAGAATGCTAGCCCTCTCAGCCTCGACCATGCCACTCACAACATAACCTCTGGTATGTCTTCTTTAGTAGCTGAGCTTGGTAGCTCTTCACTTTTTACTTTTTTTTCTTAATTATCTTATATAATTTATGTACGGTGGCTGAGAAAACATAATAAATTTTTTGGAAATTCTATTCTTTATATTTTGTTGATTTCCAAAAAAAATTTTAAAAAAATTAATTATCTTTCTTTTTTTTTTTGTGGATTTTCGAAATATTAGAACAATAAATATACTCAACCATGGTATATAATTGTATTGGGTTCACTTTAGTGAAACTTTCTGTTTTTCACGTTTTCTAACTATGAAAAATCCAAGATTGATTTGAAGAAACGAAACTGCTGGACATTGTTTAAAAGTTTTGTTTTTGGTTATTTTTTCAACAAGAAAGATTTGGCCAACCCCAATGTCATCCATGAATGGCCTTAAAATTAATATGCCTTTTGTTTATCAATAGATTTAATGAGATTCATCATCGAGTGAGTGTGGATCATCTAAAGAATTTGAAGATTTTCGGGGAAAATATGGCAAAGGATCTATTCCTTGGATACTTTGAGGATTTCGGAAACTGATCTAGCTCAGGTACTTGGTTAGAGTCACCAATATCAAAGGTTATTGAGTAATTTGGAGTAGTGTTCCAATGGGATCTCTTATTTTTGGCATTTAACACTATGGCAATATTGAGTTAATCAATTTCTTCCAGATAAAAGAACAAGGCTTAATAAATATCAAAAAGTTACTAATGGGGTAGAGGGGACGGTCCACCTAAAAAAGTTCATGTCCTATACTTGATAAGGCCTGAACTTGGTTCATCTTCTATGTTTCTAGATAAATAATGATGAATTATGAATCCTAATCTTTTGTAGGGACTCAAATGCTAACGTTCTTAACTCTTCTTCTTTGTTCTCTTTGTGTGTTTTGATGATCTCCCAATTTATTTGATCTTAGATGGAAAATAAATTGGAAGCATGAAACAAAACTAGGGATAAATATCTGAGCCTATAGAGAACCTTTTGGGCAAGTGCAACAAGTGAACAACTCAGCTAATTATTTTGTTTTTGTGTTCCTTTTTCCCTCAAGGGGAAAAAAGGTGGTTGGGGTGGGGGGGTGGGAGACGCGTAAATCCTTCACTTGTTTCTTTGTTCTAACCATTTGTACCTTGGTATAAATGATAAGATTGCACTTTTGGGTTTGAAGAGTTGATTTTAAATAAACAACTTGAAATTTGGCACTTGGAGATGTTGGAATAGATTTTTACGGTGAATAATCATTATCCAGTAGGATGATCTAGTCCAACCCAACATCAAAGCCTTAGTCCTAAAATTTTTGGGGTCGGTTATGTTATATTGGATTAATATTAAATGCATTTAAAAAATATGATCTGCTCCAAAACTTATCAGCAAAAAAAAAAAAAAAAAACCAAAGATCTGATCTGCTCCAAAGTTTCTATAGGTCCATGTATCCCTGTCAAAATTCAATCCTCTTGTTCCCCTTTAATTAAGAGCATAGTGATTTTTTGATCATTTGATTTTGTGTGCGAAATGTAGGCAGGCTTGGAATAAAAAAACTGCAGAGAGTTGGTTGTTTATCCAAAGCAAGTTGGTATTGCAATTATCAAGCCACAACTGAAAAATTAAGTGGTAAATCATTTTATTTTCTTATATGGTTATTTATTTATGTACTCGAACTTATGTTTCGTAGTATGGCATGGAAAAAGACAACAGCTTGGTGTTAACTCCCCTATTTCTTTATATTCATGCAACTCCTTTCTAAGTTCCCTATGATTGTTAGATACTACTCTCTCTCTTTTCATTCCTTATTTTTGTTTTAGGTATGGTGATTTTCTCAGTTATAGGAGTTTGTATGCCAGAGCTTTGAATACTTAAACAAACAGGATTTCAGTAGTTTATATGTCTTCCAATCATGCTGGTAAAAATGAATATGCAGCAACTAGCAAAAGGTAAATTAGTAAGTATCTCATTCTCATCTTTATTATATCTTACCACATAGATTAGGCTAAAAGGGTTACTTGTTGGAAATTTAATATTAAGATGGTTATTTTCCTCTCTTTTCCTTTTTTTTTTTTAATTTTTATTTTATTATTTGAATTTAATTTTGATAGGCTGGAATGGATGGAGATGATGGTTTGATGGTAACCATCCGATTACTACATAGTTGTAGATATAGTTTAATATCTCATTCCTTGTGAAGCATTAGTTTATGTCATGTCAGAATATTGGAAATGTTTACTCTTTCCTATGTACATAAGCAGTACTCAGAAAGCATCCCTTTGAAATTACGTAGTCACAAGAAATATCTTAAGAAATAAGGTAGAGTTACAAAGGGAATTTTTTGATTGTAAATGAGAGGTAGAGTGGAGACAGGATTCAAACTTAAGAACACATATTTTGATGCCACTATAAACTACCAGTTGTCCCAAAAGCTTAAACTGATAGGAATTTTTTTCTGTGCTAACCTTTATTGTAACAATTATAATGTAGAGTTTGTCTTGACTAAACCAGGTAACTCAACTTTTACTGGTTACATGACAAAAGCCACCAATAGTTTCTCTTAAAGCTATGAAGTTGCTACATCAACACTCAACAGTCAGTGCAGGGCTTGTGGTTTGTAGAGTGGAAAAAAAAGGTAAGATTGGATATTGATTAAAGTATTATGTCTACTTTTGGCTTTTTTTAGGATGAACGCTTTGACATAAGGGAAATTGTTGTTGCACACCGTGGAGTGGACACTCCATACGCACAACACTTGAAATCATGTGTTCAAAACACAATTTCTCACTTATATTGTGAAATCATGTTTTGAATCCACAATTTCAATTAATGTGGCACGCACACACCATATATACGGTGTGTAATTAACAATGCTCTTGACATAATATGCAACTTGTCATTACTACTTTTACAATCTAGGGATGCAACTAACTTTTAGGTCACGCATTGGAACAGATGATGCTAACAGGTTCTTTGACTTCTGTATTACTGGCCCACCGGAGTTTTCCTTGGCTATTAATGGTCTTGTAATTCCCTGACTTAGAATTAATGTGGATTACCAAAGAAAGAAAGTGTAGCACTAAGACAGGGAGAAAACTTCTAAAGTTAGTTTGGATGCACTAGCAACAAAGGGAAATCAAATTACAAAATGATGTATGCAATCTTTTTCCAACTGGGAATGTCACCAACAGCAATCCTCTATTGTTGATTTTTGTCATTTCATGATGAACTGAACTTGCATTCTTGTATTGTAATTCCATGTTTCAATGTCCTGTAAGGTAGACCATGAATATTTCACAGGTTGCTTTTGGTATTTTTGGGTAAATTCACTAGGATTATGTCTTGGTACTTGAATTAATGATGAGGAAGATTTGGTCAATGAGCCCTAACTCAACGGACACCTCTTCCCCTTATAAGTGCTAGGTGGAGGGATGGGTCTTGGGTTCAAGAAAGGAGGCCTAAGGCCCGACATTCACATAGTGTTTAGTATGCTTTTGATGCAAGTTGGAGGAATAAAACATATAGCTTCCTTCTTCTGAACTTAGTGGCTATAACTTTCATGCTTTCTCTTTTGGTTTGGTTATTTGAATATGGCTAAAAAATACAAAAGCCTTGTGATCTTGCTTTTGTTTATGGAGAAAGAATTATAAAATACAAAAACTCTATAAGTAAATTCTTGATGATTTAAGATTGCTTTTTCTTTGCATGATTATACAAAGAAAATAAGGAAAAGTAATAACGGTAACTTAGGGGATTGTGAAGTCTGCCACAAAAAAAAAAAAAAAGAAGAAGGTTTGTGGAGGTGGAGCTTATATAATTTACCAAGTTTTAAATAAACATACCTTTCTAAGCCAAGTTTACCATTTGCGATTTAAGTGACAAGGAAAAAAAAAGATACGTTGCATTCTAACAATTGCAACATAAGAAGCATACAATGAAATGGGTTGTCTTTGATGATTTTGAAAGCAATCTAATGCATTTCCCTCTTTTTAATTTTTTTTTTAATTTAAAAAATACTAATTAATTGCACTAAAGAACCAATGTGATGTTAGAAATTTAAGATCTAAGGTGATGGATAAGTACCATTTAGCTTATAAAAAGGTTTAATTTCTTCAACATCCCTCTACACAAACATTTTTTTTTTTAAGTTGCTTCCAGTTCAACATTTGCAGCTATGCCATCTTATTGACAACTTTAGATTTCTAGCCAAGAAAATAGGTAAAAACACATTTGAAAAGGATTCCTAACCATCCAGTGGTATTTATGACATTGCACATTACACTATACTAATTATTAAACAACCCAATAGCTTCATATTACGGTAAAAAAAATATGTAAGGGCTAAAGAGAAGAAAATATTTAGCATAAATGCAATTATAATAAACAAAGACATTAACCTAAAAATGAGTAACAGTTACACACATAGATACGAATAAAATTCAATGAAAGATACTCAGATAAATTCAAAACTGAAATTTTGGAAGAGAAAACACTATAATGGTAGATAAACGAAGAGACACGCTTGATGTCTTCTTGAAATGGTGAAAACTAAATCTTGATTAAAAAATATGGAAAACAATTAGTATTGTGCCAAAAATTTTCATTGTAGATGATGGGTGATTGTATCTAAAATGTGCATCGGTATATATAACATTATAAAACTTAAATAAATAATCAATGTATGAGTGAGAAAGAGATAATGTTGTGAAAAACTGAAATTTTGGAAGAGGAAACACTATAATGGTAGATAAATGAAGGGACACTTGAAATATTAATTTTATTCACTAAAAAGATAATGAATTATTCAATTTTAAAAATTACTTGAAATTAGAAAGAAGAAAACGAAAAGTTGAAATCAATTTGGGTAGTTGAAAATAGTCAAATATTTGTATCTAATGAATAATAATGTTTGTCCATGATTTGTATTTAATTACTTTATATAAAAAAGATTAAAAAATCATAAAGAGAAAAATGATGTAAAAAGAAAAGAGTATGATGTGGTTGATGAGGTGGCTTAATAAGAGCATAGCAATATTAAATATTACGTAGGCTTTTAAATATATAGATATATTGATATTGATTATTATAGATACAATAATCTAGATCGATTCTAAAATCGATTCTTTTTTTTTTTGGACCATATTATTGAATAATAAACATTTTTTTTTTTTTTTTTAGAAAGTTACATCATTCTCAAAACTATCAATCACAATAGAACATAGGTCTCCCTCATCTATATTCTATATAATATTAAAAGTTAAAGCATAACTTTAATGTCGCTATGCTCACATTGAACCATATCAGCAGTCATATCATTCTCATCCTATTTTCTAAATTTGTCCTACAATTTTAAAATAATTTTCAACAATTTTAAAATATTAATAAAATTAAAATAATTTACGGTCTATCTCCACCATAAAGCCCACTTCTTATAAATTTAATTCCTCTAACCCACTTCAAATAATTTAATTCCATCACAAAGTCCAAACCCAGGCCTTTCAACTGAAAACCCTTTGAAAATCACGGTTACAACTTTCTATATTTCCTTCCCTTTTATTGCATTGGTTAAAATTCCAGTCTCCCCATGTTTTGTTTCACCATGTGATATTTAGCTCCTTCCCCTTCCCCAGCTTCTAACGGTAGCCTCTCTGTCTCCCTTCCTCCTCTCCTCGTAGTATATAAATAAATACTAACAGAAGTTGGATGATTTGGTTGAGGCATCTCTAAATCCCAGTTTGATTTGTGCTCTATTCTTTTGCTTGATGTTTTTTTATTCCCTTTTTACATTTTGTTACTGCCTCTTTCATGCTGTAGTGTGGATAGTTTTTAATTGAAGCTCTACCTCTTTATGGTTTGTTCATCTTGAGTCTTTGGAATGGGCCTGAATTTTTGATTGATGGGTTTTTTAATTGTATTGTTGAAGAAGGTTGCCCGTCAGCTTTGCAACTCCCACAGTTTTTCCACATTATCAATGTTTTATTTTTATTTTTAAAAGCCAAATTTAGATTTACACTATATGCAGAATGTATCCCATCTCTCATTCGAAATTTATCTAAAATGAAGATCCCACTAGTTTAATTGTTGATTGTTTTGGTGATCTCTCAGTGGTGAAGACTGAAGACCAAAAAATGGAACTGTTTCTGTGGCTTTTACATTTGCTTCTCATCAAGAAGGTACCAATAAAATAAGACTAATAGCATTCTTTCACTTTGATTTTGTGCTAAAGTTTGAGTTTCAATAATTCCATTCACTCAAATTCTCTTCTTTGCGTCCAAATTTTACATGGGTCATTATCAAAGTTATGGCCCTCATATATTGTGGATATGGATGTATTTAATAGTGGGGCCATGGAGGTAGCATTGAAGAGGCTCTTAGCCCTCAAGATCTTAAGCAACGTGGAGACAATGATCCTACAGCTTTTGCTTTAATGTTCTTTGCTTTCATGTGTTTAAGTGTCAAGTTTTTATTTTTTTGCTATCTAGGTTTTTTTAGCAAATTTGGTTTAGCTTAGCTTGATTTGAAATATAGAGGATGAGTTTAAAAGGACTAGAGGGCTTTATGAAAGACTTTTGGATGGATTAAAGCACCTGAAGGTATGTATAAGCTATACAAAGTTAGAATATAGTGTTTAAACTTCAAAATTGTTTCGTACCGTTTTTATTTTGCTGGGTTTTATGGTTTCCATTGCTTGCTTAGGTGGTGTTATTTGATTAATATTCTTTGTTGAGAAAAGAAAGTTGATGGGCTGATTACAATTTGGTATTTTTGATGCTTTGTTTTTTTTAGCATTAGCATTAGCATTTGGACCCACAATAAGTATATTAGTCAGGTAGTTGACCAGATGACCAAATCACTAATACACTAGCACTAGACTAGCTGTAGAGTAGCAACCTGTGAATAGTGCAACAACATAGCAACAAGGGAACCATACATGATCGACTCTATAACACACCAAAAATAGCTTTTATATGAATTTAAAAAGATTCTACAAACAACCGTTTTAGGACAGTAGAACACATAAAATTCTACTATGGACCTACATTTTATTGCTGTCTTGATTTTTTATGTTACCAAATGTGAGGCCTAGGGTCTAAATTTGGTGAATTATTTGATTAGTTACAATTGTTTTTATATTAGCCTACCTTACTTTTTGCACAAATTCTTCTATTTATGGATGTGCTTATTTACGTATGTTGATTTCAAGAAGAGGGTGGCACTAACAGACTATTGCTTGCTAATTGGAGTAGTTAAGAGCATGGTCCTATTTAGTCAGTATTTTTTGTTTTTAATATGTTTAATTTTTTTAGAATATTTGAAAATGAAACAAATGCTACAATCTTAAATCTGGGTTGCTCAGATGTGTTTTATTTTATTTTATTTTTTGCTTTTATTTATTTATTTATTTTACATTATTCTATTTTCCCCTTCCATTACAATGTTCACATCAATCTTTTCTTGAATAAATGTCTTGGAGACATTGGTTTACTGTTGCCCAAATTTCTTATTTGGGGTTTGTTGTTTTTTAGGCAGAAGATGTGATATACAAAATTGGTCATTATACCAAAGATTCAATAGTTTTGCAGGTAGCTATGATTAAATGGGGACATAATGTTTGAGCATGAGATTTAATGTTATTAATGTGTTCCACTTACATTCTAGGAAACATAAGATATACTTGAATTCACAAACTATTTTGAGAAGAGTTTCTAATTACGAAACAAACATTGAGCACTAAAATACATGTTTTATCAAACATAATAGGGAAAATTGCAAATTCACCCCTAAAGTTTGAGAGTTATTGAATTTAACACCTTGAAGATTCATAATTTGGATTTTACTCCCTAAAGTTTGAAGATGTTTAGATTTTACACCCTAACGTTTCAGAATTTGGATTTTACCTTCTATATGTTAGGAGTGTTTGGATTTTGTTCCCTAAAATTTTGAGACGATTGGATTTTACACCTTAAAGTTTCAGAATTTGAGAGTATAAAATTCAAACAACCCTAAACTTTAGGAGGTAAAATCCAAGTTCTGAAACGCCAAGGTGTAAAATCTAAACACCCCAAACTTGAGGGGGTAAAATCCAAATTCTGAAACTTCAGAATGTAAATCGAATTACTCCCAAACCTTAGGGGTGTTAGTTGCAATTTACCCAACATAATAAATAAAATACCTAAATCAAATCACTTTGTGATGCTTGCATTTTGGCATCCAATTATGCAAAAAAAAGTAACAAAAAAAAGAAGTAATGATTCTACATCTATATAAAAGTTACAAGTTTAAGTATTATAGTTGAAATTATGACTTCACACTTAAAAGCCTACAAAAATGCATTTGTCTTTGGCTATTATTGAAAATTTAGGAGAGACCTCATGACTGTGTACCCAAAGTAAACTCCAAAGACCTCCGTAAAAATTACATTCAAATGCATATCATTTGGGTCAAGGGTGTGAGACCACTCCATAAACACATTCATGAATGATAATTTAATTATTGTAATTGAGAGTACCACACTAATAAATATCTAATTGTTTCAATCCTAAAAAGTACCTAAATTCCAAACATAATGGCTCTAATATTTAGGTTGGAGGTGATGCTTGCTATTGATATGAGCTTGAATTCTTCTAGAGGCCTTCATTTTTCTTCATTTAAATCACCCTTCCTCCCTCTACCTTTCTTTATGGTTCTTGGTTGGATATAGCACTAGGATATTTAAATTAGTCAAACTATAGAAATTTGAATAGTGGACAACATTAAATATTGTCCTTTTTGAAGAGAGATGTTTTATGACAAAATTAAGTTGGACAAAAGGGACAATCACATTTATTTTTAAGCTTGAAAAATTTGTTCTAAATTTTTTTTTTTTTTTTGAGTTTCAGACTTTTGTCATATTTGTTTTGACTCAATTTTATATTCAGATAGATGTTATTTTTTCTTATTTTGCTAATGGTTGAAACTTGAAATCCCCAAACCAATGCAATACAACTAGCAGCGTCGAGAGGTAATTTTGAATAGGCTTATATGGAGCACAATTTAAGTGTGGGGAGTTCTTCACAATGTTGCATTGGTATTGCCAAAGCCTTAATGCCCCAATCCATATAAAACCTGATGATATGGAGGTTATTCATGTTTATGAGTTTCGAACTTAGTGGCACAAGACTTTCCACTTATATGTGGTTGACTTAATTTGTTGTCATCATTATAATATGTAAGATATTTACATACAAGAATTGTTTGATAATTAATAGGGGTAATTGCAGTTAACCCACTTGTGGTTTGACCGGTTTTAACTAAGTCTACTCATGATTTAAAAAATGTCACTTAACCCAGTTGAGGTACATTCCGTTAGACATCCATAACCCACCTCTTCCTTTTCATCGTTAAAAATACGGGTAATACCATTGGGCCTTCAAGACATAAACATCCTGGACAAAATACATCACCACAAGACACAAAATAAGCATATTTTTACCACCTGTTAAGCATTAAATATCCTAGAAAAAATACATCACCACAACACACAAAATAAACCTATTTTTACCACCTGTTAAGCATCCACACATTGACCACAAAAAATAAACACAGCAAAATATATTATAAAACCTGGACAAAGAGCACAACACAACTAACAACACACAAAATCCTATTTTCACCACCTGTGACTTATTAAAATAGCCACACATTGACTACCCAAAAATTAACACAACAAAATAACCTAGACAAAATAGCAAAACACAATACACAAACATGCCTATTTTTATCACCTAGCAGTAAGCCAGTAGCTCAACAAAGATGGATTTATCTTTATGAAAGTTTATGTCATAGAGCTTGTTAGAGGTTGCATTTAATTTTTAAATTCATTTAAAAAAAAAAACATTTGGGCCTTTCTTTTTTTCTTTTATTAGATCCGGCCCTTTTTCACATTAAAAAAAAAGAAAAAGAAAAAGATCCAACCCTTTCCCCTTTTAATCTATAATGTTCAAACCCAAACTCATTCATTTTATTTTTAGAATAAGTCAGTATAATTAAAGTAATTACTAATTAGATATCTAATTAACCTAATTAAACTTAAATCTAATTTAACTATAAAAGCAAAAGGTAAAAACCCTACCCAGTACCCACAGCCCACTTTCTTCCTCACAGCCTCCACTCTTCAGATATTCAAAAAAAAAAAAAAAAAAAGCCTCCACTCTTCAGAGTTCAGCCCTCAGCCCCTCCTCAGATCCTAAAGGCTAATAGAATAGGACCCAAATTTTATGATTGTTCATTTAATATATTTATTTTTTCTCGAATATGAGTCAAGTTCGAGTTTGTCACCAAATTAGTTTATGAGTTCAGACTTCATTCATTTTATTGCCAAATAATGTCATACTTGTTCACAAGTTACTTGGTTAATTTATTATTTTATCATACATAGTAACACAACAACTAAACTAGTTTATCCCTTTCAAATCTAAGCTAATACTTAATACCTAAATTATAGTTGGAATTATATTATTTGAGTTAATTAAAAATATTTTCATATATGAACGTACAAAAATTAGACTCACCAACCTTATATTGTTAAAAAATATATATAACTCTCCCTATAAAAATGGACTAGTTACATCAATATAAATTTTAAAAAAAAAAAAATTATACCTAATGAACTTATTTACAAACTTACATGACCTGATCTAAAGTCTATTTGAATGTATCTTTAGACATGGATACATAATTATATGTATACATAAATTGAGTCTTTTATATACAAAATTGTTCACAAACACATTAATATATTTGAATTAGGTTTTTTAATAATAAAGCTGTAACTCATTCATTAAATAAACAACTATAATTTTTGTTTTTAGAACCGATCCATACATTTTTTATAAATAATCCGGTTAATTTATATCCTTATCCAATGGTCCCTTGAAACTTACCATATTTAAATTAAGTCTCATATTCACAAACACATAATAATATATTTGACATAGGCATGGTTCAAACTTGGATTATTTGCTAAATAAAGGAACATTTTGTGGCCTGCAATTGTACATAAATATTCTCTAAACGCGGTCGTTTCATAGAGAGAGCAAAACGCGCCGTTTTTGTCTTCTCCCAAAAGCCAAACAAAATCTGAAGGCGCTTGTAGAAGAAGTACAATGGCCTCCGCTCCACGCCTCCACATGCCGCCTCCACACGTCGGCCTTCCAGCACCGGCCTCCACACGCCGGCCTTCCTACGCCGGCCTCCACACGCCGGTATCAACACGCGGGCCTCCCTACGCCGGCCTAATCCTTTTATTCTCACGGAGTCACGGTGACACTCTCTCTCTCTCTCTCTTTAATTTCTCCATAGTTTCCTCTCTCTTTTTTATATTCTGGGTTTGTTTAATATTGATTCAATGCTTTTTTTTTCAATTTTTATGTGCAAATAAAGAAAAAACCCATGTGCTTGGTTGTTTATGTTCTGGGTTTTTTTTTTTTTTTTCTATGTTCACTCTCACTCTCACTCTCACATTCACATTCAATCCCCAACCTCATATTTCCAGGTGATGTCAACCCTCTTTCCCTCCTTAATCCACTGTTTGGTTCCCAAGAAAGTTTAAAGAAAAAAGAAAAAAAAAATTTGCATGCAACTTTACATTTATTTTAAATTGTAAAAAGTTTGATTTTTGGGTGGTGGGTGTTTGTACTTTGTACTTGTTTTCAGGTCCTAAGCCCAGTTTCGTGGAAAAGCTGGCGAGACGTGGTGGCAAATCATCAAGAATCGCTTGCTGCTCTTCAAAGCCTGAGTCTGAGACTGAGACTGAGAACCAAAAGACTAGAAATAGAATTGTGAAAGAGAAGAGCGTTTCGGTGATTCTATTGGCTGGAGGGAAGGGCAAAAGGATGGGAGTAAGTCTTTTTCCTTTTCAATTCACCTTCTTCATCATCTCACTCCATTTATCTCTATTCAATTCGTTTTATTTAGCCATCCCCAGTTCATCTTTTTGTTGAATACTTATAAAAATTTTGGTCTTTGTTGAAAGGAATTGTGTTAAATTGCTTATATACCAATTCGGTCAATCCTTGATATCACAATCTACCTCCACTTACATTCCTCATGTTCTCAATTCCTTTCAAGTATTTTTGAGTTTTGAAATTGAACTGTAATACTCCTCTGTGGTGTCATCAGTAGTCCTTGATAAATTACCACTTGGCTCCATCTCCATATGTGGGAATGAGATTTTTAAATAAGAGGTAGAGTGAAGAGAAGGTTCGAACTCAAAACCACTTGCTCTAATGCCATGATAAACAACTGCTTAGACGAGCAAGCTGACATTGATTTGATTTATCAGCCAATGCAATGCTGTTAGCATTAGGCTTCTGTTTGATCTAACACATAGCCTTTTGTATTCTGCTTCATTTTAAATGTTATTCTTCTGTCATCTTAAATCTGCCCGACTAGATAATTAACATCCATTTCAAGAATATATAGTTCCATAGAAATGTATTGCCTTCACACTTTATATTATTCATACTGTTAATTGTGTCATTGTTATCTTTGAGATGATGTATGGTTTTGTATCTTTTTGCATATACATACATACATTCATGCATGTGTGTGTATGGTGCTTATATGTAGCACACTACACATCTCACATATGTACTTCCATTTTCTTTATTATCAATATTTTTTCTATTCCTCATCTGCCACATGATGAATCTATTATGTTTTTGCAAGTAGGCGAGCATGCCAAAGCAGTATCTTCCACTTTTAGGCCAACCAATTGCTTTGTATAGGTAAATGGAAACAACTCAATTTCTATATGAATGTCTTATTCCCATCACATGGGGTTGGCTTCAAATTCTTCTAGAGGACTTGTGGAAAGTTATCCTCTCATGACAATTGAAAGTATTTGGTCATATCAATATGCCATTTTTGTTTCATTTATTGAATGGATGGGATGCATTATTCTAATTGACTATCAACTTGGTCATTTGGGAAAAAAAAAATGCACAACGTGAAAGCTTGCTTTAAACTTTCATTCAAACCATAAATGCAAGTTTTTATTCTAGAACTTATCGTTGCATTCAATATCTAGTGACTAAAGATTTGATCTGATTCATGTTTTTATAGTTCTAGGTGTAAAGACCTCCTAGGTCTGACACAGATGTAGGTTTGTCTCCCAAGGCAACTTTAAGATGGGTACCTTAAGTATTATTTGTGTGCTTTTACACTCATTGTTCATTGATTCATTTTCTTATGAAGTAATTATATTCTGACTTCTTGCAGTTTTTACACTTTCTCACGATTGATTGAAGTGAAAGAAATCATTGTAGTTTGCGATCCCTCCTACAAGGACATTTTTGAAGGTTTCAGATCTCTTTCCTCTCTTGTCTTCTCCTCTCACTCTCTCACCTTTTGGACCTTAGCAGACTTCCTTTGTATAGCATATTGCTACTACTTGACTGTGTTTTATCCTGTTGGTTCTAGTACTGGAGGAGATATTCAAACTAAAGTTTTTTGTTTTCTTAGGAACCAAAGAGAATATTCATGTGGAACTTAAATTCACACTCCCTGGAAAGGAAAGACAAGATTCTGTCTACAGTGGACTTCAGGTACTTCAGACCCCCCCCCCCCCCCCCACCCCTCACACACACTCACACAAGAAGATTTTAGTTACTGGCACAGCTTTTTTAATTTTAAGTCTCTCAAATGGCACTTTCTCCTTCCATAAAAATAGGATTGAGGGCGTGGTTGTTGATGTTGGTTTACATGTTGTGTGAATTCTTCAATAAGCCCACATTAACTCCTAATAATACCATAAATTTGTAAGCTGATGCTGTGAACTTATGTATTAAATGGTTACGTTAGGTTTGATGACCCCTTTCATTTTACGTTGAATTTGTTTGATTATTAATGATGCTGCTTCTGTTTTCAGGCAGTTGATTTGAACTCAGAGCTTGTTTGTGTCCATGATTCTGCCAGACCTTTGGTATCATCAGGAGATACGGAAAAGGTTAGACTTTGTTCTAGACTTATCTAGCGTGCTAACTTTAGTTGTTAAAATCATTAGTGGTCATCAAATGCACTGTTTTCTAAGAGATCTATGCCTACAATCTGGATAATTCCCAAATCTTACAGGCAATTTCTCTTGGAGGTTGGATTTTTTTTTTTTTTTTTTGAATTGAGGATTCCACTTCAATAGCTTACAGGCAATTTCTCTTATGTTTATACTGTGTACATATTAAGAAATATTGATACCCTTGCCATTTGCCTTGCTTACAACCACTACAATAATATAGATGAAAGGATTTGAAGTTACAGTTATGAAGAAGTCAAAACTTGATCAAATATGCTAAGTTTAGAAATGATCTACAACTTGCATGTGTTCCAAGGGAGTTACAATGACTGGTTGCCATTATTATACCCTAACAGCTTAAATTTTTGGGAGAATTGATAATTTAATCATTATATCCAACTCTTATTATCTGAAGGATCACATGCAGATGCAACTGATTGGGGGAAAAAAGAAAAGAGGATTTAGTGTGCATACTAGAAGGTAGTTTCTAACTTGACCGATGGCCCAAATTTGAATAGCTTTTGAGGGTCAGTAGAAAAGACTAATCTCAATGCATTGAGTGGAAGAAATCATGAGACCTAGACTACCTTGTAGATCTATAGAGTAGGTATCAAAAGATATCATGTACAAAATTGACAGGTCTCAAATGCACACTATTCTGATAATATTTAAGAGTACCTATTGAGTTTTCCAAAATTGCTTCAGATTATATCTCCTCCTATCAAAAAAAAATATGGCTTTTAAAGATAGAGAATGATTGGACTGATCAATTGTTTGTTTCTAGGTTCTTAAAGATGGTTGGCTGAATGGAGCAGCTGTACTTGGTGTTCCTGTAAAAGCTACAATCAAAGAGGTACCGATTAATTGTAGATTGCCCCTGGGCCGTCATTCCTTTTTTTCCCCCGTGTTTTTTGATACCTAACCCCCCCCCCCCCCCCTCCCCCACCCCCAAGAAAAAGAGTGTAATAAAGATAATTTATTGAGGCTCTTAAATTTTTTAGAACAAAGATCAATTTAAAATTACATTTTTCCATAAAAACTGATAATTCTGTTAAATTTTCATTATTTACGAAGTTCTATTGAATTGTATTTATGATTTAGATAAATGTATAGCTAATTTTGAATGAGATTCATGTATTTTTGTTTTTCCCAAAATGAATTCTTCCTATATGGTGTTTTCTTCTAGTTATAGCACTCTGCTATTGTCATTTTCTTCTCTATATTGTTGTGGAATTTCTGTTTTCCATATTTGTAATTCAATTTAAAAAGATATTGTCTTAATTCAGCGTAGCCCTAATGTGAGTAGAGCCAAGGTCAGTAGTTCGAATCTTCCCCACCCTTGAACTTTGGGGCCAAACTTACTTATCAAAAAAGATAGTGTCTTAATTCTGTAGCATACTTTCTTAATCTTGTTCCTAATTTGTTGCATCTATAATTTAATTTCTCATGGATTACATATTTCTAAATTTAGTTTCTTGCCTTGTCTCCTATAGTGTCAACATCCATATCCTTGCCATACTCACACGAGTTTGGATCTCTTCCTTTTTCCTAAATGGTACTCTAGGTATCTCATAGCCATTATTCTTGCAATCTTGCGATGTTCCTGTTTATATCTAGTTTTACCAAGGTTATACCTCCTCTGCTGTGATTGATACACATACTTATGTCCCATTGGTTGTTTGTGATGATGAAATTGGTGCAACTTTTTGGCCTTTTACATTTATTGTGGGTGCACCATTTCAATTTACCTTTTTGTTATTGCTAGTAAAAGATTGTGCATAGAAGAGTACTTCGGTTTAGTCTATTTTGATGTCATTCCCTGAATTGTTTCTTGCATTATATAAAACATTTGGTGTCTAGAACAAACTCTTCGTACCAACCATTATGTTTCTGTTCTTCATTTAACACATAGAAGTTCACATTATGTTTCTGTGAGTTTTAATATCTTTTATTGGCGTGGTTCCCTACATTTATGCATATTATCAACTTGATTAGGAATAAGTTTTCTCCACCAATTGACCTTGTGAAGATTCAAAGTTATTTCCTGATCTTTGTGCAGGCCAACCATGAATCTTTTGTAGTAAGAACTCTGGACAGGAAAACACTTTGGGAAATGCAAACCCCACAGGTTTAATGTTGAAAGCATATATCTATATATTAATAATTTGTGTAGTTCTAAATGAGCTTATTTAGGTAAATAATAACATTGCTGTGTAATTACTCTCTTTTTACAGGTGATTAAACCTGAGTTACTTAAAAAAGGTTTTGAGCTTGTAAATAGGTACTTCAGAATTCATTTTCTTATTATTATTATTTTCCTCATAGTTGAAATGTATTTTATAGTTCACATTTCATAAGTATGTTGTATACTCTCTGTTCATAAAATTTAATCGTACCTGTTTGTTAGTGTAATACAAGACAATGTGATGTTTTTCAAACCTTTGGTGCAACTCTACATTTGAACATAATTTTCAAATTTTATTTAGTAAAAAAATTCATACCAGATGGATCTTTTGAAACAGCATGTCTTCCTGATCTGCACATCAATTCAGTGGGAAATGTTACCGTATTTTAAGTGCACTTCCCAGTTAATAATTACAGTAATAGTTTCTTACTATTTTTTTTTTTTTTTTGGGGGTACTTTAAAATCTTCAAACACATTAGCTAGTAAGAAACTATTGCTGCAACTATAGTGCCTACATTTCCAGTAAATATGACTTCATATCATCCTTTCAATACTGTGTTTGTACCTATGCAATGAATGCTTCTTGATGTTGAACATTTCTTTTCAAGAACAGCCTTTGGCAAGGGAATCATTAATTGTAATTATTTTCTCTTAAAATTCTAAGTAATCAAATTATAAGAATTTTACAGAGAAGGACTTGTAGTCACAGATGACGTATCAATTGTAGAGCACCTCAAGCATCCTGTATACATCACTGAAGGATCTTATACCAACATCAAGGTACTGAAACTTTCTATCATGATATTTATCTACAAAATTGATTTATCATAAAGAATTCTTGAAAGGTGGAAATTCAATCTTTTAATACAGACCTCATTTTGAGCTTTAGTTATTTCTTAATATATTTGAAAGTTTATTCTATGTAAGAGAGAAGGGCAATCTCATCTATTTGGACTGTTTATCATTCTGCCGGGACTGTTTTGCAGGTCACAACCCCAGATGATTTATTGCTTGCAGAGAGAATATTGAATATGAGCCCTGGAGAGTCTTCTTAGTTGGCCTGATTACTTGGGCTTAATTTTGTATTTCATTGTTGTACAATTCTAAGGGCAACCTTTGTTGTATATCAATTTTTTAAATTATTGATAAAGAGAAAATTTATTGACTAAGGGTCCGTTTAGATAGAGCTTATTGCTGAAAACTGAAAACACTGTAGCAAAATAATTTTTAAATGTGTGAATAGTACCGTGACCCATTTTTAATATAAAAAAATTATGTAAAGTGAAGTTTGTGGGTCCCATGAACAGTACACGGGACCCACAAATGTGTTGAAAGTCAGCAAAATGCGGCTACTGTTCATGCACAGTAACATGAACAGTAGCCTTGTCCCCCCTGACCCGTGCTGCTGCAGCAGAAGAAGAAGAAAAAAAAACAAAAAACAAAAAACACAGACGCAAACGCGGAAGAAGCTGTATCCAAACTCAGCCTAAGTTGAGAGGCACAAAAGGCAAAAACCTAAAAACAAGGATACCACTAGGCTTGATTATGTTTTAGCAATAGTACATAATCTTTGGTTCAAGTTTCCTTTAGGGCTTTAATAACGTTTAGCTTTACTGGTGTCTAATAGCACTACAATGAATAATAAATTAGAAGTAAGAAATCTATTCTAGGACTATTCTTATGTTCATATGTTCAAATCCAAAGGTTTAATATGAGGTGTACCAGTCTTATTAAAACTAGTCACAGACACTACTGTGTACCCTTGGTGTAGTGGTCACTCCACAAGTATAAGTACTTGTAGAGTGTGGAGGGTAAAGGCCAGGGTTTAAATTTTCAAGAGAGAGTTTCTTATACATATACATTAGATTATGCTAAAGTAGAATTTCTATTTTATAAAATAAAAAAAAAAAAAAAAAAAAAAAAGTCAGACTCATGCAATGAGCAAAAAAAATGACAATTTGGTTTTTTGTTAAGCGAAAAATGAAAGTAGTAAATGTCGTGAGATTTATAAGGGTTAGTCCTAAATTCTTCCTAAAATGATATTATTTTCTAACAAAATATAGTTGATCTGCACATCTATGTAGTTTGGGTGTTGGCATGTAAATGTATTCTCTTATCTCCCTTCTTCCCTTATATATAGGTGTGTGTGTGTTTCTCAAAAAAAAAAAAAAAAGTATAGTTGATACAGTAACTTAGATTTTCTAAAATAAGTTATCTATATTTATTAATTGAAAGTGTTTTAAATTTTGTAAGGATTTTTTTATCTTCAAAGAAACATAATGCATTTCAAAAATATAAGACTGTAATATGTGATTAGAAATTGTTTCTAGTATTTCTTACAAGCAATTCATTTTCTATCCGTTTTGAATGATTAAAGAAGAAGAAAATATAAATAAATTCATCACTTATATTAGGAGAAAAAAATATAAGACTTTTACATATTTGTTAATAAAACTTCTCTTTATACACAAATCTCTTATCTTAAAGCATTGCCAAAATGGATTGAATGGTCATGGACTAAAATGAAGCTAAAATGGATATGGACATGGACATGGACTAAGTTAATGTAGCTCAATAGAAGTGTTGCAACAATAAATATTATGTTTCAGTTTTTAGATAATATATAAATGACAAAATAAGAGAGAGGCAGAACCCTTGAACTGTGAAAGACAAAGATAAGTAGATCAAAAATAGCTTTCAGATTACCACCTGCAACAACAAGCGTGGCACATTTCCGTTCAGAAGTAAAATAGAAATGGTGAACTTGCATGCGTACTAATTACAGTACATGACTGCATTTTACCATTCTTCCCTAGGCTATGTCCAAAAATATTAATTATAGACCAAAATCCTCTTATTCAACAAGAGGTCAAGTACCATTGAATTCAAAGTGATACTCCAATTTTAAATGACACCCACCATTCTTACCATCAGAATTTGAGATTAGGGGAGCAGTATACATCCTTTTGTATCCCCCTATTACTGTTTGATCAAAACTTGAAATAAGGGAAGAATAGAAAAAGAATCAACCGTATCTTAACCATATGCAACTGGAACGAATGAAAAGCAAAACAAGAGAGGTAATTTAAGCATCCACTGTCCTCCTATATTAATTGCATACAATCTGGATGGAGCTGAAAAATGCAGAAGCCAACCACAAAACCTTTACATTGCACGTTTCCTTCTCGCTCACACCCTTGAAGAATGGCTCAAGTGTAAAAATAAATACCAAAAAAAAAAAAAAAATGTAACGAAAATAAACATTGGATCTGAAACTCCAAAGTGTGGTCGAACAAGGGTCCCTTTAACCTGTTTACAAAGTGACAAAAGGTTTCTTCAAGGTTAAACAAGTTTCCCTACATAAAAATATAAAAACAAAAGGGGGAAGATAAAGAAACCGTCTACCATTCCCCTCTTGTGAGGTTTGGTCTCATTCCAACGGAAAAATCCATTACAACCTCTAGGTCCTGATGCTGATTCATATCCCCTGAAAAAACAGCTGGAATGAGCATGGGTGTTAGTAGGACAGATATAAGACCAGTGAGAGTTGTGCTCTCCTTTTTGGTTATTAGCCTTTTCTTGTTAGCCTATATTTTTATAAGGGTAACTATTTCCAGCTTTACTTCCATCTAACAGTTCAGGGAGATGGGGTATCTACCCCAAGCAAAGGCAAACTACTTGGCACTTTTAGGTTGGGGAGATGGCACCGAAACTGAATTTTTCACCCTTGACGAACTTGGTTAGTGATTTTGAATCCTCTCTCTCTCTAGAACCATGCTGATAGACTCGTGTGGATAATATATATATATAAATTTTGTGTGTGCATTTTTTTTTTCTTTTGATCAATTTCTTACCTGAATATCTTTTTGCACTTTACAGTTGAAAAATTCTCAATTGGCAGTGTCAACAAAGGTGGTGCTATTTTTTATTCTACTAAGTTAAGGTAAATATGGCTTTTCAGCTACCATATGCTAAGAAAACCTATTTGTTTGTTACACCCAGTAAGCAGTCCCTTTGACTTGTGTTAGAACATATGTGAATCATGTTAAGAACATATGTCATTTAAAATTAGTTAATCTTTTGACAAAATGCACTTTATTGGTAATTTGGTAGATCTAAGATAGTTTAAGTCTTCAAGAACCTTCACCTACCAACCACACAAGAAGTAATATTTCCAACAACAAATAAGCCAACCACAGCAAGCATAAGCTACAAATTTATACTGCAATATTTCCATCTATATATATAAATGGATATATACTAGGTAAGCCATATAGGCAGAGAAGGAAATTAGATTACTGCAAGTTTTTAAGGCAGTAAATCATAAGGCAATAAACTTGCTGGCTATACAATGTTCCCAGCAATATAATTAATTACAATTATGAAATACCGTAAGTATTTCCAAAAAAAAAAAATCTTTTCCAAAGGATTAAATGACAAATACTCTAACTAATAAGTCTATAACTTATAGAAAAGAAAACCTATTGATTAGGATTTCTTTTCTATAAGCATTAAGAGTAGTATTGTTAGAAAAGCAATATACAAAAGAGCTACCAAAATGTTCCCAAAAGGCTGCCTCCTTTACAAAATAAACGATTCCTCCTACAAAAGACAAAAATATTTAACAAATAATACATTAATACCAAATACAAGACCAACTAGAAATGGCAGCAAGTTTATAACAATAAAGGACCAAAGGCAGTAACATATCAAGTCAATTATCAATCTTCAACACTAATTAAGGGTTGTTTGCCTAAGCTAGAACCCAATTTGGTGCTGGTACTTGCTAATGCACTTGATAATGATTGTTGATTTAAATTAGAAAAGAAAAGGAAATAAATACAATAGATTAAATTTTGTTTGAATACATGAGACATTCAATAAAAATTAATAGATAATAAGTTTTAGAATTGCAATATATTACCTAAATCAAGAAATTCCTCCTCCAACGCCTTAACCTCATCCCTTGATTAGCGATGAGAAATCGGAACTATGGCTTGAAGCCAATTTTGTGCACATACAAGGTTTTGAACCATAAGAGGAGAGAGAGAACTTTGAAATGGATCAACAATGCGGTCTCCGGTGCTAAATGCTAACTCATATGCAACAGTCGAAACTGGTATAACCAGCACATCCTTAGCCACTTTGGACAACAGTTGTTACCTACTAGAATTATCCTTCCACCATCCCAGTACCTTAAAATTCACATCCTTTCTACCATCACAATTTTTAGCCAAATACTTTTTAGCCTCATTACTACAACCTACAAATTGCTCAGCTTCTAAGAAAAGCTCATATCGAGAATGAACCATCACATATGGATCACTAGCATCACCTTCAATTTGTGTCCTCTCACTCACACTTGGTTCTTGCACATTTGGGGAATAAACAGAACAGTAAAAATTATACAACTTCATCAAAAGATTTTTCACCTTATCAATCATCACTTTCCCCACTGCATTCCCATAAATTTCAGAAAAAGAAAACTTCAAAAACCTCAATTTTTTTTTTTTTTTTTTGGATCAACAACCACGGCCATTTACAAAAGATGATTAATTTTATCACCTTCCCCCCAATACTTCTCAAATTTAATTTGCATGTTTGTGGCTATGTTTTTCAAAAGGGTGTGTGGGATTTAACTAAATGAGAAATACTCTATTGAATAACAAATATCTCATCGAAGAAGACATTTGAAATAACATACAAAGAGCTAGAGAACTTCTTTGTTGCATTGTAAAAAAGTCCCAAGAAAGTCACAAATGCCCCACAATTTCGAAAACCACTCATACAAGGAGATCACAAACCACTACTATCTTCCTTGGTCCTAAAGTATGACAAATAACCATCATCTTCAAAGTCTATTCTAAGGAACACTTTCTCAAATTTTTCAGCAGTTTCAAGCAAGCATAAAACTCCTAAAAGTTTGATTTCTATTGAATGAGGACTTCACATATCTCATAGCTTCACGCACCCTAGCAACAGATGCATCAATTTCTTTCAAACCCTTCACCACAATAAGATTTAGGATATGGGCACAACACCTCATGTGCATGAGCTCATTTTCTAAAACTGTCCCATTCTAATCTTTTGTTACTCTTTGAAAAAATTTAATTGTGGTTAAATTGGAGCTAGCATTATCCACTGTCAAAGTGAATATGCCATCAATACCTCACTCATGCAAAGACATCTCAATATTTCTACCTATAGTCTCCCCCTTCTGATCTTCAACTTGACAAAAATTTAAAATTCTCTTATGCAACTTCTAAGCATCATCAATAAAGTGACATGTGAAGCACATATAATTCAAATTTTGAATAGAAGTCCATGTGTCCTTAGTAAGACACACCCTACAACCTTTCAAGGATTTCCTTAGCTTCTCTCTTTAATTATTATAAATTCCAATCACATCTCTAGCCACAGTTTGACGAGATGGAATATTCTTTAGACGGAGCTTAGGTTGTAAGGTAATTACATATTTCTTAAACTCATACCCCTCAACACACCTAAAAGGCAACTCATCAATTATAATCATTTTAGCTAATGCCTTTTTAGAAGCCTCAATAGTAAAGGTTGTTGACACAAATTGGAACCTTTCATCTCCATCATTTTTGGGTTCAAAAGCTAAGGTTTCTTGCCCTTTACCTATATCTTCTCTATTAGGGTTCTTAGGACAATTTGTTACATGACCTAACAAATTACTAGTACCACAACTCTTTCTATCAGCATGATATGATTTTTTTTTACAATAATTACATATAGCCTTAGTGACACCCTCATCTACCTTTACCTTTTCAAAATGATTCCAATTAAAGACTTTTTCCTACCATTACTAGTACCAGTCTTACTCACTTTGCTAGGTGGAATTGGGGGCAACTCACCACCAGTAGCTTCAGCTTGGGTTGTAACAGCAACCTCTTGGGTGGCAATCACACCACTAGCTTGAGTGGCAATAGAACCATCAACTTGTGTAGCAATAGAACCATCGGCTTGTGTAGAAACAGAGGGTGCATTAGTGGAGGGTTCTGTGACCTAAAAAAATCAAACATAAATATTAGCAATCTAGAACAATAAGAACAATTAATAATAATAATCACACAAACCAAAAAGGAAAATCTTTGATGCTTGAATCCAAATAACAGTATCCTACATAAAACATAAAACTCTAACATAAAACATAAAATAGAATCCTACATAAATCTAAATAGAACCCAAATACAAACAATATGATGCATGCAATTTCAATAAATAATAAAAGCAAAAACATTGGTGCTCAAAATGTATTAAACAAAAACAGGAAAATGACAACAGCAACCACCACAACAGCATAAGTTACATTCATCAACTCTAACAAAAAAAGAACAAAATCCCAACTTTTAACACTAAACACAAAGGGAAACAAAAATCACACCTTAAAGGAACCGTGGGTGTTGGAGTTTTGAATTTGAAGACTAAAACCCCCATTTAGACAACTTTCAATTCATGAATAAAATTAAAATAGGAACATAATTAATCAAACAAATGAACAAAGAACAAAAGTAAAATGGTTAGGGTTTCAATTTTTTTTTTTAGTTAGTGTTTCAAATTATAAAATTTTGAGTTTATTTGATTTTTAACAGTAGATTTTCATAATAAATAAAATTTTACTAAATAATAAAAGCAGAAACATTGAACACATCCATAACAGCAAGTAACATGCATCAACTCTAAGTCTCTAACAAAAACAGAACAAAATCCCAACTTTGAGCACAAAAAACAAAGGGAAACAAAAATCATACCTTAAAAAACCGTGGGTGTTAGAGTTTCAAGTTTGAAGATTGAAAACCCCACTTGTACAACTTTCAATTCCTTAATAAAATTAAAATAGGAACAAAATTAATCAAACAAATGAATAAAGAACAAAAGGAAAATTGTTAAGGTTTCAACTTTTTTTAGATAGGGTTTCAAATTATAAAACTTTGGGTTTATTTGATTTTAACAGTAGATTTTCATAACAAATATAATCAATGAGAGGCTAAAAAAGAGAGAGATGAGAAAAGAACACATAACCTAAATTTTCATATATTAAACATAACGATCTCTTCAACGGCTCAACCCATATGATCGGTAGTAGGGAGAGGAGTGGGTGATTGTGGCGGCAAAGAGAGGAGTGGGTGCTGGTGCAAGCGGTGGCTAGGTAGGAAGAACTTGTAGTGAGAAACTAGAGTTTGGACCTTGGAGTAAAGAGAGGCAAAGTGATAATTGAGAGTTTGAGAGTGTGGTTGGTTCATTGGTGAAAAGATCGAAGATTAAAGCCTTTAAAGAGTGAAGATTGAAGACTAATGAAGAGTGATGACGATTTCGTATGAAACGGGTAAAGATATGAGAGAGAGAGAGAGAAAGCGTCTGAGTCTGAGAGAGAGAGAGGAGAGAGAGAGAGAGAGAGAGAGAGAGAGAGCATCTGAGTCTGAGAAATATGAGATTGAGATAGAGAGAGACTAAGGTCGTTGGATTCGGTGAAGACTGAAGAGATTAGAGAGAGAGAGAAAGCGTCTGAGGTCGTTGGATTGTATACGTTGGATTGGGATATGAGATTCAGAGATTGAGATATCTAATCAAGAAATTGATCTATAATCGTGACCGTTGGATTGTGTTATTAGTTTTGATTTTAACAGTTGATTTGTAATTTGTTAGCTTTGCTTTGAATCACTGATATGATGTGTCTTTGTGCTACTGTGCTAAAGTCTACTGATATGACTCAAAGGAGTTTATAGAGTGTAATTGTAACTGTTGAATTTGAATCTTAATTTGGTTTGAATGGTTAGATTTGAAATTGGGAACTTGTGCCAAAAAAGGCTGTTTAGATTGGTTTCCCCTCTGCTATACATTACCCAATAGCCAAACCACAAGGCATGTGACTCACATGATGTAAGTGGAAGATTGTTTTATGTTATCTAGGTACCGGTCGATTCGGTTTATTCGGGTTAATTATTTTGTAATCCAAATTCCAAATTGAATAATCAGTTCTTCTTAAAACAAGACCCATGATCAACCAAGACATGCATTCGGATCAACTCGTGGACCTTCGGATCGGGTGGGTATGGTCGGGTGGGTCGAATATTCCAAGTCACTGGACAGCCTTAATCATATACCTAAAAAAAAAAGGAATTGATCGAAGACCATAATATCGGCCATGAATTTCTATCGACTATATGAGCCCAGCTAACATTTAATCCTAGCTAGTTGGGCACTTTTTGCACTCTATGTTCCTGGGCCTGTGCCATTTAATCCTAGACTCCCTACACAAGCAGAGTCCTATAATATGGACAAGCATGGTACCGTACTTCCTACCACACTAGAGTCTATCTTTTTTAAGGGTAAGACAGAAAAAGGCGAGACAAGGAAAACAGAATCCCATGTTATTTTCACTGTTTTCCCCCTCAAGATTTGGATTTGGAAATACAACAAAAAAAATATCGTATTATCAATTACTAAAATAATTTTCAAGATGGGGTTTTTTAGCTTTGTTCTCTGCATTATAAATTTGTGAACAGAATCAGAACTAAACATGCTCTAAGATTGTGACTTTGAAGTTACTAGTTACATGTTACCTTAAGCTCCAAATTGGCAAATTCCCGCTCAAGATCTTATTTTATTAATTTATTGTTATGATTATACTCTGGCTAATACATCCAAACGCATAAAAAAAAAAAAGAACAGTTGGTGTGGCATGGAAGCAAAAAGACAGATAAAAGTCGTGCTTACCTAGAGTGTAACACAATGAGAGCCTGTAAACTGTGTTTTACACACTAAAAGAGGGGATTGAAGCCAATAAGAAGAGAAGCTTCCCAAAAAGAATACAAAAGAATGAATTGATTGTTTTATCGATTTGTATTATCTCAATCAGGACTCATGAGTACTGTTTTCCTCCTCCCAAAGCCCCCCTCTTCTTTTAATAATGGGGTACTCTTTCGTCCCCTTCCTCATCTACTTCAGAGACTAGGACTATCCCAGGATTTCATGTCCCTTTTGTTAGATTCTGAAGAGAGCTACCTGGCTGCCCGAGTGGCTAAGTTTTTCCCATGTGAGTAAGTCAATTGCTAATGAGCAATGCTACTACTATGTTAGGATACATTATTTTCTTTTTTTTGGTAGAATGACACAATTATTTTCAAGATTTATTAACTTGTCTGAATGTATTGAAGTAACATGATTTTATGCCTCTTTTTGCAAAAGTCATTTTTATTATACATTAATCACAATAATGCACAGGAAAGTTATGAATTTTTTTGTTTACTTATTGGTTAGTAATGGTATTTTAGACTACAGTAGCAGTCAATGCTTTTTCCTCGTTCAGCTATACTGTTCAACTGCTTCCTCATCAGTCACTTTTCTCATGACACTGCATTTTATATCAAAATGATGCAGAGGAAACTAGTTGCCCAACATACAAAAGACTACACAAGAGATTCCTTAAGCCCCAACTCCCTGATCCCACAAACCTCCATCCCATGGCCATGGATCTCACAAGCCCAAAATACTTTCAAGCTCAATCTATGTTTGCATCGAACGGGGTAAGGGTTTCACTTTTATTATTGTTTCTCTCGTTTCCATGTTCCATTGTGTTACGATAGTCATGTTCAACTGTTCTTATGTTCTTTCTCAGGAACCTCCATTAGAGGGCAACACAAGCTTCTATGGGAAAAGCAATGACAACCCATTTGTAGACACCTTCCCCGACCCACTTTGCAAGCTTAATCTCAAAGAAACTTCTGATTTTGTCAAGTCATTTCCAATGGCAAACAACATCACAGAAGGCAGAGGCTTTCTTGAGGTTTCAGCTCAGAGGAAAAGAGAGGGAGTGAATTCAGTTACTAGCCAGAGGAGATTAGAGGCTCCTTCAACTCCTGGTAGACCAGTTTTCAGCTTTAGTACTGTTGGGAATCATTCAAGGAAAAGCTTTCCTTCAAAGTGGGATGATGCTGAGAAGTGGCTAATGAGTAGCTCTTGCCATGACTCTCCTGCTCATAATAACATAAAGCCATCAGACTCCTCAAAGCTCACCAAACAGTACTGTGATAACTTAAGCAACAGGTGGAGATCTTTGCGGAGAAATCAAGGGTCACTGAAGAAAAGGTGTCAAAAGTTGTCTCAAGCTTTCAAGGGTCTGCAGCAGCATCTTTGGACCAACATAACTCAGTTACAGCTCTCAATGGGATCTCAGCCTCCACGGATGTACTTCTAAAAGGTAAGGATACCCATTTCAACTTTTAAAGGAGACTTTACCCTTTGGGCTTTACTGCTTAAAAGTTGTGTACTTTTGCTCTACTATTTGATTGATTACATATTTTCTGTTTGGTACACAACCCAGCGGGTTTCCTTGTTGCATAAAGGTTTATCAAGCAATGTAGGAGATTGTTTCAACTTAGCATGTATTTGGCTGCCAGCAGAACTTGAATTAAGTTGTTGAATATCCAGATTATATATAGGAGATTTTCAAGGTTTGCTATAACGGCCATTTGAAATTTGTTAATGCAGATAAATTCACAGACGACATAGAAGCCATTTTGCCCAAGTTTAGATACTCAGAGCCAACCAAAGAGGGGTTCTTATTCAAAAATTCAGCTGGTGCAACTATGAAAGATGCCTGTACAGATGTGGTTCATGAGGTGCATCACAGGGATATTGGGACAGAAATGACTCCCTTAGGAAGTTCTACTACTTCTAGGTGCCCCACACCATTCAAAAGTTCATCACCTGCACGCCATAACACGCCTGCAAATAGGTCAGGACCATTGACCTTGGAGAACTCTAGCAGCAGCACCAATAGTTCCATTGACATTTCCCAGCTGCAAGAGTGCCATTTAGCTAAGTTACAACTTGGGAATCAATATGATTCGGTCATGTCGAATTGGAGCTCAAGGGAAGAGGAGGAAGAGCAAGTATCAAAGAGCTTGAGGCATTTTGAGGAAGATAATGGGTGCAGGAAAAGTGTTTCAGACTCCAGAGCTGCTGCATGGGAAGAAGAGGAAAAGACTAAGTGCTGTCTCAGGTAATTGGGTTGTAAAGTTGCGACATGTACTTGTATTATGCAGTATCTTGGTACCAATTTTGATTTTGGGTTACAGGTATCAAAGAGAAGAAGCAAAGATTCAAGCTTGGGTCAACCTACAAAATGCAAAAGCAGAAGCTCAATCAAGAAAGCTTGAGGTACTTTCTCATGCTTTTGTTTATTTGTTCTTTTCCTTTTTCTGTTTTTTGACATGTTGCGACTTACTATTCCAGCAGCTGAAGGTATTGTATCTTTAGCCTATGGCCAACATTATTTTTGAATTGAAAATAGCTTTATAAACATGAAACGTACACACCAATAGTTTTCTTCACCATATTCACTTCTAGCATAGGAAAAAAGTTGAACTAGTAACTCAGACTTTTGTGGGTAATGTCCATAGATACTATACTCTCCTTCTAAGAATTTGACATAGTTGAAGCTGTGGTTTGGTATTTTAGAACCAAATGTTATCTTATTTTATCAATTCACTCGTGCATTTCTGTCATGTGGCTGAACTATGTTGATTATAGTTGGAAGGCTTTGTCAGACTTATTTTTTACTTTAGTCCTTGAGCCACCCGCTGCTATTGGACACAACTCTACCATTTTCTTGACTTGACCACCTCTGTTTGAGGGTGTTCCCCAAATTCAATATAGTTTTATTTATGCTTTACTCTTAAAGAAATAAGTAGAAAGCTAGGAGTCATCATGTCCACATTTACACTTGTAAGCCCATGTGAACATCTAGCTGTTAGAACTTCGTGGGGAATTAGAATATTACTTGAACTCAGGTATGGTATCTTATGCTTGGAGCTTAGTTTTTTGGTCAAGTTTAATATAATAATTCAATCAAATATGGCGGCATTGTTCGGTTCTTTATTTTTATAGCTTCTTGTACTTCCAGAATATATTAATAAAAAATAATGTACGAGTGTTACACATCTGATATCTTTATCAGATTACAGATCAATTAGATAAAAAGTGTGGCCCCCATTGGCACTACCAAACAAAAGTTACCCTCATTTGCTTTGAGATTATGCATGTTTACTTTATATATTGGTCCTGTTAATGTGTTTACGGTACATTTTAGAAACATTAAATGGAGTGTTGAAAAAACTGTAAAAAATTTTCAATTCTTGATAAAACTCTTTCTAAAAATAGTATACTATTGTAAAATCCTAATATATTATGTCTATTTCCTAGTTTCTCCTCTGTTGTCTGGATTTTACTTTTGAAAGAACTAGAACATTTTCATTTTAGTCATCCAACTTTAGCTTGAAATGACTATCTAGGTAAAAATACAAAGGATGAAATCAAACTTGGAAGAGAAGTTGATGAAGAGAATGGCAATTGTTCATAGAAAAGCTGAAGAATGGAGAGCAGCAGCACAGCAGCAACACTCTGAGCAAATAGGGAAGGCCAGTGAACAAGCACGGAAGATAATAAGCCGGCATAACTCATATTTTTCTGGCCACAGCTCATGTGGTTGCTTCCCTTGCAATAACCATTATTGACAATGAAATGAAAAAAGACGACTTTTCCATTGTGCATTTCTAGTCTCTCAATGAAAAGAAGGCTACTATGGATTTGTTTTCCTTTTTATTTATAGCAGAAGTGAGGTGGGGTACGGTGAGGCTTGTCATCCTAGCCTAAAGAGTGGAATTTCGCTTTGCTTTCATCCAAGTTCCCTAACAAACAAGTATCAAAACACAACATTTTTCGTAACTACTAACATGGTTTGATCTGGCTTCTTGTGATTAGTGAATAATGAAATTCACATCAGTAGTAAACTCAAGTGAGGGTGATATTGCTCTAGTTAAAACAGACCATGTTAGCAGTAGTAAAAAATGCTACATCAAAGGCCATGCTTACTCTTTGGCTAAAGAATTAACTGAATCAAATATTCAACTAATATCTCAAAGTCCATGCTCTTAAATAATAATTTTCATATCATCCAAATGAGTACTACACTACCACACCTAGCAATACCCTGCAGGCTTTGCCAACATGATTTGAATATATGGCAAAATTTAAAATTTAGACATGTGTCTGTATTATGTCAGCTTTAATACACTAGAAATAAGCCGAGTCTCAATTTAAATTAGAAAGGATTATGTGAGAAGGTAGTTTAAAAAAAAAAAAAATTGTATATATATAATGGCCCTTGAGTGTTTAAATTTTCTATCCAACCCAGAGTTTAGACCATAAAAAACAATATTTTGTACGTATGTTAGGACATGGGAGTTAGGACCAAACTGAGCCTCCCCCAAATTCACATGTGGCTTAACATGTTCGTCAACACTAGCATACAAAGACGAATTTAAATGATGCTGACAGTTCAACAGGCCGGCTCTATTAAGGAAGCCAATGATGCGGCCCCTACGGCCTCAAATTTTAACCTATAGAATAATTTTTTTATTCTAAAAGTATTAATTAAAGTAAAATATTAGTCAATAAATAAAATAATATTTTTTTATCAAATAAAATATAAAAAAAAAAATTATCTACAATATTTTTCACAATAAATCTCAAGTGGCAGGTTGTTAGTATTTATTATTAGTTAGCAAAAAAGTAATTTTAGTAGTGAATTAAAATTAGAACTAGTAACAACTTAATACTTAAGATTTATTGTGAAATATTAGAAAAAAAAGAGCAATACACAGAATTTTATAGCATTTTTTACAATTGTTGAGTTGACAAACTTTTACTTGTTTTTATCTAAACCTACCACAAATATCACATTTTTACCACTACCAATCTGCCACATCAACAACTATGAAAAGTTGTCAATTTTTTTATCTATAGATCTTCTGAAAAAAAAAAATTAGCGTGAATAATTAATAGTTTTGCATCTAAAACAAGGCAGTAGAATTTAAGTAATATTCAATTTTTTTCTAAAAAAAATTATATTTAAATATTTAAAAAGTTTCAAATCAGTTTTTCACTTAAATGCATCAAGCCACCCTAAGTACAAGTTACTCTTAAACAAGAGAGAGATCTGATAAAGCTCAGCTCTAATAGTATAGAATCAGCATGCCAACTGTCACACCAGACGCATACGCAGAACACCATAGCTCCACAAATGTTCTAGTCCTTTGGTGGTCCATTACATAGCCCAGCTTCTTGCTCATTTATTTGACGATTGTCCTTGAAAGTTGAAAGTTGAAACTCTTTCTTCTTCTTTTTTGTTTGTTGGAGAAGGCAATTAATTGCCCTTGAAAGTAATCATCATAAAACTAAAGACAAAATCAAAACTGGTACCAATGTGTCTAGCTCACCACCACTCATTCATATCAAGTGCAACACAAGCCACACAATCACCTGTGTCTTGGCTTTTAAGGCAACACATGGAGACAACGTATGAAAAAGACAATAGTGCAGTTCTAATAGATGTTCTCCACGTGACCAATGAGACTTTGAAGGAGTTGTGTATTTCTGGGACTAGCTTTTTCGTTAGTTTTTTACTTTTTAGCCTTACATGCACGTTCTTTAAAACCCAATTTTTCATTTTTTTTTCAAAATATAAGTATATTTTACACTTTTAGCAAATTTTTTTAACTAAAAAGTTAGCAATTTTAAAAAAAATTTAAATAAGTTGCTTCCTAACTAACAATGTACTCATTGATCATACATGATCTGTGTGCCAACTCCAAAAATTCAGTCTTTCTTCTTCTTTTTCCCTCTCAAGTACCATGTTTAGAAATAGAAAATTTGTTCCGCACTAGCAAAACTGGTATTTTAGGTATATGCATAATCTCTTTCACAATATGTGAGTCTTGCATAGTTGCAAGAAATAATACGTGTACCAAATATATGAAGTTGAGATAGTGATGATGAAGGGGGAAAATGAAAGAAGAGGAGAAGGGGTCGTCTGAATATACTATTAATATATCTATTTAAGTCCTAAGAAAAAGAGGGTGGACATGGGGAGCTTCAATTATCTATTTTTGATACACAACCATGTGCTTTGCAAGTTTGATCCTCAACAATCAATACTCTGATCCTCAAGAAAAATGTCCCAAAAAATAGGAGCTCGCAGGTGTAGTCATTACCAAACACACCCCCCCCCCCCCCCCCCCCCCCCCAAAAAAAAAAAATCACTTAACCCCCACTTTAAACTTTGGCTGGAACCACTTGGGCACTAATAGGACGTGCTACTACTAAAACACATAACAACTAGACTCGTAGTTGTGATGGGTTATAAGAGCTTCTTACCATTAGCCGCCATGTCTCTAGGCCGTGTTGTGCTCAAATATGCTACTTTTAATAGCAAAATCAACCACAAAAATTTATCCTCCTCAAGAGAGTACTAAAATTAAAAATCCTCTCCCAAAAAAAGAGGATTAACATTTATGAAAAAACCCGTCCATATGTATCCAATGAGTACACCTTATTGTGAATTATCCGAAAGGCAATGAATTGCTTTGCAAAATCCCTCAGTCACGAAACTCATCCATGAATCGTTTATGGAAGTCTGTTAGCCTGGAGACAACGGCAGGAATCTTGTCCTCTTGGGGCAGTATTGTACACCGAAAATGCCAGGTGCCAGGAACCTTTCACAAAGCATCATAATACAAACAAAATCATCAGTCAAAACTCATCAACCAAAAAAAAAAAATGCAATACACGAGAGGGTACAGTACATCACACACCAAAACATATTAAGGAACAGAAAAGAGTGAAATACGTGCCCCAAAACATGTACCATGTGAAAATTTGTGCTCCTAGCATTGCTATTTGATAATTACATGAAGGTTTCTCCACATATAAGTCAATTCAATTAGTGGTCATACACAAACCAAGTCTTTCTTTTCTTTTCTTTTCACTCCCACCTTTTCAAGACTATATCCATCCTCTTTCTCTCAGTGATAATTCTAATGATACTTCAATGCTTATGCAAATCCCAATAATAAACACCGTGAAGAAAAAGAACCTAAATGATTGGCACATGGCTGGGGTTCAATTTTTGTCACTAATTAGAAGGGAAAAGGCCATTTTTATGTTCATGACAAGTTGGTTTGCTAACAGAACTGTTAATCCAAACTTCATAGACTCATCAGCACTTATGTACACTAACCCAAAATTATGCCAGAATTAAATAACTCTAACCTGTCCAAAACCAGAACCAGGAACAACAACAATTCCAGTTTCATTAAGAAGGCGGCGACAATAGAACGCATCTGGTGCCGAATTTACAGCCTCTGCTGCTTTAATTGCCTTTTGTGGCAGCTCAATACAGGGAAACAGGTACATTGCCCCTTCGGCTTTGTTGCATGATACTCCCTCTAAATTGTTAAGTGCATCTTCTAGTGTCTGTTTAAATAATAAATAAACTAAGTTAATACAGAGAGCATAGTTAGTCATATCCTCCCCGCAAAAGTGTGTTTTTACAATATGCATTTCTGAAAAAGGTTATATGGAGGCAACATATCATAAATGAAGATGACTGTTGAGAATCTCTGCGTACAATACTATATGAGAAAAAATAGATAGAATTATACTGGATTTTTAATAATTCATATAGGCTACTCTTCTTCTCCTTTCTCAGAACCAAGCACAAAGTTCCAGGTGACAATGGATACCACACCACTCTTTGCTACTAAACTTTAATTCACCATCAAGTTTGCCTTCATTAATTCATCCCATAGAATAAGTTTTGTTAACTAACCTTTGCACGCCTTGCCAGTGATGATAGAATTCCCTCTTTCTCCCCACAGTATGACTCATATGACTCATCACCAACCTGCATAAACCCACATTCAATTTCATTTCTAGCAAATGAATAAGGAACACGATTAATATCATATTAGAACATTTAATTAGGAAATCAAAATTTACAGCTGGTGGACTGCAATAGCAACTCATTTCCACAAGCCCATGCCCTATGGCAACATGATTATGTACTCTTCTAAACCCAACATTGACTACTTCAAAGACCAAAATACCAAGAAAAATTACATATTCAATCATCATTGAAGCAAGTCTAACTCAGAATGCTAGAACTCTCACAACTGATGGTCAAGAGCCAATGATCTCGAGCTAGAACTTTCTTTCCCTGGTTTGAACCTATCCTCAAAATAAGCTTTATTTATTTTTTTTGGAAGGAAGCTATTTCAAGCTTGCTAAACTTAAGACTGTCTATCTTAAACTCATAAGCAGAAAGTAGAGTAGATGAAGAGAACAAAAAGACACAAAGAAGTAGACAAATGCAACACTAATTTAACGAGGCAAAGAAAAGTAACCTTGGGTGGGCTCATGACAAGGCTTGCAAGAATTTGACCCGAGATATTAGAACAGAGATTTACAGATGCCACTTTGTATATTTGTTCCCTTACTTCAGGGCTAAATCCAGTGATCTCCATGTAACCTCCTCTTTTTCCACACTCCCCATAGAAGCCTGAAAGCAACAGAAAAGACATGCTTGTTAGATCCCATTTTGATGATTTGCAGAAGCTCTTTTCACTTATTATCTAGATCAATTTGATTGATGAAAATAACTTACCTTTAGAGACTGACTGAAATGATACAAGGCAGATATCCGCCTCACCGTATCCCATAGACCGAGAAACCTTCTTGAAAGAGTGGAAGGTTTTCTCAGGAACATAAACATTTTCCTGATATACCTGTATAAAGTTCATTGGACATTAGTTGTTACTTTAACATAGCAAATCACATCAGATCTTTTTGGCAGGGATCCAAGCAAGCAAAGGGAGTCAATAAAGAGCAAACAAAACCAAATTTAGTTCCCTACAAGTACTCAAATCTCTGTTTATTACTAGAGTTGCATGATGTTTCTACATCTTAAGTTGCTAATAAGAATTTACCAACCTCATCTGCCAGTAGCACAAGACCTTCTTTCCTGCAGAATTCCACAATTTCACGCTGGTTCTCCTCACCAAGAACCTGCAGGTACAACAGAAAATTTATATAATGTACAGGACAAAAATAGACACATAGCAATGCATTCTATTTTACGTGAACTTTAGGTACTTTGCTAGTCAAATCTCTACTTCTTCAAACCTACTAATAGCGCACCTGCCCTGTTGGGTTTCCGGGATTTATAACAACCAAAGCCCTAACTGTGATGCCTTGGGACTTGGCAGCCTCCAATTGCTTCTTAAGCGAAGAGACTTCCAATCCCCATCCTGTTGCTTCATTGAGATAGTAAGGAACCTGAAATGACCATACTTCAAGATTGAATGAAAATTCAAAAAAGAATAAATCAAATTTCCATTTTCCAACTTCCAACTTCCAAGTTACCAAGTCAGGTCAGTGTTAATTCTATGCTAAGAAAAAAGAAAATAAAGTCTTTTCACTTAGCAGTTGAATACAACCAATCTTGAGCTTCTGAATAAAGTGCTAAAAATTAGAAGCTTACCAGTGTGCCACCATGGAGATCAATTGAAGCAGAGTATAAAGGGTACTGAGGAATGGGACAAAGAATTCCATCCTTTTCTGATCTTATCAGTAATTGCATCATCATATGCACCTGGTACAAGAGAAAACACAATCTGTTACAAATGTATCAACTGGAAATGGAAAATACTGTAAGTTATAGAAACAAAAAGAAAGTGAAGCCAAAATTTACAGCTGGGCTTGCTCCATCTGTCAAGAAGATATCATTTGGATCAGCAGGAAAACCATCACGAGCTTCAATACCAGCAGCAATAGTATCACGTAATCCCTTGATACCCTAATGCACAAAGAAACAAAATAACAATCATATAACATCTCAACATGGACCGTGAATATAGGATTAACTTATTGCCAGAAAATTCTGTAGGGTGGACAGTGTGATCAGTACCTGACTGTGACTATAAGCACCAGTTGCTCTTCCAGGTATTTGATCCAGAATCTGCCAAGCTCGCTCAATGGCATCCGCACTACAAAACAGTCACAACGATCTGTAAATCACAGAAATTCATTACCAATGAAAGACTTGAAATCGCCACCACATGAAGATTCCAGCAAGAAAGATATGGATAGGACAAGACTTCCATCTTACCACCGGCAGAGACAACATGGACCACCATTGTCAAAAGTTGAAACAGAATGGATAATAACAACTGGTATTAGAGAAGCTGCTCTAAAATTCAAAACGAAGTGTGGAGAACCAGGTGAAAAACATCTTGAAACAGGGCTACATTCCAGTCAACTCATACAATGAAACAGAATCAGGTTTCTAAGAGAGGAACTTATTACATGTGGGTTTACTTGCATGGTGTTTAAGGATAACCAAGTAACCAACGATTTTTTACAAGGAGTTTCTAAGCTAGCCACAACATTAGTAGCATCAAAAATCTACAATAGTAAGGCAGAGTGTATCATTAGTTTCTTCTCCATTTGCTGTGGACTTGCTCAGAGAAGAAGTTTATAGGCTAGATATAGGACACATTGAATAAATCAAGAAATGGTCATGGTGATAAATCCAATTACAGAGCTCAGATATTTATCAAAAGATATAGAAAGCATATACCATCCTAGAATAAGATAAATAAATAGCATATAATAGCTTTGAATTCTCAATACCTGAACAAACCCTGTGTTTCACTTTTGTCCAAAATGGATGGATGGTCACACAAGGAAAGAACCTAAAAAAGGAATGATTTAGACATGTAATTTTAAGTAGTGGTACTAATGCTAGTCCTTCCTACCACATAGTTACAGTAGACAAACCTCTCTGAAAAAAGTTATTGGCTGCTGACCAAGAGACTGAGGATTTCCTATGTTGCAGTAAAGTATCTGCAAAAGATAAAATAAAGACAGAAATCATGAGGCAAAAATTTATGTGGAGATTGTAGATAAGAGACTGAATCTAGCAGGAAGTGATTTTTTTCCCCTAATGGAAATCATGCATCTTCTTCATTAATTTTCAAAAAGAATCACAATTTGCTCTTAGAAGGAAATAAAAACCATTTGCTATTCAATTGTCAATATTTTCCCTTCTAGATGTCGATAACAATTTTCAAATAGTATCCCAAATCCCATTGCTATAGATTTCCAAGTTTGTCAAAGTTCCAAATATAAATTATGAATGTTAAACCTTTTTTCTTATATCATAGCAGCAATAAATTTAACAGCAATCAATCACTACCTAAAGGAAACCAGAAAAAACAAGAATGCAACACATTGAAAAGGTATCACAGTAAGGAAAAACAAGCTGACCTTAGGCAGGGAAATCTATAGTAAGAGAATAATCAAGAAATTTCCATCCAACTATTATGTTGAAGATAAGAAACATACCTCATCAAAGGGGAGAGAGCCCGGTTTAACCAGCAACTCTTGTTGTAACCTCTGTGAAGAATGACAAACAAAAGGATTTTAGAAAAGAAAAAAAAAAAAATATATATATATATGTGTGTGTGTGTGTGCGCGCGCGCGCATAAAACTTATTTTTTTGGGGGGGGGGGGGGGGGGGTGAGAACAAAGGTCTACTGTAGTTGTAAGCAATATGGCTAGTCATATCACCTGAGCAAGGGTGACAATCTCACCACGGACAGCATACTCACATTTGAGAACCTGGGAAAAGAGACAACCAGAATGAAAAATCAAACCCAACAGTAAACATATTTTGACAAATAGTATGAGAAAACTTCTTATCTTAGACACTCTTATTGCTTTTCCTCCCCTCAATTTTCCTTTGAATTTTAGAGAGTTTAACCTGTAGACAGTGATTTGTTTTGGCTTAGATACACTATTAGTCTCTAAAGTCTAGCCCATAAATCCCTAAAATTTAAAGTGATTGCTATTAGTCCTAAGATAACGTGGCCAAACTATAAACTGAAATGTCATTGCTCTAAGAGGACTAAAATTGATTATTTCAAGATTCTTAAGAACTAAAAGAGATCACTTTAAGTTTGTTAAAGTACTAAAAGTGATCGCCTTAAGTTTGTTAGGGACTAAAAGTGATTACCTTAAACTATAGGGACTAAAATCACTCATAGGCTATCGTTAGGGACCAACAGTGCATTTTGGCCATTTTTTTTTATACTTACAATATCTTATATACTCCTGTGTACAAGTGATGCTCTTTTTGGTATTTTACAGTTGATTATTAAGAAATAAAGAAATAAAAATCTTGAATAACAAGAACAGAGGACCTCTCTACTTTCTATTTTAAACCTATGGAAAAGTTTTAAGTAAAAAAGATATCTAGAAAATTTTTTTATTTGTAAGTTACACAAGCACGGAATGTATCTTAAACCCACAACCTCACCCTTCCCCAGAACACATATAAAGGGAAGAGGTGCTAATTGAGCTAGAGCTTATTAACAAATTTAGAAAATTAAGAGATGGTACTTTTATATGTAATTGTCTCTAAAATAACAAACTATCGTTGCCAACGGCTCTTGGATAGGTCCAAGGGTCGTTCTATGAGTACTAAAATTTAAATTAATAAACAAAACTAAAACTTGAGCAACACCAACGAAATTATTTTAGTAATGAATGATAAACATTCCAAGACCCCAAAATATTATATCACTCTTATTTCCCTCTCCTCTATTCAAATATTAGATAAAGCCTTAAAATTAGAACGCCTTTGGTGCAAAATACTGTGTAATCATGAAAAAAAAAGAAAGGTAAAACAATTTAATAGAAAGATGCCCCCGTAGATGAAGACAGTAAAGCAAATAAACCAACAAGACAAGCTGTGAAAAAAGTAAAGCTTTAAACAAAACAAACAAACAAGTTGTCATATCACTATATCAGAATCCATGAAATGAAAGCACAACAATAACAAGGTTGGAATTAAAAGATAAATCATATATACCACACATCCATCAAACCAAAACAAAAAACTTTAAGACAAACCCAGATGCAGAAACACATAAATTAGAAAACTTTTTAACCATGTAAACAAAAACAGTGAACCCCAGTTGTCTAATACACATTATAAACAAAACCCAATTGAAAAATAAACAAAAAGACCTTAAAAATCAAAGGTATTATTACCTTGGGGTTAATGTTGTCAAGGGTGACAGAAGGAGTAGAGGGATTTAAAGAAGGAGAGGGAGCCATAGGAGAAGAGGACAAGAAACGTGATTGTGAAACAAAGGAAAGAGGACCCTTATGTTGATGGTGATGGTACTGTAGCTGTTGTGCTAGATTCTGAAAAGAACGGTGAAGCAGTTTCCTACAACTTTTGTCGCTCACGAATTTCCGCATCGTATCGTTCTTTATATACTAAAAAGTAAAAGGGTTGAAAGTCCGTTTTGGGTGTGTGTGTGTGTGGTGTGTGTGTGTGTGTATGTGTGTGTGTCTCTGCTGGTTTTCGGATGACTTGAATTGTTGTCAAAAATAGATCGCGTGTTTCTCGAGATATCTATGATACTCTCCTTTGTTTCTTTGAGCCACCTGACCCGACCCTAATGAAACTTTAGCCTTTAGGTTCGTACTTTGTGGAATAAAAAAAACCAACAGCGCCCACGGGCACAGTTACTTTGAGCGCAAGAAAGTCAATCTGGGTAGATAGATAGATCTGAGGATGTCAAAATATTCAGACAGCCTCAACTTTCGTTGTTTATTGCTGAAATATCTGGCTTCAGCAAAAGGTGGCGTAATATTGGACCCGTTGTGATTATGACGCGTATTTATTTTTTAATGCGAGTCATTAGTAAGTTTAATACACTAGAGGCATTGGACAGATGCCACACCCGATTAAAACTACTAATCATATTTCTTATAAGGAAAATTTGTACACTCATGTTTGTTTTCTTTGCTTTACACGTCAAACTGATCCTATTTTCCAAGTGCAACAATCTTTCAATTTATAAATACTGTATCTATGATCGTGATGGAGGATCTGTAATGATTTATAATGTGCAATTTTTTTATGTATATATTTGTTAAGTGCATATGTCATTGACTAGTTATTTAAAATTTATAACGTCTGTTGGTTCTATGATAATTGCTTTTCGTTATCTAAAACTAAAAAAAATTATCTTATTTTATGTAGACAAATCTCAAAATTTATTTCATTTTTAAATAATAAGAGATTTTACCAGTTGAACTAACTAAAACGTGTTATATTTTATTTTCTCTTCCTTTTATTTTTAGCTATTGGAAAAAGTTTTTCTTCAAACAAATTTCGAGGAAAATTCCTGCTACTTGACAATTGATTAACACCTTGCTCATTTCAGAGATAATATTTTTTAGAAAATGAGTCATTTTTTCAAAAAATAAAAATCTATAAAACTATCTTATCTTCCTGTGTTTTGTAACAACCTTAAATGAGTTAAAAAATAATCTCCTAACTTCCCTTATTTAGCTTGTTATGAGATAGAATTGTTTTTTAAAAAAATAATGGAAAACAATCTCTAAAAATAAGCTTCACTTTATTTGTTAACCAAAAATAGTTTTCTTTTAATTTATTTTTTCAGATATTACCAAACATTGAAAAACATGAAAAACTATCTTTA